>OZ026617.1:16802092-17225092 GCA_964020975.1 Hermodice carunculata | reverse complement strand
CGACCAAGGTCATTTAGACCTTTGAAATTTTCATGCAGCCAAAACTCGGTCAAATTTTAACACTGCACTTTTTTGTTATTTACATGTGACCTCTAAAGTTCGAAGATCAAGGTCAATTGGACCTTCGAAATTTTCACGTAGCTTCATGTGGCCATAACTGAGTCAATTTTTATCCCATCTTGATCATTTTGGGCTGAAATTGTAGCTTTTGTAACACTGCACATCTTTGTAATGTATATGTGACCTCTAAAAGTCAAAAGTCAAGGTCATTTGGACCTTTGAAAGTTCCATCCTGTCATAACTTAGTTACTTTTCATCTGATTTGGTTCATATTGAGCTTGAAGTGTAGGTATTGTAACTCTGTACATTTTTGTAATTTGCATGTGACTTCCAAAGGTCGAAGGTAAAAGTCATTTGGACTCTGAAATTTCTATCTAGCCATAAGCTTAAGGGCATGTGAAATACCAAGGGACAAAAGTTCTAGCATCAAATATTTGCAACTGTGACGGCACAGGGACACATTTTTTGTGAAGTAAATCTTCTTTTCTGGTTCATTCATTTTATTTCCTTGCTATTTTTGTTTAAGTTGTGGGGGGGGGTTGCTTTTTATTTCATTTATTCTTTTTATTTTCTTGCTATTTTTTGTATTAGTCGGAAGGGGGAGGGGGAGGCTTTTTACTTCTCCGAAGCCATTTGGCTGCATGCTGCTGACAATGCTGCTTGTTTCAATTTTAAACTTGTCCAGTTGGGGGCGCTGGTGTTATTTCTTCATTTTAAAGATTTTTTCGAATTCATATCATGATCTGTAAGAACACGTTTTAGCATGGCTAAATTGGAGTTACCTTATGTACATGCATGTATGAATGCTTCTTTTTGCAGAACAGTTGCCCGGGTGCTCTTTCAACTTGACGGTGACGCACCTCGGATGCGCCTGTATATATATATATATATATATATATATATATATATATATATATATATATATATATATATATATATATATATCAATTTTTACCTTTTTACCTTTTTAAGGGGACATGATGTAGGGAATGTTGAAAAATCTTTGTAACCCCTCATCCAATTGCTCTAGAGTCTTTTGATGGTATTTATGATTTTGTTCAACAGATGGTTCTGCGGTTTTCCTACTTTCAAGATGTTTTTGTGGTTTCTTGCTCGAAGTTCAGCTCAGGTTGGACATTATTTTGGATAAGTGTATCAGTAGCCCCCCCCCCCCCTCAAGTCATCTGAACAATGGTTGTTCAAATATGCCGGGTTCTTTAATTAATTGTATTTTGCAAGTTCAGTCATGTTATTTTTTACTTTTTTAGTACAGAAAAAGGGGAGAAAATGCAGTAAGCTGGAGGCCAATATATATAATACAGAAACTTACTGCCGTGAAGTGGGTGGTTATAAGTAAAGAGCGTTTGCAAACGACGTTTTGCCGGCTAAATTACAACGAAAATTTGGCTTACCTGATTTATAACGATGACTGCAGATTCAAATTCCTCTTTAAAAAATAGTGACCTATCCTGTAAGTACTGGGAAAGTGCGGCAAAGAAGAGGAGGATCTAAGTCAAACAATTTTCCTCAGCATTCTTCTGCTAGGCCCAAGACGCCGAGGAAAGCTATTGGCTTAGTCTGCAACCCAGCATTCATGGACCTAAGCTACCTGTGCACTGAACAGCTGGTCATTAGACATACAATAACATTTAATACCCATAAATGAGTGACATGACATAATAGAAGTAACCTATACAGGTCAAAAAAGCAATTGTCACTTTACATATCACAAGGTGTCCGCTACACCTGTTGCGAGTCGGCCAGATCAAACGAGTATAATGACGTTTACACATTTTTAACACGTGCACAGATTTTTAACACGTGCAAACTTGTTCGTTCTTTCGCTATATATTAGGTTGCGATGTTCAAAATTTGGATCTATCCACAACAGATAGAATGTGTCAGCCATTCCTCTCTGAAGAAGTTGTTCTTGTGTACAAGAGGAAACCCCTTCACGTGTTTAAATTCGAAGATTTTCACTTTCACTTTCGTTCAGATACCACTTAATAAGTTACTTTGAGAAAACCTCCATCTTGATAATGTAATCATCACAAAAGCTCAAATAAAATATAGCACGACGATAATGGTCATGCTACATGTATATTTTCATTGTCTGTTTTAGTTTATCTCGATGCGAACTTCTTCTGTCTCGTCTGTTTGTTTCCATTTCTGCTTCAGGCTCCAATGGTCGTGTGTTGGATTTATCCATTACCCCTACCCACAGATCATCCGTGGTGCCTATTGGGTTGAACCGCCAACTTCATCTCAAATGTCAGATCGTTGCCTACCCTGCAGTCGACGTGCGCACTGCTGGTTGGGTGTATAACCAGGACCCAGGACATATCAAGACCAGTAAGAAATACACAGTGCTCAAGCAGCCCCGGGCAGGGGTAGTTAAAAAACTTCTCTGCATATTGACCATCAATGACATTGGCCCAACCGACGTGGGAAAGTACATATGTGAAGCCAAAAATTCAGCAGGAATGTACAGGCGAGCATCGGTCAATGTTGCACCTGGTTAGTTATTCTTTGTAGTAGACGCATCAGTATACGTGCCATGTAATGGGACCAGTCGCAATTAGTAATTTTGTGTATTTAACTGAAAGCACGTACCAAGGAGCGTACCCTCCTTGCACGTACCAATAGACATAATTCTGGTGGGCTAGAGATGTACCAGTTCCGTTAGATTGGTTCATGTTGATAAATTCTGAATTGACTGTTTGCTTACGCAGTTTAGACACGGAACTTCAGTATGTAAAGTACTACACGTAATCGAGCTAGAGGATCTCCAGCATATATGAAAGACCCATCATCTACATACAAAACAGTCAGTAAAATACAACAGATAAGGCAAAAGTGACCTAGAATTACAAACAAGAAATAATGGAACACTCAACCAAGCAACCCTAGTATAAAGTTACCATGTACATATGATTGCTGTGGATATAAGCCACTGATGTGGGAGTCAAATATACCCCCCCCCCCCACACACACACACATTAAGCAACTCAGGGAGGCATGGAGTTAGATTAAGAATACAAGCCTACGAGTCTCTAAAACCTATAAATAAACAGCTTCAAGTATTTTCCGTTAGTTTCTTAAGGGAGATCGGGATAAAATAACTCATAGAATGTCACTTGCCCATTGAACTGTGAGGTTAGGATTTACTCCCGGAGCCAGAAGACGACACACAATGTTCAAAAGTTTTATGTTTATGCATGCCGGGGGGCACTGGAAGAAATAATGGAAAGCAGCTTCATGGGCGCAGAACATGCAGGTACAACCGGAAGACGATACAATTTCATATCCAAACAAATGTGAATCTAAATTTGAATTGCCAAGTCGTAATTGAGCGTGATAGATTTGTGGAAAGCTTTTGCTGAAAGTCGACGGAGAGCATAGTCTTTTTTAAACTTTGAATTTGAATATATCTAAAGAAGCTGACATCAAGAGTTGAATTGTTCCATAGCCTAACACTAGAAAGACGAATGGAGTTACCAAATCGCTTTGTATTGAACCGGTTTTGTCTGTCAACATTATTTCTATTATATTAAAGATTAATATCCGTGTTGCGTGAGATATCATCAGGTATGAGACTGCTAAGATACTGAGCCTGGGGCGTCATAAAGTGCAACATTTAAAAACCAGAATTAGTTTATAAATATTTGTGGCGAATTTAGAGCGTTTGCCAACCAAGCTCGCCTAGAGAAGAAAGCGGGGTGTAGGGTGAAGGGAACCCGCACAGATTTTTGCTCCTTCATGTTGCATATTCCGGAGAGGATTTGACAGATCGACAGTACCATTATAAAAGAGGACACTTCCATGTCCCAGGATTGGGAGCGCCATGGTCGAGTAGAGGTTTACATGAGTTTTGCGGGATAGTTTAGATTCAAGTCGACGTAATGAAGCCAAGCGCTAACTGCACTTGCTTATAATACAGTTAGTATGAGGATGCCAGGAAAGATTTCCGTACAAAGTAATCGCGCCTATATGTAGCCTACCTAAATGACTGTGTCTGCAACTCTTGGGTATATGCGAGTCGCCAAGCTAAAGTGTCGGATGCTGCTATTTATATTTTAACTGAGAAAAGGATTCCAATGGATTTGATGGCATTGCAGATGACCCGCCATAGCCTTATCCCAAAATTTAAGTCTGCTAAGATCTACACTTCTTCTTTCAGTGGAGGGTTTTGAATGAAATAAAAAAAAATATGAAAATAAATAAATAAACAGATAGATAGACAGACAGATAGATAGATAGATAGATAGATAGATAGATAGATAGATAGATAGATAGATAGATAGAAAGAGAGATAGATAGATAAATGAATAAATAAACGAAAGAAATAAAATGAATAAATAAACGAAAGAAATAAAATGAACAAAATAAACGTAAAAGATAGAAAACAACAAAGTAAATGATAATAATTAAAAAAATTGTTTGAGAGCAATTCGGTCCTTGTGGCTTGAAAGTAACCAAAATTTAAAACCTTTAAATTTTTGTTCCATAATAATCAAACTTACATTAAACGCAACCCTTTGAACTGAAATTTGGCAGGTCCCTTCAACTACAATGGATTTTTAAAGGACAAGCATTTAAATCTTGTGTCGAACAAGCATAAACTAAAATTACACAACGTTCATTTTCATTTTGTTGGGGGTGTCCATATCACAAACGAATGAATAGAAGCTGGATGGACACCTCTGTCCAGAATACCTTTGAAAGAATTCAACATTTGAAGTTTGTGTGTCTAATTATCATAAATTCAATTTTTTAAACTTCTATTTACATATCATTTGATGCACCTTTAGCACAAACGTATAAATTGATATTGAACTGACACTTCTCTCGGTAATACTTTCAAAATGTTCAATATATATCAGTATTCTCGGTGCGCCTAATTAGCATAAATTAAAAAATTACCACCACGGTTTTCATTTCGTTAGATGCACCTATAACGCAAACTGGTAAACAGAGGTTGGATCGAACCTCTATAGGAATTGAAGATATTCAATTATCAATTCTACGCAAGGTGTTCCCAGTTGGCAGTAGCTAAATTTCTACAACTTTTTTTTTCATTGGATGTGCCTATGACACAAACGTATATTATTTGAGGTTGGATTTACAATATTATTTTTAATACTTTTGAAGATATCCAACGTTTTAAAGTTTTCTAAGTGTGCCTTGGGGACATAAATTATAATTTTACGTCTTTCATGTTCATTTCATTGTGTGCCTGAAGCACAAAACTACGAATTGAAGTTGGAATTACACTTCAGTCCAGAATAGTTCTGAAGGTATAGAAGATTTTAAATATCAAATGCCTGCAATTTGTATAATTTTGAAAAAAAAAAACCTAATTATTCTAATTGAGGACATCAATTTCACTAACAGGGCCATGCAAAATTTCGGATTTTCAGCTGCAGTGGTTCCCGAGAAAAACTTTTGACAAAATTTTGTCAGAGAGCAAGAATTTGAGACATTTTGCACACAGGCACAACAATAGAGATAAATTATTATACAACCCATTGCATATCACTGAATTAACAAAGCTCCTGCCCCGGTATATGTGCACAACTTGGCGGATCCATTAGCTTATCCGGTTCTTGTTTCCAAAATCAGGTGCCCATTGGTATTGCTGGTTTTATTATTGAACGGATCTGACATTGCGTGACGTATTTTTCACACATAAAAAAGCGAGAAGGGGGAGGGGAGGCAGAGGGCTTTTGGCGTCCTTACGTAGTATACAGCTAGATTTATTGGCAAATAGACTGTTTTATTGGTTTTTAAATTGTGTGTGACAAAAAAAAAAAACAAAAAAAACAAAAAAAACAAAAAAAAAAAAAAACAAAAACAAAAACAAAACAAAAAAAAAAAAAAACAAAAAAAACAAGAAAACAAAAAAAGAACCCTCGGCGCCCTCACCCTCACCACCCCCCCCCCCCAAAAAAAACCCGCCAGCCTCATAGGCAATCAGTTTAAAGGTACAGTGGTACCTGCTGTATGCAACCACTGCCGCCAGCAGCCGCATTGCTTTTTGTGGTCACTAGGCTCAGACACAGGAGTCAGTTTCTTTGCAAAATTTACCTGTGGTGACAGGTCACCTGCCGTATGTGGCCACTTTTTCTTGGCAGAAGGCGTGGCCGCATACAGCAGGTACCACTGTATACTATCAGTTCCCATATTTAGCTTGCTTTTGATGTCCCAGGAACGTGTACTTGGGTCCAGTTATGGAAATGCTTGTGTGGTCAACACATAAGGTAACACAATGTTTAGTGCTACGGGTGTTTGTCATACAACGATTATTGGGCTAAGTCCATTCATAATAAATTATTGGGCTTAAATCTTTCATAACATTACAAATCACAGATTAACATCACGACCATTATCTTTGCAGATACCAATTCCACCTTGCGACTTTTAGGCCTGCACAACAGCACAAGAGGAACGCCAGTTACCACCGGGAGATCAGCTCCAGGCGTAAGTCAACCGAACTACATATGCGATGCCACGGACGGAGAAAATGCAACATACACAGCTGGAGATTGCTGGACATCTACTGACAGTGCCCCCAAAACAGCAGTGCTTCATTACACTTATATCATTGCAGGTTTTTGGTACATCTGTGTTGTATGAAAATGACAAGCATATAAGTATACCCACATATACAAATTGCCAATGAAAACAGTTTAGTTGATTTATTTGTCCATGTATGGTCACGCAAACATTAATTTCAGTCAGATTGAAATACAATTAACAGTGTGTGTGTCTTCAAAGCATATTGGTATGGCAATGTACAACAATTCCATAACACAGGGGTAGAAGTTGGAATGGCGTATCTATCTTTTATTGCTTTGAATTTATTTAAGATTTAAAATTTCTAATTGTGCTATTTAGCATAATTTAAATTGCTACAACTTTTAATTTCAATTCATTAGGTGCGCAATGGTCAACAACCCCCTACAAGAAGTTGGAATGACATCTCTATCTATTATAGTGTTAAAGATATTCAAGATTGCAAAGTTCGAATACAGCTAATTAGCATGATTTAAATTGCTACAACTTTTGTTTTAGATTCATTACATGCGCAATGGTCAACAACCCCCTAATAAAAGTTGAAATGACATCTCTATCTATAATAGTATTGAAGATATTCAAGTTTTAAAATTTCAAATGCTGCTAATTAGCATAATTTAAATTGCCACAACTTTTGTTTTAAATTCATTAGATGCGCACTGGTCAATAACCCCCTAGTAAAAGTTGGAATGACATCTCTAGCTATTACACTTTTGAAGATATTCAAGATTTAAAATTTCAAAAACCCTAATTTGCATAATTTTAAACATTTTCATTCCTCTGTATAAAACGGTCAACTCCTTGTATGGAGGTACAATCATGCCAAGTTTGGAGTTTCTATGTATAATAGTGTCCGAGAAAAGTGTCGGACAAATTTGCTGGCAAAGAAGAAAGAAGAAAGAAAGAAAGAACTAGAGGAAAAACAGAAAAGTGTGAGTTGACACACACACTTTAATAACCGTAGCTATGTCCTAATGGTAGGCATAAAATACAAAATGTGAGAATCCAATGCAGATCGTCTGTACAAAGAAGCATATTCATATAATACTTGAAAAACCAACTTGACATTGTCATCACTGTAAGGTCGAGTCCTGTATTTCATTCATTATCTTGTTTTGAAGTTTATATATCTATGGCGACAGAACATTCAAACTGGAAGACCCTGCGTGTTACTTTATTGTTTTCACCACATTTTCACGGGGATTGTTTCAAGTATTGCACGGGTATGAATAACCTTTACATAGGGACATCATAAAAGCGGATGGAAATCACTCATAATAAAGGTGACAGCTGGCGACTGTTGGCTCCAGTTTCTGTCACAGGTGATGCGATCATGTGACAGTTAGTCTAGAGTGAACGGGTGTCACTTAGTTTCTATTTAATCTTCAGTGGCAGATCCAGAATTTTAGAAGGATTTAAGCAACAAAAACACACTTTCCTAGTGTGTTTTTACAGACTTCTCTGGACCTTTTTTTAAAAACGAGACAACACAAGGGAGGCTGTTGATTGGTTGTTTGTTTTCAAATGGCAGGAGAATGCGCCGGGAAGACTCTATCCTGGATGTACTACTGAACTTTCCTTTTCATCGTTAACAGTGGTGGCTACCAAGCAGAAGCTCTGAAAACAAAGAACTTTAGTTACCTTTGTTTAGCAGGCAATCTTTTTTACACCATTGTTTGCAAAGTATTAAGTTCTCTTACATATGGTAAAATTATATAACCTGAAAAGGATTTTGGTAACACAAATGTCTCGATAAATCTTAACATCAATCTTACATTATTTGCATTGAAATATGGCAACCAGTATGCGGAAAACTGAGATAATCTTCAATGAATTTGGTTCAAAGTTGAGCAATTTTTCACAAAGGTATTATTTGGGCAAATATAAAAACTGACGCCCTTTTATTACTGAATCAAAATTCTCTTCACCAAACCTATGGAAGCTCTGGATAAACTCAAGACCATGTTTCGATACACAAATAAGTTCATCATTATTGATGCGTTTGTGCCATTGTAAATTACCACCAATTTTCCCATATACTACTGAGGTGTTTGCTTCCAAAACAGATCCAAGCTGCGTATTCCTTCTACTCCGCAACTGTAGTAGTTCACCCGGAACTTGGTCTGCTTTGCAGGCAACTAAGGTGTGGAAACCATATACATTGTCAGCAAACAAATCCTTTTAAAACCAGAAACATAAAGAATAGCAAACATCTAAGTTTTCATTTTAAGAAGGATAGCATTTTTCAGTTCTGCTTGCGGGCATATAAAACATTACAAAAATCGACAAAACTCGCGGTTTTGATTGCTTGGATAATATCCATGCACTTGCTCTCAAAATATTCTCCAATGTGTAAAACTTAGGAATCTAGTAGTTTATAATGACTCCGAACTCCTCGTTACATGATTGTTTTCTCTGAAATATGAAATCGAAAATATACACATAACCGATATTTTCCCAACATTCTCAACGTTAAGCAATTAAAACAAATCTACACTAATGATGAAGATAGATATCCGTTATGTGTATATTTTCAAAGAGTCAAAACGAGAGAATTTTCGCGGTTCTAATGAAGCAGAGAAAACCATGCAAATGCAGCTAAGGTAACAGCCTCAGTCGTTCGTTTCTGTGCTTGTTTTCATGAATTCGACGTCCCCACACATGCGAAGGACCATTTATTACAATACACTGATGGAATGTGTCATATGTTATGTTTCTATATCTTTGTATTTTGCAAATTGTCACTTGTATTTTTAATACAACAATGAAGTTCGTCCAAGTAACACAAATATGCCTGCACTGATATGATATCACTTCCACATGTATTGTGATTGACTTTTCTTTCGTCAGGTTTTCTGACTTGGCAGGTAAAAGTAATGAACTGTTATTTGTATCTTTTCCATGCAATCTATTGACCGAGAAGTTTCCATTTAAAATAAATAAATAATGACACAAATACCCAACAAATATATGAATTCAAATGAAGAGGCAAATTATTTTCATCCACGTTTTAATGCCTCTGGAAAGTTGTCAGTTTTTTGTTCAAACACCATGGGCGCCTGGAAAGTTAATGGTCTGTTTTATATAATGAATTGTTTTTTCCCAAGTCTTGAGTCGTTTTATTCTATGTCTAAGATACCTATGAGTTATGTAATTTTCTCATAATGTACTATGTGCAATTTTTGCCTTCGAAGATTTAAAGAGTATAAAAGTATACTGCGCAAATATTTTTAAACTCTTTATAATTCGTAAATTTTCCTACTTGACTGAGCGAGCAACTTTACATACATTTAAATTATATCCTAAAGACAACAACGAAAATAATGTGGAGAGTTATCCGTATTTATGAACAGCTCAATTTTTCAAAACAATGAAACTGCTTAGTAAACACCTTGTCCACATGTTTGACTGTTCAAGTTGTTTAAACATCTTAATAATATTTATTTTAAGCAAGAGATCAGCTGGACTGATGACATATGACAATAAAATTCCTGTAAGTGGTAACCAATAATAAGTATAATTATAGCATGGTTTGTTGGCGATATGAAGCATATCAACGAGCACATCGCTGCCATGTGGCAAAACGAGTATGCGGAGCGAACGAGTTCTGCTAAATGGTGTCCTGTGCGAGATGATTACTTCGTATCGCCGACAAAAGGTATGATTTGTTTATCTCATGTTTGCGTCGATTTTTACAATAAAATTTGCAGGGAAAAATAAATTCTGCAGCCTCAGATGACAAATGTTACAAAAAAGCTGCAGCAGAATACGTCCTTGTATACACGGGAACAGTGTAGCTTACATCGTGTGTAAACACTTTCGGTTGTGGATACTTTTTTGGTCATGTACTGCAGCTTATATAGAATCTATAAACATGTCTTATAACACTAAGATCAATCCAAACATGAAATAAATAAAATCAATAATAACTTTTAAAAAGGAGAGTATAGTTTGTACTTACATTATTGTCATATCATATTGCACTGCATATGAAAATATGCTGCACATGGATGTATATTTGCATGTAAATGCATATCATTTAATTTTTTTTTTTCAAAATAAGCTTTATGACTTAATGTCCAACAAAAGCAAAATTTTGCCTTTTCAATGTTCTACTGCAGAATAAAGCACATTAGATTATGTGATTCTTTGTTCCTGGTTTTATTTGTGGTGTTTACATATTTCTTGTCCTTTAATTTTACTTTTTTCTTGAGTCAAAAAGAGTGTTAACCATTTTACACTTCATGTATATTGCAAGTTCTTTGAGGACCAAATAATTCAATGCATACTTCGAACTTTGTACAGGACGATATACATCTTAGATGATTACTTTCTTACTCAAAATTCGTAATTTTAACATACAAAAAATATAACTGACCTGGTCAGATAAAACAACATTGCAACATTCACTTAAAAACGAGCACAAGCTCGTTTTTACTATTATTGGCTCATCGCTATGAGTGCTATGCCCCATCTGTTTCTATTTTCAAACCAGGAGTTGCATATCAGAGTAAAATTGTATATGACAGTAAAGTCGTACCAAAGCGTCAAATGTGCATGCGGTAGCACTAGTTTCCTCGATTATTATCCCTCCCCCCCACCCCCAAAGGACAGACATTTGCGCTCATTTTCTGAATCTTCATGGAGGTAAAGGATGTTAGAATTAGTTGAGTGGATTACATGAACGTGACAAATTGTGTGAGACATGAAGGCAAATTAATTTATGTAAAGTGGGAACGTCGGTAATATATTCCGTTGTGATCAGTAGGCCTACTGTCCTTTCCTATCCTCTTGGGCGTCTTGCAAACAAACAAAAGTTACCAATGTACACACTAAGTTGAGAGAGAGAGAGAGAGAGAGAGAGAGAGAGAGAGAGAGAGAGAGAGAGAGAGAGAGAGAGAGAGAGAGAGAGAGAGAGAGAGAGAGAGCATTGTTCTTCAATCCTGTTAGTAAAAGAGGATCGTTGGAGGATAGCTGCAATAAGCTATTATTCATTTTCTATTTTAATAAGAGAGTAAGGGTGTTGTTGAGTCCTCTCAAAGGAAGTGGGTGTGTAAGGACAGAGGGTGAAAGTAGCTCTAGGGAACCCAACTCATTGTTAAAGTTGGCGGCTATTTTAGCTCCCCCGCCCCCCCACAAATCCGACAATTGGGTTGGGCTGGGTTCCCTGGAGCCAGGGTTCAGTGCAAATGGGTTCAAACCCATGTCCATGGTCAGTGTTTTTTCATAGGTCTGCAGGCGTTTAGTCTTTTTATCACAATAAATAAAAAAATAAATTACCACATTGTTATGTTCCAAATTTTAAATAATTGACATGTATACGAAATCTACTAAATGATTCACATGCCACCATCATCACATGCAACGTGTATCCAGGTGGCAGGTGTACTGTCAGCATGATGTTTATAAGCATGATGTCAGTATCCAAGGACTGAAGCTCAAAGTAGTGCCGTCAATAGTCTGCGGAATGATATTTGTTCTATAAAATTTGGCACTAAATACTTATGAAGTATAAGTTATCCAGTTTGCATTTTACAGTGGTCGTAAGATTTTAAAAGACATAAAATATCATGAAAAGTGGACTAATATATCTTTCAAGTGACTTTTAGGAACTATTTCCTTCTCGAAGCCACATCCGTTTGTAACAGAAGTTGTGTTGTTCGGCATAGTACGCTCAGCCGTGTGAAGAAGGTGAGACCGTGAGTAACATTATATGGAATTTTCTTTGAGTCGTTTCTTATTTGATCGTTTCCAGAGAAAGAGGACAGTTTGAAGGACGTGGATAGAATTCTGGTATTTTGAAATTTGGTTAAGCGGTACTAGAGGTGGGCCTGAACAAAATTCCAAGCCGGTGGGCGATAATAGACTAATTTACCGTCGAAATGCACGCAATGACTCATGATTACAAATTAATGTATGATTATACAATTATCACCACGTGTGCCATATCATGTAGGAGGGAATCTTCTTTCCTCCATGGGCATATGATGATGATGATGATGATACATGTTGTCTTACGATGTCCTTTAGGCTTTATTTCGGCCGATGGTACATGCATTGATGCAATGATGCATATCAATTATCATGCATATGGGGCACAGTCACAGACCACAGTTATAAATCCTTCTGTTTTTCATATTACCATTTTTCAGTCTGAAATATCAGCATTTTGGTATTTTAAAATTCCGTGAACGGCATTTAACAGATAAAAATGTCAGAAAAACATGGATGGATTTTTGTCATACAATACCCAGCTTATTCATTTGTGATAATTGAAATATGAAACAACACCTGGATGTCAGCTTTATACAGCCAGGTGTATGAACTGTGCTCTTGCCAGGGTCACATCATTGTCCTTCCCCACCATTAAGTTCCCACCTGGCCTGGAAGACAGTGCACCTATATGACCACCAAGGAAGCAACTCTGCGATGCAGCAAACCTGACTTAGCTAACTTTATTTAAACAGAAGCTACAACATGCTGAAAACACAGTATTTTCACAATTACGGACTATCTCCGTTGGGATGCGCAACCAGCTAATCACAACTGTGGTCTATAACCATATTGTTGATCAGCAACATCATGGACCTACTATCTGACGGACTGAGCACGGCATATCTCAGTGGCGCAAAACCTACTAAGCTCACTTATATGCATAAACAGTGCCTTTTATCGGCCTTGTTTTACGCTGATCGCTGCAACGAGATGAGCATTAGCCGGGGCCCTCTATGCCGCAGCTCTGGTACCACCTGAGCAGATGGCAGCACAGGCAAAGTGAAACGTCTGTGTGCTGTGCGTGTTTCCTTGTGTACATAATACTACACAAGGCGTCCCACTCACCGTGTTAACATTCAACAGTACCTTCGCATTTGCTTCAATAACGTTAACATATCCTCATGGCTGTGGTAAAATCATATATATGTCTGTGTTTCTTATTACCTAATCTATAAGACGAACAACATTTTAACCTTCTACCTCACACTAAACATGTTTAAATAGAGAGCGAAACTCACAAACACTTTTTTGTCAGCGTTCAAGGCGGAAGGAGCGCGGTTTTAACATCCGAAAAGTGTGAAAAACGGCAAAATTGTCACACGATACAATATATGCTGGTTTAGTGTGGAACTGTAAGTCTACATAAAACAATTGTATGGAAACAAAGTTTGATTTTGGTGCAGTTCAGATTTAGGGCCAGTACCACTACAAGTGTATATGAAAATTTTGCAATCATAAAGTGGTCAAATTGTTGATTTTTGGGCCCAGTATGCAAGAAGAAGGCTGTAAATGCCAGTAACATGCATATTATCCCCATGCCATAGAGTCATGGATATTCTACTAGCGTTACTGTGGTAGACCATGGAGGGGTATACTAACAAGAAAGAAAAGAAAACAAACAAATAAAAATTGAAAATTTGAAACAAGAAAAATGCAATGAATCCTTTATATAGGTAAAATACTACCAAAGTGTACTTTTGGCCCACCGTTGAATGCTCGGCAGACCAGTGGCCGCGAATACACGATTGAAGCCTGTGTGTTTTATTACCTCGCACCTGCTGTGGTGGTAACAAAGCTCCAGCATTTGAAGTGCCGCTGGTGCTCAGTCCTTCAGATAATAGGTCCATGACTACATGCACTGGTCCATGAAACGCTGAAATATATATTGTACCAAATACTGGCTTACTACAATCTATCGATATACATGATACATGCAGCAATCTCTGTCATGGCAGACCACCACAAGGGCAAATCAAAATATAATTCCGTGCAACAGGTGATCCTTCACTAATCACAGCAAAATGAAGAAGACAGTGCTCCATGACAGCGGTCCTAAAAAAAATATTAACAGTTTCTCACTGGAGGAGTCTCCCAAGACAGGCACCACTGTATTGGCCTGAGGTCAAGGCACAACAGACAGCAGTAATCTATCTCGTAACCTGAAAGCATGAAAGATAAACACACCTAAACAATATATTATGGCTTCTTTCTGTGTGGATATAAGTTTGTTTAATTTATCCTTACTAGGATTTCTCCAATAATGTTCAGGAATACAAATTTTCATGATGTACAGTGTCAAACGCCTTAAGCACAGCTATCAAAACCATTCCAGTAAAATTTCCTTTTGCTGTTTTGGATTTTAATCAAATCAGTAAGATAAATTAGGGCAGATTCAGTTGAAAAAGATTCATGAAAACCTGACTGTAATTTGTACAACAAATTTTAGTCTTTCAGATATTTATTAAGGCGCACATAAATAGCTTTTTTTTCCCAAAATTTTTCCAACTATACTCAAGTTAGCCACTGGCGGTTAATTTCCAACATCTAATCTGGAGTTTTTCTTATGAAGAGGTTTTTGAGGCCTTGAGGTACCTTTCCTGAAGAAATGGACAAATTTACCACAAAAGTGATAGGAAAGGATAAAAAATGGTGGCTGTCTCTAAGAAATCTGGCAGGGATCATATCAAGTCTCATGCCTTTGCTGATGTTCAAGTTTTTGAGTTCTTGTGTAATGAAATCCTCGAAGACAGAATGTAAGTAGAAAGATTCGTCTGTAACACCTCTACTTCTAAGAAATTGTTGAATCTTTCAAAAAAGGTATCATACAGGCCCGATGGACTAGGGACTTTTTGCAATAAAGTTGATGCCTTATTTATAAAGAAAATGTTATTGTGATATACTACTTTCTCAGGTTTGTGTATGATTTTTCCATCCGTATTCAGAATGATGTTTGACACATTAGAACTCATTGAGGAGTAGCCAAGACTTTTTAATGTCTTCCATAATCTTTTGATTTATGTCTCCTCGTGCAAGGGTGGGGGGGGGGCATATTGTTTTTGAGTGCGTTTCTTCCGCTTTTAGTTCTTCTTCTTCTCGATCTTCTTTAACACATTGCTGAGTGCGTTACAGACTTGATAACTAAAGAAAGGTTTGACTTGGGAAGTTGAAATTTGTTGTGAAGATGTTTCTATGTAAAAACTTGCTTGGGATTGCAGATGGGTGACCTTGACATATTTTTCAAGGTCACATGGGTATGTCATCTAAAATTGATGCAGAAGCAACAACTCTGCAAGGATTTGACTTAGGAAGTTGAAATTTTGCATGATTATGAACCATAATATGAACTAGGTTGGGATTGTAGATGGGTGACCGTGACATAATTTCAAGGTCACACAGCCACTTTTTAAAAATCATTGCAGATGCACTCAAGAAAGATTGACATTTTGTGTGATTATGTTTCTATGTAAGACTTTTGTAAGACCTTGCATGTGACTGCAGATGTATGACCTTGACCTATTTTTCAAGGTTAGTGGGCATTTGGTCTACAATCAATGTGGACATGATAACTCAAGAAAGATTTGACTTGGGAAGTTGAAATTTTATGTGAAGATGTTCCTATATATAATCTTGCTTGGGTTTGCAGATTGGTGACCTTGACATATTTTCAAGGTCACATGGGCATGTCATCTAGAATTGACACAGATGCAACACCTCTGCAACGATTTGACTTAGGAGGTTGAAATTTTGCATGATCATGTACCATAATGTGAACTAGGTTGAGATTGTAGATGGGTGACCTTGACTTATTTTCAAGGTCGCATGGCCACTTTTTAAAAATCATTGCAGATGCACTTGAGAAAGATTTGTCTTAAAGACGTTGACATTTTGTGTGATTATGTTTCTACGTAAGACTTTTATAAGACCTTGCTTGTGATTATGTTTCTATGTAAAACTTTTGTAAGACTTTGCTTGTGACTGCAGATGTATGACCTTGACTTATTTTTCAAGGTTAGTGGGCATTTGGTCTACAATCAATGTGGACGTGATAACTCAAGAAAGATTTGACTTGGGAAGTTGAAATTTATATAACACCTTGCTTGGGATTGCAGATGGGTGACCCTGATCTGTTTTTCAAGGTCACATGGGCATGTCATGTAAAATCGATAACTCAGGAAAGATTTGACTTGGGAAGTTGAAATTTTATGTGAAGATGTTCCTATATAAGACCTTGCTTGGAATTGTAGATGGGTGACCTTGACCTTTTTCAAGGTCACATGGCCACTTTTTCAAAATCATTGCAGACACACTAGTGAAAGGTTTGACTTACAGGGATTGAAATTTTGTGTGATAATGTTTCTATAAAAGACTTGTAAGACCTTGCTTTGGACTGCAGATGTTTGACCTTGGGCTATTTTTTAAGGTCACATGCATTGAACTTTTATTTTATCACACCTGGGTGTACATGTTTTTGAAAGATAAAAATATGTACTTTAGGTAGATTAGAAGATGAAAATTCCGAAAATCACAAAATCATCCTCATATGCAGGGTGAACATTTCAGGTTCACTCTTGGTTGACCCACCTGACGTCAAATGGCATGGGTTACTAGGCATCACAAACATGCATCATGGGAACAAAAGGCTGTGTCAAGAAATTAAACCAAACCAGAACACCCCTATTGACCCAGATTCTTCTTTTTTTATTTTTTAGAAGCAATATGGCGAAGCAAGTGTCTCAAGAGACATTTGATGCAGTGGTGAAGGAGAACATGGAAGAGTTTGAGATGGATGCTGAGGAGGCGTTAGAGGATGCTGTGAAGCAGTTTGAATCTCAGGTACACAACTGGATTTGGTTTATTAGCACCAGTGCTTGGAATTGCTGGGCTGTAGCCAATTTTGTTGAACAAGCTCCTTGGTCTTCAATCAAATGCTGTTTATAGTTCAAGTCACAACTTTTATTTTCATTGGCTATTTGGCTAGTGGATAGCACTGGCCAAGGCTTATGGTGTGAAGGTTGTAATGACCACTTGAAGTGTCGATGAAGGATGGGCATTTGTAGATTTAGATTCATGACAATTAGAAAGAAATGTGAATGAGACGAAATGATATTGAAGCTGCACAAGTGCTAAATGCAATATTCTAAGCCCTTAAATCATAATTGTGCCTGCATTGTTAGTAATGCTGTGTCACTGTGTCAAATTTTAACTCCACTCTGTGGGAAGACAGTTGCTGAATCAAATGTTTTATCTGGATTTACTCCGGAATCAAAATCATAAAAGAAGTATAAGTGCTCATTCTCTGTCATATTTGCATCATGGTGGTGTTAGTGGTATTATTAATGATGTGTCAGTTTATTGTCAACACAGATATTGGGAAAGGATTGTGTAATTGCATATTTTGTTTTGACATGATATGTTACTGCTGGAAAGTCTTGCACTATGTCCACTGCAAGGCCACTGGTGTCGCCACCCACCAGTACCACTGCACACATTGTAATTAACACAAAATTCTTGCTACAGTTTCTGGTGTGCCCCCACAGGCTGGTGTCAGCAGCTCAGAGTGTAATAAAATAAATTTTACCTGGGGGTGTACCCTATGAGAGTTCCACAGGCAAAAGTACCTGCTGGAGACCACTCATGTTGGCCACAAAGGGACGACTCCAAACATGGATGCAAAACTTTCCATATAATAGATATTGGTGCTTTAATATCCTTGGTGCTGCACGCATATTTAGTCCGAGTATTGTAGCTGCTGCCATGTTTTGCTTGGTGTTTACAATGGTACCAGTTATGTAAGATCATCCCTAATGCCAGACAGAATGGTCACATGTAACATGTGGTCTTAAATTGCAGGTAAATTAACAAAGAAATTAGGGACCATTGTCTTGAGATGGTGATCTTAAAAATGATATGGTCTGTCAGTAGAGGTGGTCTTTAGAGCAGGCACCACAGTATACGGTCATCAATAATGTTGGATTTTCTACACTTTCAGGGTGTAAATCTCAGTAACATTGTGAAGGATTCCAGTCTATATTCTGGTGGTGGGGAAGCCCCATCAGAGCACCCGGTTGTGCAGGCAATCCATGCTCTTCAGGAAAGTCTTGCCTCTGAACCCACAGACTGTGAATCTGTCAAGGTCCATTTAACCAAAGTCCAAAGTGAATGTGATATAGACCTAGCTCGCAGGTGCATGGCGGGCAAGCATGGGGCATATCCAAATTTGTTAAAATCTTGTGAAGCATTTCGAACGAAGCCAGACTTGCTAAGACAGTCACTGTTGACTCTGGCATCTCTACTTAATGGACAGCCAGATCTGCTAGACCAGCAGGGGATTTTATTTTTATGTGATCTTTTGAAAGAAAATGATGCAGACACAGTAGTTTTGGCCTTAAAAGTGATCAGATTGACCTGCACACAACATGAGCAGAACAGGCAGGACTTTGTGGCTGAAAACCTGATCCAACTTGTAACAAGCAACCTCATCACCCACAGGAAGAATCGAAAGGTTGTTAAGGAAGCTTGCTCAGTGCTGAGGACTCTTACACTGGATGACGATGTCCGAGTGCCTTTTGGAAAGGCACATGAACATGCTAAAATGATTGTTCAGGAAGCTGATGCTCTAAAGACACTTCTCAATCTAAGTCAAGGTAAGATCCTAGTGTTGAGTCCTTTAATTTATGTGTGCCATTGTAACAGCAGTAGATGTTAACCTTCTGGGGACCGAGTCAACAGCTTTCCTGCAGACACTGCACCGAGGGTGTGCAGATGAAAGCTGTTGATTGCTGGCATCTTCATACCTCCTGCAATGAAGTTGGAGGTGGACTGGCTACATGATGCATATCCCCCTATCCATTCAAGCAATGTTTTCTGGACCCTAAATTCTTGATTAATGCTCAAATCTTCAAAATTTGCATAGTTGTACTCTGTCAGTAAAAGGATGAGATATGTAGGCCAAGGTCACAGCGGGTACAATGTTTTTTTTTTTTTTTTTTCATTTGGACCAGCCTACATGTGTACATGTACACCTTCTTCATAAATTCTCAGAACTTCTTCAAACTTTTCATGGCTATTCACTATCACTAGTCACACATGATGGCTGCACAAATGACATCAGCAGAAAAGGTGGCCTCATGATGAACATACATCAGGTACATGATGACTGACCTTTTACAGGCACACCAACTACCATATACAGTGAAACCTTATTATAACAACGTTCAAATATCCAATATATTTAATATAATGACACAAATTTCATGGGAAGAGGTTCATTTGTATTGCTATTTGACTCATTTATTTGACATATTCAGTTACCCAACACTTTCATTAGGGCACAGATGGTGTCATTATAATGAGTTTTCACTTTATCAGAATAGAACACCAAACTCTATTCATTTGTTCTAATCCTACATAAGGGTTCTGGCAAGTTGTAGGGGGGGGGGGGGGTCTTCAATACAGGTGTATTTAACATAGGTAAGTGTTACAATGCAATCTCTTATGCAGAAGTGGTCTTTATGACAGGTACCACTCTAGATGGACCAGTCTTCAGCAATTGCCAGGCTCAAAAAAGGTGAGACCCACCGTCGACATAACCTCTGATAGCACCAACCACTTTATTTTTTTTTGGCATTGGTGAAGATATGTATTTATGTAGTAACTGGAGAAAACAATTTATCAGCTGTGTCAAGGAACCCTTAAAAGACATGAGACCTGTCATTTGGGTAATCTACATTATTATAAGACCAACCACTCTACGTTTTTTTGCATTGGTGAGGATATGTTTCATGGAGTAACTTGGGGGTTATCAATCTATCGTATCAAGGAGCCTAAAAGAGAGGCCCCTTGCTGTATAAAAGAAGGAAATAAATCAAATTTACTGCTGTTCATATCCTTTAATTAATCTTTGAAAATCTGTGTTGGATATTTCAGAATATGTGGAGGACAAGGGCATGATAGGTGAACTGTTTGCTACGCTGAGTAAGCTGGCTGTGCGTAATGAATTCTGTCAAGAAATCCTGGATCTGGGTGGATTGAAGCTGATGCTGATGTCTCTAGAACAACATATGGACCACCAGGTGGAGTGTGATTGATATATACATGTAGAGAGAGAGAGAGAGAGAGAGAGAGAGAGAGAGAGAGAGAGAGAGAGAGAGAGAGAGAGAGAGAGAGAGAGAGAGAGAGAGAGAGAGAGAGAGAGAGAGAGAGAGAGAGAGAGAGAGAGAGAGAGAGAGAGAGAGAGAGAGAGAGAGAGAGAGAGAGAGAGAGAGAGAGAGAGAGAGAGAGAGAGAGAGAGAGAGAGAGAGAGAGAGAGAGAGAGAGATTAGGCAACAGCTATGCTTTGGGCATAATGCACCCAAAGCATGCTGAGGACAGGTGTTGACCTGGACTATTATATTCTATGTAGCTACAGGATGCTGGTACTTGAATGAAAGTTTTCTTTTACAAGGAAAATGACTGCATAACCCTTCGTTCATTTTTAATTAGTTCTACTTAAGTCACAGTTGGCACTGAAGGAGGTACAGCAGTGAGAGGGCTGAACATTATGACTTTTTGACACTAGCATAGATTAAACATTTCAACTTCAGTTTCAATATTTTCAGCACATAAGAAAAAATATCTCATAAGCCTTAGTGGCAGGTAAACAAAATTTGTGCATAGCAGCCTAAATTTTTTCTAGTTTTGGCAGTTGGCTGGTGTTAATTTCTTTGCCCTAAAGTAGAGATCTTAATGCTGATGACTTTGATGCACATGTCTGTTTCAACATTTACGTATCTTGTCAAAAGGAGAGAAGTTTAAAGCACATTATAGAGAAGTTTTAGAGTAAAGTACATTGTAGCATGAATCAACAGCTTTCCTGGGCTTGTTGTCACCCAAGCTTGTGATGACAAGCTGTTGACCCAGTCATACACCACAGGGCAAACTGGACAACAAACTTACTTTTGTCTGTTGTACAATCAACTAAATCATTTGTGCAGGATGCATTTTGATGCTAAAAACTACATGTTTAATACGTAATGTAGTTAAGTATTTTCTGTGTCTTGCAGGGTATTTCCAAGCAGGCTATAGGTGTACTGAAGGCCATTGCGGGCAATGATAACGTCAAAGTTGCGATAGTCAATGCTGGTGGAGTAGAGTTGATCCTGGCCACTATGAACCGACACGTGAGTCAGCCAGTGGTGTGTGAGGTTGGCTGTGCAGCCCTGGCGACACTGGTTCTACGTTGTCCTTCCCACTGTGCCAGGGTGATGCAGTGTGGGGGTCCGCAGATCATCACTAAGGCTATGCAGGTCCATCCGGCAAGAGAAGCAGTGCAGGTTAGTGGTGGTGGCAGTGAGGACTCCTCACGTACTAGAAAGATTTGATTTAACTGTAGTTTTGTTACATTTAAAAATGTAGGTTGCGTATCCAAATTTTTCATAAAAAGAGCTTACATTGAAGTACCAATATGTTTAGTTTAGACAATTTTTTTCCTGTTGCGTGAAAGTTCATGGGTTCCTACAGCATGACTTGCCAGGGAATGCAAAAACCGCTGACCAAGACTTGTACCACTGTAGCATGGAATGAGTTGTAAAGAATCTTGATTGTTTGGGTGATGGAATAGAAACCATTTTAGACGTCTTCACATGGAATGTTCCAGTGAGCACCATTCAACAGTGACCATGTCCTGCTCATCCCAAGGACATAGGGTCTGTCTGTGCATTTGAAGTGAATGTGGCATTGAAATGTTATGATGTTGGCCTCTGACAACACTGGAAACAAATCACAAATGTAAACTTTATGCACCTGTGTGAAATTATAATTGGTTTTAGGTGCATTTGATTGCATTGATTGATAATATGCATCCAAAATTTTGCAAAATTATAATTTGGCACTTTCTTGCTTGCATCCTGCACTGTGTAGCTGATCCCCAAATGTTTATTTGTTTCAGAAACAAGGTTGCATGGCTTTGAGAAACCTTGTTGCAAGGGCACGAGAGAACTGCCAACCTATCCTGGAACTTGGGGCTGAGGCTCTGATTAAGCAGGCCATGTCGTCCCATACAGGGTGTGCTGATGAGGGAAAGGCTGCCCTTCGTGACCTTGGATGTGATGTCGAGCTAACAGTGTTGTGGAAAGGCCAGGGTGTAGGAATCAAACATTAAGAAGATTTCTGAACTGTTACTGCAAGTGATTTGAGAACACTTAATTATAATTACTAATGGCATTATATGTACACTGTATGTAGAAGAGGGAAAAAGAGTGTTCAATGTCAATAGCCTACACTTTCATCAAATTAAGAAAACGAAAATTATTTTATGTTTGCAAGAAATACAGCACATTATGCTACCATCTTGACAACATAGGAAGTATCTGGAAGCATTGCTAATGTAAATATAACCTCATGTAGTGATTTTCAAGCAATTATTGATACCACAAATTAAAAAAATTCAAGTAGTATTTAAAGATCAAAGTCAAAATACTGCTAAATAAAATTTAGTAAGCAACTTGTGAGTGTTTTTTTATCAATGCCATTGAACATGATTTTGATTTGTTGGGGATGGCTCCAACATTTTAATCATTTTAACTCTGCTGACTGACAAGTCAGCAGAGTTTATAAAATCAGCTTGTGTCTGCTGTCATCTGTCTGTCCATCCGTTTGTCTTATTATACTTTTAACTTCTCAAAATCTGTTGAATCTTTTGATTTAAGACAAGGGTGTTCCCCAGGTGGTCCTCTACCAGGTGTGAAAAAGAGATGATTATGCAATATTTTAAGCTCAGCTGACTTGTCAGTCAGCTGAGCTTTTAGGAGGCTCAGTCGTCCTTTTCCATCCATCCTCTGTCTGTCCATCCACACTTCACATTTTCGACTTCTCTCAAACTTGGTGGGGATAAACATTGGGTGGGTCTCTACCAGATATGTTCAAATGGTCGCACTTCAGTGATTTTGGGAGTTTTTATGATTTTTTTTGTTCTGTTTTGGACAAATCTTAAAAAAACCTTCTTTTCCGAAACTACTCACCAATTACTTTGATATCACAAAGAAACACTCCTAGGGACTCCTAGTTCTTAAATTGTTGCCTAGCTGGCACTGCAACTTTTTTCAATTTTTTAATGATTTTTTTGTGTTTTCACAATTTTTCGACTTCTCTTCCAGAATCATCACTCAGATTAAGCTGAAACTTGGTGGAAATGTTCCTTGCGAAAGAATCAAACAAAGGTGTTCAGTAGGTGGCACTGCTATGGATTCCTGATTTTTAACCACTCTTTCAATTCAGGTACTTATCAGTAAATGCACCTTTCCTATTGATTATTGTGTAAGTCCTGGGCATTCTAATGCTAATTCACATTTTTCACTTCTTCTCCCAAACCACCATCCAGATTGACTTCAAACTTAGTAGCAATGTACCTCTGGTGGGTTTCTACTATTTTTGTTCAAATGGTCATGCTCCAGTGATTTTGAATTTTTAATGAATTGTTGTGTCCCTTTTTGTGGCAAATCTTAAATCTTCTCTGAAATCGCTCGCCTGATTGCTTTTATATTACACAGGAACACTCCTAGGGACCCATAGTTTTTAATTTGTTCACCAGATGGCACTGCAATTTTTTCCCATTTTTTTAATGATTTTTTGTGTGTTTTTGCTATTTTTGACTTTTACAGGACCATCACTCAGATAAAGCTGAAACTTGGTGGATATATTCCTTGTGGAAGGGTCAAACAAAGTTCTTCACTAGGTTGCACTGCAGTGGATTCCTAACTTTTAACAATTTTTTTTTTTTTTTTTTTCAGTTTAGTGCTTATTGGTAAATGCGCCTTTCCTGTTGATTACTATGTGAGTCAATGGGCATTCTAATGCTTATTTGCATTTTGCACTTTCTTTGAAGAAACTGTCGGTCACATTCACTTCAAACTTGGTGGCAATGTATCTTGGGTGGGTCTGTACCAAGTTTCTTCGAATGGTCACGCTCAAGTGATCTTTGGATGTTTTATGATTTTTTTGGAAAATCTTTTAAAAAGTTTTGAGGACCCGTAAGACACCAAAAACCTTTGAATGGCCGATTTTGAGATTTTAACGTTTTTTACAAGATGAATGTCCTTTCTATAAGTTATCACAATTTCAAGCTTTTAACTGAAGTAGAAATATGAGAAAAACGCCAAAAAACAGAGGCATGTGGACATCCAAACGTCCATGTGTCATTCTTCTGGTTTTCAGCCGCCAAGCGGAACAATGCCACGCGTCAATGATACTAACGGCCCATGGCAAAAGGAGAGTGGTATCATGGGGGCCCGCCAAATTAGGCGGCATGCTGAAAGTATGTTGGTGGGCAGGGAAAAGATGCTAACATATCATAGCCTTAGTTGTTTATTGTATAGTTATCTTGCTTACTTTGCGTTCTAACGAAGGGAGACTATCAATGTTCAGGAGGAGCGGGAATCGTCAGACGATGTCCCTTCAAAGGCCGTGCCATGATGGATTACCCTAGTGGTCCTGCACAGCAAAGACAGGCGTGGGAAAAAAAACATCCTGTCACTTAAATCAACAATACCCACATACATAATAATATTTTATCAAAACCCAGGGATGCGGAAATAAAAATACAAATAAACCCATAGAAATAATCATAAACGTGAACAGAAGAGAAAACACAAAATAGCGTTACAAAACTCAGGTTGGAAAGAGAAATGAAACTCATTGAGAAAATAACTACAAAATAATGACAAGCTAACTAAGTGAAGTGTACAGACAAGTCTAACAAGTTAACTACATAAAGTATACAGATAGGAGTAAATACAATAATACACTACATCTAAAAACGGGATGAAGAGCTCGGTGGGCAGAAGACCAAACCCGCCATCCGTCCACTGACCATGAGCGGCCACAGGCCACCCCACCGAAGCAAGGCAACACAATTTTTGTTGCCAGACTTGAAGTCACAGGGCCCGAAGGGCCGCCTCCATGACATCATGCTTTGAAACCAGATTGTCGCTATCACAGTTTGACAGATTGCTGAATAATGTTTTCCGTACTTCAAATGCTCTTTTATTCGTGTGATTGGCCAATAATAGATTGACAACCTCACCAAATGTTGAGGGACAATGTTTACTATGTTTTGTACAAATATTGGCTCAACTTGAGCAAATGGTATTGTTTCAGAGGCACATAATCAACATCAAAGGCCTTTGAAGCTCGTTTTCTCAGAAAGGATAATAAGACGAGAACCTCACATAACAATGGTTATTCCAAGAAAACGGCTGGGTGAAATTTAATCTGGTTATGATAATAGCTTTTTATTCTGTAATGTCTGAACTGCATAAACGATTCAGCGATTTTCAAAATTTTGCTTCGTTGTTTTTATATTAAATAAAGAAAATGAGCATCCTGAAAATCAAAGGGAAAATTGAGATGTCAGACTTTGAGGATAAATAACAGAAATACTAAGCCAAACATAAAAAATCGCAGGATTGTTTTTTGTTGCTAATATGTCAGGATTAAGATGCAAGTGTAATTATGATTTTATCACAAATATGAGTGACTCGTATCAATATATATGGGGTGGATGCTTTGCGGTCAACTTTCAATTGTTTATTCAACAATTAACAACACAGACACTTGGAGTATGACGATTGCACACATATATGATTTGTTATCCTAACGCAAATACATTTAGAGCTAGGATTGATTAAAGTGGGATTTATTTTTAGTGTCTTATCCTGTCCTTAATATGAAAGTTTAACATGGGAATTTCATGTAATGAACATAACTTAAGAAATTTTGGCCAGATTTGTGCAAACTTGGTAAGGATGTACTTTTTATAAGCTTCTAGCTATTTTGTGCAAGTGGTCATGCTCCAGTGAGTGTTGGATCTTTACCTCATTCCCAAGGTCACAGGACAACTGACATGAAATTTACTGTACACTTGATAACTTGAGATCAATTTTTTTATTAGGATCTTGATGTTGCACATGTGTATGTTTCTCTATGAAGGTCGACCATGACCTCAGTTCTGAGGTCATAGTGCAACATACATGAACTTTTCTCTTCACTATAACTTGAGAGCTACTTGAACTTGGACCTTGATGTTGCACATGTTAGTTTTCTTCCATAGAGTTCAGACTTACTCAGTACATGGGTGACCTCCATCCTATCCCAAGCTCACAGTACCGCAAGTGTGATGAATCTCTAGGTCAGCTGAGCATGGGCTGTGCACACAGCCCTCTTGTTTGTTCATTTTTCCGGCAAAATCTTAAAAAATCTTCTCTAAAACTGCCAAGACAATTGCTTCACCAGGTGGCACTGAAATTTTTTCATTTTTTTAAAAACACATTTTGGTTTGAACATATTTTATTCACAACAATTTACAATATAAATCCAATAGATGAATAAGCAATTGGGAAAAAGGGCGAAGCCCTATACTGATCCCTCTTGCGGAAAGGGGACGAACACACAGGACAAAACAAGACACACACGACCAAAGAGAAGGTGACAGTATCACATGACAAGACAGAAAGTGGGGCTGAATGTTTCTTCTTACATAGTAATGATTCCTCTTAGGCTTCATGTATATATGGAGATGTAAAGGAGATTCATCCATATGCGGAAAATTGTACCTGCATGGAGTGGAAATGAGCAGGCATTTTAGCCTATACCAGATGGGCCGAAACGATCTGTAGCGGAAATAAAATTTTGAACAGCTGAAAAATCTCAATATTTTCAGTAAAAGTACAATCGAAGGAACCGTATAGTATAGTCAGTAATGTAAAGGGAGCATATTTCAAAATAATAGAGTGAAGAACAGATCTAGGGACAGTATACTTTGGACAGAGAAGAAAATAATGACGTGTCCTCGTTGGGTGAACCGCATGCACATTTTGGAGTGTCCTTCACATCAATTTTGAAAAGATGAGAATTTAATTGACTTGCACCTAGACGGAGATGTGTGTGCATAACAGCAAAAAACCTATTGCCAAAATTGAGTAATTCGGGAAACTTGATGGGCTGGATAACAGGTACATCTATCCGTGATTTGAACTGTCTAATTGAGGCTGAATTACGGATTTCTAGAGGCAGCTGATTCCATAGTCTGATAGTTGAGGGGAAGAACGTTTTGTCAAATATGTCAGTACGAGCTCGGAAATGAGGAAGATCATACTGTTGAGGGGTATTGAAATTACCAGAACCTGAAGGAGATGCAGTAGTAAGTATAGAACATAAATATTCGGGAGCAAGTTTGTGCACCAATTCATACATTAGTGTCAGGTTAGATATTTCTCTGCGTTTAGCCTGAGTAGACCAGCCTGTTTCCTCATGAAATTGCGCGTTACTGGTTCCATGCATAGCACCAGTAACTATAAGAGCTGCACTTAACTGAATACTTTCAACTTTTTCTGCATCTAAGGCTGTATTACCATTCCATACGGGACTGCCATATTCGAGAATAGGCCTTATGAAGGAAATATAAATAGTTTCAAGGGTTTTTCTATCCAACGTAAATTTTAAACTCTTCATGATATTGATTAATTAAGTTGATTTGTTATATATATATCAGTGATATGATCAGACCATCTCAGGTCTGAACGTATGGTGATACCAAGATGTTTATGTTTACCAACATCCTGCAAAGTGTCACACAAAGGTAGCTTTAACACACAAAAACACATTTTTGTGTGTTAAAGCTACTTTTGACTTCTCCAAAACCATCATTTAGATACTTCTGAAACTTGGTGGAAATGTAGCTTGTGGAAAGTTCAAACTAAAGTGCTCACTTGATGATGATCTTCTGCATCTCTGATTTTTAAGAAGTTTTTCAACTTGTGTATGTATTGGTCAATGTATACATTCCCATTGATTACAGTGTAAGTCGATGGTAAGTCACAACTCTGACTTCTCCAAAAACTGTCCACCACATTCATTTCGGACGTGCAAGGGATGTACTTTGGGTGGGTCTTTTGGGATTTTTTTCGTTCATTTCTTGGCAAAATCTTAAAAAATCTTCTCTGAAACAGCCAAGCCAATATGAGAGATCTAGGTTCTAAATACACTTAAAGTTCACACCTCCAATCCTGTTCATGGTTGAACATCCACATCTTATTGTCAGTTTCCATGACGCTCACTTTTTCTCCTTAGATTTACATGGGGAATTATTAGGTATAAATTTAACATTTCTGTCTGTTTGTGTTGAGTGTCTGTGTGGCATTTTTGACTTCATCTCCAAAACCATCAACCATTTTCACTTACAACTTGGTGGGTATGTACCTTGGTTGGGTCTCCACCAATTTGTTCAAATGGTCATGCTTCAGCGATTTTTGGAATTTTCATAATTTTTAAGTTTATTTTTTGGGCA
Organism: Hermodice carunculata; assembly: GCA_964020975.1. Classification (NCBI taxonomy): domain Eukaryota; kingdom Metazoa; phylum Annelida; class Polychaeta; order Eunicida; family Amphinomidae; genus Hermodice; species Hermodice carunculata. The sequence continues at coordinate 17,196,363 of OZ026617.1, read as the reverse complement.
AAACCTTAAAAAATCTCTGAACCACCAAGCCAATTGCTTTCAAATTGCATGGGGCACTTCTGGGGACTCCCTAGACCTAAATGTGTTCAACAGATGGCACTGTGATATTTTTTGCTTTTTCAAGAACAATTGTGTGTTTTCACTTGCTTTTGTTTCTCCAAGACCAAAAGTTGGATCCTCTTCAGACTTATTGGGAATGATGTGAATGTACTTGATCTCCACCACATTGTTGACTACATGGTGTGCTGTAATTCCCAGAATAAATTCTTAAAATTTGGAAAATTGGTAAGGGGATATGTTTATGTTAGTAACAGTGTTGACGATATTTAGCAAAGGTGACCTTGATATTGTTCTAAAGTTCACAGGACCACTTTAGTCTGTGCATGTAATTATAAGGTAAGGTGAGCTCATGACTGCCACAGTTCTCTTGTTTTGTTTTGGTGTGTGTGTAAAAGCTCTTCGCAATCAAATGAGAAATGTGAAAGTTTTGTGCCTAATTTTTGCAAACTCCCCCCTCTCCGCGGTTGTGTTTTCAATTTTTGCCTTCACGTTTTATATTTTAGTGTTTTTGTATTCGTGTATTCTTGTTTTTGCTGTTCTGTTTTCCTTTTTAGCTCAGCTGACTTGTCAGTCAGCTGAGCTTATCTTATGGTTCCTTCGTCCGTCCGTCGTCTGTCAACAATTCACATTTTCGACTTCTTCTCCGAAACCGTCAGTCAGATCCACTTCAAACTTAGTGGGGATGTGCCTTGGGTGGGTGTCTACCAAGTTTGTTCGAATGGTCATGGTCCAGTGATTTTGGATTTTTAATGAATTTTTTTGTTCTTTTTTTGGAAAATGTTAAAAAATCTTTTTCTCTGAAACCGCTCACCCAATTCCTTTGATATCACAAAGGAACACTCCCTGGGACTCCTAGTTCTTAATTTGTTCACCAGGTGGCTCAATTTTTTTCTAATTTTTGTGTGTTATAGCTATTTTCAACTTCTTCTCCAGAACCCTCACTCAGATTAAGCTGAAACATGGTGGATGTGTTCCTTGTAGAAGGGTCAAACAAAGTTGTTCACTATGTGGGAATATGGCGCGGATTCCTGATTTTTCACGATTTTTTCAATTCGGGTACTTATGGGTCAATGCAGCTTTCCTATTGATCACTATGGAAGTGAATGAGCATTCTAATGCTAATTCACATTTTCGACTTCTTCTCCGAAACCGTCAGTCAGATCCACTTCAAACTTGATGTTAATGTATCTTGTTTGTTCAAATGGTCACGGTCCAGTGCATTTTTTATTTTTAATGATTTTTTTGTTTTTTTTTGTTGACAAATCTTAAAAAATTTTTTTCTCCCAAAACGTTTACCCAATTGCTTTGATATCACACAGGAACACTCCCTGGTACTCCTAGTTCTTAATTTGTTCACCAGGTGGTGCTGCAATTTTTTCTATTTTTTTTTATGAATTTTTGTGTATCATAGCTATTTTCAACTTCTTCTCCAGCTTCTTCTCCAGAAACGTCACTCAGATTAAGCTGAAACATAGTGGCTATGTTCCTTGTGGACGGGTCAAACAAAGTTGTTCACTATGTGGGAATACTGCAGATTCTTGATTTTTAACGATTTTTTAAAATTCGGGTACATATCGGTCAATTCAGCTTTCCTATTGATTACTCTAGAAGTCAATGAGCATTCTAATGCTAATTCACATTTTCGACTTCTTCTCTAAAACCGTGATACAGATTAACATCAAACTTTGTGGCAATGCACCTTGGGTGGGTTTCTACCAGGTTTGTACAAATGGTCATGCTCCAGTGAATTTTGGATTTTTTTTTAATGATTTTTTTTTTTTCAAGAATCTTAAAACAAGTTTTAATAGGAAAGTTTAACATTGGAATCTCTTGTTGTGGTTATAACTTAAATAATGTTGGCCAGAGTTACTTCAAACTTGGTGGGGATGTGCCTTGGGTGGATCTCTACCAAGTTTGTCCAAATGGTCACACTCAGTTGATTTTTGGATTTTTCATGATTTTTTTTGTTCCTTTTTGGGGGCAAACCTTAAAAACTCTTCTCCTCTGAAGCCGCTCACCCAATTGTTTTGATATCGTAAATAGACACTCCCAGGGACACCTAGTTCCCAATTTGTTCACCAGGTGCCGCTGCAATTTTTTTCTAATTATTTTATGAATTTTTTGTATGGTTTTGCTATTTTTCACTTGTTCTCAGAGCCGTCACTCAGATTAAGCTGAAATGTGATGGATATGTTCTTGTGGAAGGTTCAAACAAAGTTGTTTACTAGGTGGCACTGCTTTGGATTCCTGATTTTTAAGGATTTTCAACTTGGGTAATTATGGGTAAGTGCAGCTTTCCTATTGATTACTATGTAAGTCAATGGGCATTCTAATGCTAATTCACAGGACAACTGACATGGAATTTACTGTTTACTTGATAACTTTAGATCTGTGTTGAGTTAGTACTGTGATGCTGCACATGTTAATTTTTCTGTATGAAGGTCATGCTTAGACAGTACATGAATGACCTTGACCTCGTTTCTGGGGTCACAGTGCAACATACATGAATTTTACTCTTCATTATAATTTGAGAACTACTTGAACCTTGATGTTGCACATGTTAGTGTTCTTGTATAAAGGTAAGACTTACTCAGAACATGGGTGACCTTGATCCTTTTCCAAGTTCATAGAGCTGCAAGTGTGATGAATGTCAAGATCAGCTGAGCATGGGCTGTTCACACAGCCCTCTTGTTTATTGTTTTCAGTTTTGCATTTTTATGGAGAAAGAAAAAAATTTAGTAGGCACTTTTGTGCCACCAAAATGAGCAAGAAAATGAGAAAAAAATCGAAAATTGGCTAAGTGGATGAAGACATTTCTTTTAAAGATTAGACCCCAAATGAACAAGAAATTAAATAAAAAAACCCCAAAGCACTGATGCGTGATTATTTGAATAAACTTGGTGGATATGGACCAAAGTTAAAGCTCCACTAAATTTGATGTGGATCAGACAGATGGTTTTTTAGAAGTTGTAAATGTGAATTGCCACTGACTTAAATACATAGTTGTCAGTAGGAATATATGAGGTAACTGACAACTACCCAGATTGAAAAATTCATAAAACAATAAGGAATCCACTTGGGGATCGCAATGGTTATTCACATTTTCAACATCTTCTTCAAAATTGTCAGCCAGATTCACTTTGAACTTGGTGGGAATGGAGCTTGGTTAGGTCCAACTAAGCTATGTACATCACCACCAAGTGACTGTCACTGTCCTCTTGTTAAGATTTGCCCCTCCACTCCCCCCTCCCCCCCAAAAAAAAACCAATGGAGCATAACTGTTTCAAAATGCTATGAGAGACCCAGCATGGGGTCTTCGCCAAGCCTGAAGAGTCCCCAACCTGTAGTTTTTGAAGAAGTTTAACTCATTTGATACCAGTCCCTGATATTTCCGTATATTTATCTAGATTTAAGACAATTGCATATTTAAATTCTTCATGAAAAGAGCTTTCGTTCAAGTACCAACATGCATATAGTCTTAAGTCAGTGGTTCTGGCACTGCCTGGCAAGTCATGCTGCAGCTGCCGCAAGGTCAGCTACATGCTACAGTCGTATGGTGTGCTTACTGTTTGTACAGACTCATTTTATCCTTGAACACAGCTAGTGTAGTCCTGCTGTCAATCACGTGAGTTGTATATGCAGGGGAAACAAAAAACAGGTCAGATTTATTATCATTGTTTCTGGCATACCAATGTGTGCATAAAGGAAACATGTGCATGTAAACTGTAAATTTGTGACCTGGAGCAGGGGGCAGTTCATGTGGGAAAAACTAATACATCACTTCAGTAATTCATGAGGAAACAATACAATATGCCTGCCCCAATTTTGAATGAGGAAGAGATAAAATATTCCAGTGTTGGATGATGGTGTGCAAACAGACAGGGAGTGTCTTCCTCATTTCAGTGGACACTCATAAACCTTGGGCAGATTGCTAGAGAAGATCATTTTCCTGGAACTATTGAGTTTAGACAGCGTAGGCAGGTACTTGAATGAAACGCCTTTGCATAGAGAGTTTGACAGTGGAATTATTGCAATCCAGAAAGTGTGACTATGGTAAGTACGTGTACGTATGTTGATTGTGTTGTTTTGGAATATATATATATATATATATATATATATATATATGTATATATATACAATGCTAAGAAAGTGTGACTATGGTAAGTACGTGTATATATGTTGATTGTGTTGTTTTGGTATATATATATATATATATATATGCTAAGCCCCGTCCCATGTGTTGGATCTGTAGCACTACTTGGAGGTGTCTTGTAATCCACTACGCCAGGTTCTGTCTTATAAATGTAGCCATGCTCACACTGATAAACTTGTCAGCTGAATATATATTTTGAGAGGCCTAACTTAGGGGCTCTCTTTTTCATGTTTAAATTTGTTTTGTACAGGATGTTTCTTAGTAAAAGAAACCCTTGGGAATTCCATGGGATTTAAATTTTGTGGGATCCCACTTAGGATTTTGGCACACAGGTATATAATAAACATATATCCTGCATCCCTCTCAGGACACAGGTTGGATAGTGGCAAGAGCAAGTTGGCCCTTTGAATAGACTTTCAATCTATTACCACCATTGTGACCTCTCAGAACTAATGACACACAATAGTTTAACAAAATAAATATGACAGTTGGTCATCATTTTATCTCTTGTGAAAGTCAGAATGACATTTTTAACCAATAACCCACCAATCAAAATAGTCTTTGTCTATGCTTTGAAAACGTTTTTTCCATATGGACAAAATCTTTGATTATAATTTATTTCTGAAAACTCAGTTTGTATTTATATAATGAAATGATTCAACGAAATCCCACTGGGAAATCTGCAATAATGCAGGGCCCATGTCAAACAAAACTGAGAGATTGATGATGGGAACTTACAATATCATGCATGTTTAATGCATATTTGTAATTCCTATAACCCATCATGCATGTAGCTAAACACGTACACATTAATTTTTATGTGTTGCATGCTTACATACACATGTATGCACATACAAGTATCATAGGTTAAGTTGCAGTGGGATTCCAGAGTCTAGTGTAACTTGGTATTTCAGTCATTGACACTTCCCACTAGGATCCCAGCAGCATCCCAGTGGAACTCACATCCCACTGGGATTCCAGTGGGATTGTTCATAGGATTGCACTGAAGGTGTCATCCGAAGAGATGGAGCAGGTGCAATTTACAAATGACGGTACAGATCATGGACGATCATATGGAATTTGAAAAGTCTGACAATATTGCATCATCACAGAGATTGACTGAAAGCATAAATTTGAATCAAGTTCAACAAATACTGGCATGAGAACGTTACGTATCAATATCAAAGTAGGTGAGGAGGGAGGAGGACAGGGTACTCCCAAGAGCTCAATCATGTATGGATAGGATTCCCAACAAGCCGACAAAAGCTTATACATACAGCTCAGACAATAGTATTGAGGTAGATCTCTTCAATTTGTGGCAGGTCACACTGATAAAAAACAACTGAGCACACTGGACATTGACTGATGTTGATGGAACTGATCACCAACAAATTCAGGGGTAGATGGTTAGTAGTTACTTTTTATCCTCTGGTATGTGGCTCCTGTATTCTAGGAGAAGCATGGTGTTCTCAGATTGTGAATGACCGAATGTCCACCAGTCATGCTTTCAGGTAGGCCTACTATGATATATAATAGTGCCATGGCTGATCAGGTGCTGACAAAGATTCAACATATGCATGTGTCGCATCAACATAGGTCACTTCAGCTATTTAGACAGTTGATTCAACATTTGATGGTGGTGGTGGTGCTACCAATCAGACTGTAATCCCTTACCAAGGAATACAAAAGGGTTACATAGGATGGCCTCCTTTCTTCTTGACCAGACTTTCAAGAAATCAATTATGCTATTCATTTTTTTTTTGCAAATACTATCATATAACCCTCCCTTCATTGCCATTTTATGGCTCTTCATTGGGAGATGGTATAATTTTTATGCCCACATGGAGATGGTGTAAATTTGAGATCCCAAAATATACCAGTCCCCAAATAATGCTATCCATATTTATTGCTTGCTATTTGTGCTACTTGGACCCTGTACCGTTTGTTGTAAACATTACTGCAAGCTGTAAATCTTCATGTCAAGATGCCCATCATTAATGTCCGTCACAGCACTCTATCTTCATACTGTTGTCAAAATGTGATAAGTTATACACACAGCAACAGGTATATTTTTGACAGATAAGGTCACCGAGACATTTTATAACTTTTCATATATAATGACATCAAGGTTTTATGATCAACACAAGATACCTTCTGTGGAATCATGTAAATGCAAAGATTGGGAAGTACGTGTATTAACTCTTTCAGTGCCACATTTTGGACTGAGCGGACAGCTTTCTTCGGTGTGCTTTGGGCACAATGCACCCAAAATGCGCCGAGGAAAGCTGTTGACCTGAACCATTATTTCTATGGAACCTAGGCATGCTGGGATTTTCATGAAAGGGCTATCTGTGAGGAACATGGATCCAACATCCTTACTATAATTCAAAGCAGTTCGTTTAAGTAGTTCGGCTTTGGCTGCAATTGGCACTGAAAGAGTTGACTAAAAATACAGACAGTATGTTGTTGCTATACACTCAGCACAAGTTTCACTTTCACAGACCAGGCCAGTGAGACATTTCAACGCTACTTTTCACACATAATGTCATCGAAGTTCCATACATCGTCTGTGGAGGTATATGAAAGTGCATGTAGCGGTAAGTGTACATGTATTATCATAAACATAAAGAAGGCATGTATTTGATGGCAAGATGCATCTATTAATTAAAGGTGCAGATAAATTAACTCTGTACTGGATGTCTCGGACAAACTGGATGATGTCTTTATAAGGTCATGTCTTGGGTGCACGGTTGGCGGAGCCGCAACACGCTCGCCTTTCACCTCTGCGGCCCGGGTTCGATTCACGGCCGGGGAAGCAAGGGGAAAGAGTTTCTACCACTCTCACTGTGCACGGTGGTTTTCTCCCAGTCCTTCGGTTACCTCCATCAAACAAGTCGGTAGGAAAGTATATGCCACCATCTGTTCCATGGAGAGTGATCAATGGGCTTGGCCTGCTTCACAATCCATGTAAAAGATATGGGTAGTATGCGTATGTATGTAGAAGATTTGGAAAATTCAATTTCTATCGTTTCCGAATCTCCATATGTGGAAACCGAAGATCTTGTTGACTACCTAAAACCATTAAAAAGTAATTTATCAGGTTTAGATCTAAACATGCAAAGCTTAAATTCAAAGTTTGACAGCTTCAAAATGTTAATTGATGATCTAGCTCAAGCTGGCTTTCAGTTTAGTGCTATATACCTGCAGGAAACTTGGTTGAATGATAACCCAGAAGCAACCTCAGCTTTCAACCTTGACAAATATATGTTAATTTTACTTTCAGCAACATGTAGCTCTCATGGAGGACTAATAACGTATTTGGACAAAAAATTTCAATACGCTGTGAGAGATCTATATGATCCAAACGGAATTTTGGAAGGTCAATTTTTAGATATATTTGGTAATTGTATGAAACCAAAAAAATAGCAAGAGATCAAAATGATGATATTGGCATCTTTATAAATGACATAACCCCCATAATTGAAAACCTCTCTTTTGAAACATCTGATTTGATTTTTGCTTGAGATTTCAACGTAAATTTACTTAAGTTACATACAAGAAACAAATATGCGGACTATTTGGATGTCATGTTGTGTAACGGTTTATATCCCAAAGTAACCCTGTCCACAAGGCTCTACAGAAAAAAAAACCCGCCACTTTAATTGATAATATTTTCTGTCGTCTATCACATCTTAATAAACTGTGCACTTCCGGTATTATCCTATCAGGCATATGAGATCATTTCCCCTCGTTCACCTGTATTGATACACAAATGGATGCTGAAAGCCTACCAAAATATATAAAAATTGAAACAAAGGATCACAACGTTTCTATGCTGACATTGACAATTCCAATATCATGCAAAATTTAAATATTGACCCACTTTGTAACCCCAATGAAAACTATGAAAAGTTAGAACAGATTATCCGTCATGCCAAAGAAAAACATCTCCCTACTGAAGTGGCTAAATTTAATAAATATAAACACAAACACTCTCCTTGGGTAACTAACGACATTCTTAAATCAATACAATTTTGTGACAGCCTTTACAAAAAACTAATGTATACCCCTCAGCTTAATCCCCAATACTGTACCATTAAGCAAAATCTTAGAGTATACAAGAGCATTTTAAGAAAGAATATTCAGCAACTGAAAGTAGATTTTTATCGTTCTCAATTTGAAAACTTAAAAAACATATAAAACTTATATCCAAATGGGAAAGAGGGCATGGCCCTATATAAATCCCTCTTGCAGAAGAAGACGATCACAGGACAATACAGGATTCACAAGACACAGGAACAGAAAGAAGAGGAGAAACACAGATGAGACAGACAGTGGGACATGATTTTACAGTACTGGTGGTACTATGATACCAGTGTATTTACAATTACTGTAAATACACTGTTATTGCTCATGTTTGCGATCCACAAGTCACTATCTTTTCAACTGTATGGCATGTTGCATTTTGGTGGCCAGGTTCCAGTTCCATATTCAGCACATAAATATAAGTCTGCAAGAATGACGAATTTGCCTCTGGCACAATGTAGTTTATCCATGGGATGGGAGTATCACAAAGGAAATTCTCAATTTTAGGCTTGCTTCGTTATCATAGTTCATACCCTAACAATACATTTGTGGCTCTTTTCTCTCACTCCAGCCCATTACATTTGAAGCAGTTTTTGTGAAGAAAAAGAATTTCATTGCTGATGTGTTTGAACCAACTGCATTTTCTTCCTGAAGGTATCACATAAACTGCACAGTTCCATACAACTGTATGTAACTGTAAACATAAATTCAGCTTAGGGGTTTTATTATGAGTTCACACAGACAGAGAGACAGACAGAAACTGCAATCGACCCCCACAGAAATCTTGTTTCCACAGCTGTGCATTGTACCTATCGTTTTGGTGGATTTTTTAGATTCCGAAATGGTATGTTTGCTGAAGTGTTCAATTAAATGACATTAAACAATCACGTGCTTAAAATAAGGCTAACCAGTCAAAAATATCCTTGTTGTGGTATTGTCTATCAACATGGATTGCATGTAAATAAGCATGCTTAATAGTTTAGAAAAACATAACCCATATTTATAAATTTCAACCTATCAATGACAGCAAATAGTACAGAAAAAACATGGCCGATATTCATAAATTCCAAACCCAACAATGACAGCAAAGAGATTCCAGAGCTACCAAAGAATCAGCATTTATCTTCCAATACCAATGTGAAGAAACAAATTTCACTCCTGACTTGATACAGGCAGTCACTCATAAAAGGCAACCAGTGGTTTTAAACAGCTCCTCTCAACCTTTGAAATATTTTTCATTAACTACAGACTCTAGTGCTTGCAAAATGTATTGGCTCAACCGCTCAAAACCCAAATTGTATCACTTCTGCCAAAAATAAAAACAAGACCTGGTAGGCCTATCAATTTTTAGTTCTCCTGACTTGTCAGTCAGCTGAGATTATAGCCAAAGAAAGTAGGCCTACGTTGTTTTTGTGATATTTATGAATTTTGAACATTATAAACACTTTCTACCTCCATTTTAACTATGAGTCGGAGAACAAAGCCTACAGCACAACATAGCCAATGAACTATTTATAAAATAGTACAGAAAAACATGACCGATATTCATAAATTCCGAGCAACAATGACAGCAAAGAGATTCCACAGCTACCAAAGAATCACCATTCATCTTCCAATACCAATGTAACAATTACAGGTTCTTGAAAGGGGGCATTCCATTCTGATATGCTTTATCCATAATTCTTTTTCAAAAGGTTTTCTATCAATTGGAAATTTATTTATCTTGAAAACATTGGTAACAAATACAGGTTAATTTCAGTTGGGTCGCTTCTCTCTCCCTTTTTTTTGGTGAAACTTTCTGTTGTGTTTGTTTACAGGTCAGGTGGTGAGACATGCAGAACTAAACCATACACAAAAACTGCACCAGCATTTGACTTGAAGTGATGGCCTCTAACATTTTAATGATCTGTCAAATACAATACGAGCTGTTGCCTGGTTATAACACATTTATCCATAGACTTTCATGTTTTTTTTAATGAAGACATGATATTGCGTACTAGTTGAATCTTTATACTGGGTTTCATACACAACATAATTTAAAGTACAAACACACACAGATAAAGAAACAAAATTGCCATAAAATGACAGAACAGATCACTCCAGGGTCAGCAACTTTTAATGGTTACATCCAGCAGCTTGTTGGCTATGTCGACTGGAATAAGAAACATCATCCATCAGTGACACTAGATGTGGCTGGACGGAATGAGCTAAAGCAAAGCATAAAAATAGTGTTCCCTTGGTTGTCAAGCCTGAGTGACACGGAACGCTATCAGCTACCACAGGAGTACATCAGGCTGTACGGTATTAGGAGCTTAACAATAAGCCTTGAGGACTTGATAGACTTATGTCCATCACTCATTGGCTGCCAATGGCTTCAGGAGTTAGACATCCTTGGCCATTATCGGAACACTTACATATATTCGACTAAAGACCAACTGCCTGAGGGCATTGGTCACTTAAGCTGGCTAAAGAAGTTAGGTGCGGGTAAGAATAAGCTAAGAGACTTGCCACCATCTCTTTATCAATGCAAAGAACTTGAATATATGAACATAACATGTAATCAACTCCAATCTCTAAATGAGAAAATTGGATGCTTGACCTACCTGAAAGAGTTATACATAGGTAAGAACAAACTTACCTCGTTGCCTCAGTCACTATATCAATGCAAACAACTGGAATCATTGGACATATCTGGAAATCAACTTGAATATCTCGATGAGGAAATTGGTAACTTAAGTAGTCTTCAAAGGTTATATGTGGGTAAGAACAAACTGGCAGAATTGCCACAGTCAATCTATCAATGCAAACAACTGGAATATCTAAGCATAATTTCTAATCAATTCCAATCTCTGAATGAAGGCATTGGTTTGTTAAGCTGCCTTAAGACCTTGGATGCAGCTTTGAACATATTGACAGACTTGCCACAATCACTTTATCAATGCAAACAATTAGAGGCACTATTCTTAAGTGGCAATCAACTCTCCTCTCTGCATGAGAACATAGGTAGTTTACAATGTCTTAAGTGGTTCCATGTTAATAATAACCAACTGACAGACTTACCACATTCATTGTACCAATGCAAGCACATTGAAAACTTAAATTTATCATCCAATCAACTCCATTTTCTGCACGAGGATATTGGTTGCCTAAGGTGTTTGGACCATTTGGATCTGGATTCCAACAAGCTGACAAAATTACCCAAGTTAATGTATCAATGCAGACAATTGGAGTGGTTAAGCATACGTAAAAATCTACTCCAGTCTTTGCATGAAGAAATTGGTCAATTGCATTCTCTGACACATTTACAACTTTCTCATAACAGGCTGACAGATTTACCAGTGACATTGTATCAATGCAAACAGTTACATCGGATAAATGTATCAAACAATCAGCTGACATATATCCATGAGGAAATTGGACAGCTTGGTTGCCTCAGTATGCTCAATATTTCTCATAACAACATAAAAAAATTGCCACTTGAAATTCTGAAGTGTGCTAAACTTAAACAACTCAAAGCTGATAACAATGACTTAAATATCCCACTTGCTGTTTTAAATTCTGACATCAGTGCAATATTCAATTACCTTCAAGAGATTAGGCGTAAAGGGAGCACTGAAAATAATACCAGAAACATCATGCTACTGGGCAACACATTGGCGGGCAAGACCAGCCTCCTAAATAGCCTGCTGTCTGGCATGCCATATCTGACCAAAGCTGATGACCGCACACATGGCATGGAAAAGCACAAATGGGTGAAGAAAACTGCAAACAAACCATATCCATACCTGAATATACGAGTTTGTGATTTTGGTGGCCATGCTTGTTACAAAATAACCACTGCGTTTTTCTGGAATGAAAATTCTTTGTTTGTGGTCATCTTTGACTTAGACACATATGGCCCAAAGAAATACAGACTAATGGTTGGTCAGTGGATGGAAATGATAGCTGAAGCCATTCCAAGGGCTGTGATACTTATAGTGGGAACTCACACGGACAAATGTATCGATGGACAAGCCAGACAAATATTAAGAGAGGTACTTGCACAATGTAACAATGAGGAAAGAATCAAACAAGAACAAATTAGACGCAGCATTTGTAATATGAGAAGGCACAAACAAAAGTATGACAAACTGCAAGAGATGCTTACACAGAGGCCTTGCATTATGCAAGAGACCTTTGCAGTAAGCTCCAAGACATTTGAAGGCATTGAGGCTGCTGGGAATGCAATGTTATCAATCATTTTAGATGAAACTTACTTCCCTACTAATGTAATACCCTTATCTTGGCATTATTTAAAGGATCTTTTGTCAGTGCAAGCTGATCATCAAGGATCAATTCCATGGCTCCCATGGGACACTTTGAGACAACTGGGAATCCAGGCTGAGCTGAAGGCCGGTGACGAATCCATCAGGAAAGCCCTCAAATACCTGAGGCTTAGTAGCGACATTCTCTGGTATGAAGATAATGACATTCTGAGAAACACTGTTTTCAATCAGCCCAATGAGCTCATTGGTATTTTCAAGGCCCTCATTTCACATGATCTTAATCAACAACTGTCCAACACGGATCCACGTTTCAGCAAGTTCACTGTTGCAGAACTAGCTCAAATAAAAGCAGACCTTGTATCAAAAGGGAAATTGACAAAAGATGTGTTGCAATGCATCTGGAAGGACTTTGCATCAGATAAAGCTTCATTTGAATTGCTGGTTATGCTAATGCTTAAGTTTGACTTTGGCTACATCCTTCCAAGACCAGGCAACTGTGTCGATGTCTCCAATTTTCAGGAGATAAGGATCCCCTGGTTTGTGAAAGCTGATGATGAACCAGCTCTTGTTCATCAACAATGGCCAGTGCATATTCCAACTGAGGATCAACAAATTTCCATCACTGTTGACTTTCGCAGATGGGCTCCAGTTACACTGGTTCCCTCTCTGTGTGTTAGGGTTCAGATGTATGTAACTCAGACCATTGAGTGGAAGAATGGAATGTTTGCCACCACGAGCCAAGGTCACAAATTGCTATTGAAATTGGTCGTGCAGAATGAAAACGAGGCTGTCCTTCTAAACATTCGTGGGAAAAATCTGCATGAAATGTGGCAAGTTCTACTTCCTATACATCGAGAGATGGATGCTCTTCTAGACATGTGGCCCGGAGTGATCTTCAGCCAAGTTGTGTTATGTCCAGGCTGTGTCAGGAAGAAGTTACCAGACCCAACACTGCACTCAAACAGGTGGCTGTATGAAGTTTGCACAGACACAGAAATCCTGTGCAACAACTGTGTGGACATAGGGCCAATACAGACACACATGGTTTATCCACCAGAAACAGGTATTAAGATTTCCTCAAACAATACATAATAAGGGAATGTATGTGTGTGTGTGTGTGTGTGTGTGTCTGTGTGTGTGTGTTTGTTTCCCAGTTGGACCACCAGGCAACTAATGTTACCTTTTATGTCCACCTGAATGATTGTCTCGTTCACCTTTGTGAGAAAAAAATGTAAAAATTGCTTGAATCAAATTTTGGCTTCAATAGTAGTGAGACCAGTATGTGTCAATTTTGTAGTTGAAAATCAGTCCAAGTCTAAGACCATCCAAATTTAACACATCTATCAACATTGACAGAACCAGACACAACAGTAGGAATTAAATAGCCATGCAGCAATACAAAATGTATTGAACATCTAAAGAGGATAAGATGTCATATTGACAAGGTAGAATTAATGACTCTCCTGAAAAATAGAAGTGAATCCGTTTTTAACAATGTTAGAGAAGAGCTGTCCATGTTCAAAAGCCTTCAATCATCAACTCCCGCCCCCCGAAAAAAAATTTAGAACTTCAAAGCAGACACACCAACTACTGAACAATATTTTTATATGTCAAACGGTAAAGAATGTAACGTGCAGTAGTTAGGGAAACCTCTCTCCCCTAACTTGAGGCATGTACCAACTAAAATTAGAAGTAGATTAAATCGAGTTAATGCTAGTAACTCCTAAGCTTAGGCAATATCTTGCTTCACATATGCATTGTATAAAAATGTCGGTTGCAATTGTGAGGTTTACATGTTTATCACATCATGTATATAACTTCTCAAATGCACTGAATATCTATATCAGAAAAATTAATATCTTCCCAGAAACTTCAGACATGATTGTTTTAATTAAATTTTCAAACATCCCTGTTTCACAAGTTTTTGAAAAAAGTAGTAAAGGATGGGAGTCAAAGTTTTCAAAATAAGTGCATATTGTAGCAAAGGCAGTTAACCTTGACACATAGACACCATAAGCTGGCCCAAGTGGAATATTGCTATCAGCATGGGGGTAATTTACTGTGTTGAATTCAAATCATCATGTTTATCATATAATTTAAACTTCAATTCACTATTAGCGTTACACATCAATTTGTTGTAAAAATGAACATTTCATGTCATTTTCTGTAGTTTCTTTTAATTCAAATCATCACAGTATATTTGTGAAATACATGTACATTCTTGAACGTATTTATTATAAATGCTTGACAGGTCATCAATATATCTAAATGTCAACTTAAAACATTTATCATGAATTTTTCTTTTGACAACTTTACAAGAAACTTATACTCATGGTAAAATATAATACAAATTGGCCAAGAAAGGTGCACAATTGGTACCCATTGGGACACCAACTGTCTGTCTAAAGATGTAATCTCCAAAATTGACATATCAACATGTTATCAACCAAAAAGCTCAAAAACTCAACAAACTGATCGGATTCAGACGCAGACTAGCCATCCTTCATATCATTACTAAAATGTGTACCTTTATAAGATACCATCATTCTTTGAAAGTTATTTTCCTCATATGTTTTATGTATCACAGACTTGATTCATTCTTTCAGATCAGAGTGACGTTTAGTTGTCTATAAAGTGGAGGATCTGTGAATCAGATAAAATCCAAAGCTGTTAATATTGGTAGATGCTTCTATCTGACCACAGTAATTAAACCAAAACTCATGTACTGTCTTCAAGCCTTTAGATAACAAAACTGACAATTCTTCAATGGAGCAAAATTTGGAAGCTGGTATGAATGGGAACTTGTAAACATTTTTCTTGCAGTTTTGGAAGTGAGTTAAATTTGGGTAAATGGGCATGTATATCAGAAAATTTCAGGCCAAACGAAGATAACAATTGTTGATGTTAGTTCCAAATAATATTCAATGGTTCATTTACTTTTTCATATGTGGGAGAACTTAAGTCGGTTAACAGGCCTAATTCGTCAATTAGAACCTTATAATAAAACCGTCAACATATCACAATAATATATCTGGATGCTTTTATCAGCAGGTGCAAAAACATATTTATCATGCATCTCTTGCAGGCACTGAACAACTTCTAGATTTGTCAGAGTGGGATGTGGTGGTTGTTTGTTTTTTTTTTTTTTTGGTAATTTTTAGTGCATGCTTAAGCTCCGATGATCTGCTTAGATTTCTGGGTTACCATGCCCCCCCCCCCCCTATTATTCTGACATACCTACGTACCAGCTGACTGTTTTGATACTGTAGTAAAGAATGTCCCAGGTACACCTTTTTAAATGGACTAAAAAAACAATCAGGCATTTTTATGTTAACCAAACACTGTATTAAGACAATAATTAATAAACGATTACAATAGTGAGTAATACACACAACTTTGCTTCATACATTATTCCAGCCATGACCACAGTCCACTGGTACTGAGTAAAGTCCTGACTGAATACAGTCCACAATAACAATTTCCAGGCACAAGTCAGTTTCTTCTGGGAAAGGCAATGTTCTATGATTGGTCCATTGTCCATTCCTGAGATGATAGATTCCTCCCCTGGGGTCTTTAGTTGGGCAGATACAGGTACATGCTCTCTGGGTTTTCAGTAATTGAGACCTGCAGCATGTCTTTTTCTCCTTACTCTTCTGCCAGTTAACCTCTGCCTGCCTGTTTATATACCTTTCATGAAAGATCTACATTCTACCACATTTTACTTTTACTCATGTAGAACCTTCATGAAATTTCTTTCATCCCACAATGGACAAGTCTGTTAATGTAGGTCACTTCTATAAGTAAACAATGCCTCATATGAATATGCACACAATGGACCAAATGGCCTTTTCGCATTCACACTAACATGCATGCCACTGACACCACGCAGTGTATTATACTGTATATACCCAAATCATCTCTATTACTATGTTATTACAACCATGCCTGGAAAGAGTTTGTTCAAATTTGACTTAAAGATAACTTCAAGAATAAAAAAAACCCCTCATTTTACTCAGGTTCTTTGACCTAAATATCCATTATCACTTATTTACTGACTATACTATATTCATTGAGCTATTGTGTGTTACTATAAATTTGCACTAATGCCTAAATATATCATGCCCAAATTTTACACAAAAGGATATCAACTAAGAACAGGTGATTCGATTTCTGAGTTACCGTGATTTACTTATCCATCAGTGTACTTTTTATAGAGTAGCATGCAATCTCCATTTTTGTCGTGATATGCATGTAACGTAAGGTGGAAGTGCGCAGTGAGACTCCCAACTTTGGATCAATATTACCATTTAATTTTTTCACTAGTACAGTAATCTTCAATGTTTTCTCATAACTTAATATCCATACATTTGTATCAATAGTTTTGTTTTCCAGGTTTGGATTTTATTGAGATTTAATAGCATTCTTTCTGACTTGGTAGGATTTTCACATATTTCGTGTGTCAGTCACACATTTTTTTTTCAAATTGAAATCAGACAAATTATATATATATATATATATATATATATATATATATATATATATATATATATATATATATATATATATATATATACATATATACATATATGTGTGTATGTATTTGTGTGTGTGTGTGTGTGTGTATGTGCAGGATGGAATCAAATAGTGAGTTCTGAAATAGCATACATAAAAAGTTATAAAATTTTTAAGTAGTTCCGAACAAGTTGTTCATTTTGAAATTGCTCCAAAAAGTCACGGAAGGGCTTGTCGGAAGCACAATTCCTTGCAACCACTCATAGTATGATATTCTTCTTTTTATGCCAATTATTCTAATGTGACTGCGCAATTTGTGAGGTGAGATACAAATTGCGTAGGTTGAACCAAAAACAGTTCCGAGAAAATTGCGTTGAACGAAAATGTTGCCAATTCTTATGCATTTATGGCTGTAATATGACACACACTCACTCTTTCTGTCCTGTGTTTTTATTATTGTGTGACACAAACTTGAAGCTTTACCTTTGTGATGATGTCATTTTAAAAACAGAGTATATTTTGTGGTGGTTTAAAACTCGAGTTTTTTAACTTGGGAACATCAAACGTTACCAACTTGGCTTGTTTGGTTGTGCATTCACATGCAGCTTTCCATATTTGGGGCCCAGTAAGTGGATTATGCTGACTTGTTTTTACATCAATAGAGAATTTCAAAGTAGTCAGAACAATGGTAGTGATTAGACTGAACTGGCTCATTCTTCTCTCCATGGGTAATGGTTTCTTGTTCCCTATGAGTTACCTTTGTCAGTGGCTGACCTGGTTGCCAGGGGACATGGATTCATGGCTCTGCAAACAATGACATGGTTCATTGGCATCCCCAGGGAAACACCCCCAAGTGGTCAGCACTGCTGAAACTCTTCAGTGTACACAAAAGTGTTGAGGTCAATTTTTCTCATATAAATTTCATCTTCACACATCTGAGTTTTTGGGAGCATGTGGTTTAAGTATCAACCTATGCAAAAATATTCAAAAGTGATTAGAGGTTATCCAAAGGTGCTGGCTTCCACCTTAAAGTACTTGGACAGATTTTTTTCAATTATTGCAGAAAGTTTACTGTTGTAAAGTGAATTAGATTTCTAGGAAACTGTGACATATTCGATGAGTAGTACATATGATCCACTCACTGGTTGCCTTGATATATTAATAATACCGGAAGGATGTTGCTGAAATTTGGCACAGAAGCGTACAAAAGAACCTTAAACGGCTAAGATGAACAGTTTATACATTAGGAATTAGAAGGCCTAAGAATTTCCATCAGCAGAAAGTAACTATATATCATTTCATCAAGTTTTTTTAGTCAAACTTTTACATCAGTAGAGAGATGTGTATAATTGTTAATTTGGACGGGAAAATAAGCCAAGAGATGGCTTATTCACGTGCATGTACTCTCAGTCCATTTTTTGAATTCCCGAATTCTTTAATGCTCCAAAAACAAATGGTTAAAAAAACATGACCAAATTCTCAAATTTCATCCCAACAATGAGAGCAAAGTTAAACATAGCAAATCCTAGAGGCTCTAGAGCTACCAAAACATCAACATTCAAATCCAACACCACCATGAAGAAATAAATTTAACTCCTGACATGAGGCAGGTAGTGACCCATAAAAGACAACTGGTGGTTTTATACTGGTCAAACGTAGGAACAGATGCCTTGTTAGCTTCAGACTTTAGGTTTTTCAAACATATATAGGTCAACCGCTTAAAGCTATAAATTTATTCCAACTTAAAAACCCAAATCTACAACACTGGTACAAGATTTGATTGAATATAAAATATGAGAACATATTTCACTTGCGAATATCCACTGTTTTTATTTAGGGCTATGATTTCAAATTTTTTCCAGTCCTCCTTACACTAGACGCACAGTATCAGAGGGAAGATAGCAACTTCTTGAGATACCAGAAGCTGGTATTAGAGTATGGGTCTGAGACGCTGCACAGGCTATTGGAAAGCCATCTAAGTCCCAAAACCCTGCAAGAATTCTTGCAGGAGAAGATAGATGTGTTTCGTAAAAGACTGTGGGGAAGGAACAAGTGGATCTTCAAGCTGTTGTATCCTATCTCAGGCTCAGTCAAACTAACAGATATGGACATAAGCACACTTACTACTGTCATCAAACTACTTGACAGCTTCCCTCCACCACATAATGGCTGGTCCCGGGAGCCAGCTCCGTCTGATCTGACCCAGGGGGCTGATCTGCTTCGGTTAGCCACAATCAGGAACAATCTGGCTCACATTAGAAAGTGTCAGCTGAATAACACAGAATTTGAGAAAAGATGGGTCCAGGCAGAAGCAGTCATTAAGAGACTTGGAGGCAATGACAGGGAAATATGCAGACTGAAATTTGCAAAATTCCATATCAACAGCTAAATTGGCCAACTAATGCAAGTTATCGTATGGCAAGTTAAAGGTTTAAAAACATGATGAACAGTTTCCACAATACCAAAAGGATATGTACAAAAATCAGGTTTACTTCTTTGGTTAGTATTGCCAGGGTCTATTTGGCATTGCTTTTACTGTAAAAATGGGGTACCATCTTATGAAAAAAGTGAAAAAGCTGGTACAATGCTCATGTTGACCTAATATTCCTGGCTGGCCATGTAGAATTATGCAGAACCATAAAAATGAAGGGAAAAACGCTTAGGCAGATTGGCTGCTTATGGTTATTTGACAATGCTCTGGTTGTTGTTCACATGTTTTCTTTTGTATATCAAAAGAATTCAAGGGGTGCATCAGTAGTACAGACAAATGACCCCACGATTCTATAAGTTTCAAAGACAATAGATATAAATGTGTGAGGTCAGCAGCAGAAGACAATTGCATGCGTTCCAACTAAATAAAAAAAATACCGAATTAATTTTTTGCAGTTTTGAGAAAACACGGAAAGCTCTGCCACTTCATTGTTGTTAACCAACTCTCTCTGATTTTACCATGAAATGAAGTACTCCAGCATGTCTCTTACTGATAATAGCAGTTTTGTTCTGTTACACCTAATGTAGCCACAAGAGATTTGATTTTGACTTAGGCCAATGTGCGTATTTATAGGTATTTGTCAGTATTTTACATTCTATTGTAGCATGTCATCAAATACTCAGTTTTGAGATCTTTCATGACACGAGTTTCTACAGAATAAAAGAAGTTTCACAGTATGACGCAACAAAATTCTATATGAATAAGGCAAGTTAGTAATTTTCAGATGTGTTAGGTCATGTTGATGACTGAGGCCATTTTACCTGGCACGAATGACCCCTAAAC
The DNA here is from genome assembly GCA_964020975.1 of Hermodice carunculata. Taxonomy (NCBI): domain Eukaryota; kingdom Metazoa; phylum Annelida; class Polychaeta; order Eunicida; family Amphinomidae; genus Hermodice; species Hermodice carunculata. The sequence goes on along the minus strand of OZ026617.1, from coordinate 17,176,013 downwards.
AGTTACTTCTTATAAACTTTAAAATCCTGTTAGTATGTTGGAAAGTGATGTTTATGTTCCCTTGACGTATAAGATAAAAAAAATCCAATTCTGAGTTTAGAGTTTTGCGTCAGTGTGAAAATGTACTTCACATTACACATGCCTTCTCTCTGCATTTGCATTTGGCTAGTTTCAGTACCAGAACCTGGATTCTGGGAACATTCTTTGTGGTAGAAACGTTTGCTGTCTAGGTCGTTAAGTTTAAAATTTTATTAGACTCAGATTGTGAGCACACCATTGCCCATAGAAAGTAGTACCACCACTGGGTGCAAGGTATGCACAAATAAACAGGCAAAACGTTATGTTTACCTTTGTTTTCTAATACATTACTGTGATGCTGGTCCTGATTATGTCTAGGGTTAAATTAAAGGATGTTCGCCCAAGGTAAGGAGCAACGCGCATTGGTGCACATTAGTGACCGTTATCTTGGTATCACTTTTATAAGTCTTGGAAAATTCGGTCACTAGTCGTACTAATGGGTTTCATTTAGACTTAACATCTGCATATGCATCATTGGTTTATTGTATGCTATGCAAGTGTCAGTTACTTTTATTAACAGCTAGGTGCCATTGTTGCAAAGATTAGATGACTCGCTTTTTCAATCTTGCTCATCTGGAGATAACTGCTTGCATATTTTGTACATTTACGTTATTACATCCACTGACTATAAGTGGTTGTCGCCCTTATTTGGTCCAGTTACTTATATATTATATATATTCACATGACTGTTAAGTGCTAGTAAACCTTCTTTTATTTGTATATTTGTAAAATTTACTAGTGATCATTCCAACTGTACGGTGTTCTTTTGTACCATGTATGATTATGTATGTACTTTTTGTGATTTGTCTTCTGTGAATTTGCATGTTTTTATTAACCCCTATTTCGGGGGTTCAATAAAATATTAATTTATTTTACTGTATATAACATATTTCATTTATAATACTGATTCCTACGCAGCTGTGTTACAAGGACAGGATGACAACCCATGTAGGCGTGACGTAACTGTTATCATTACTAATACAAATTGTGAAATATGTTGCTTTTTGACATCCAGACTGAAAAATAGGAATGCAGTTATGACAGTACAAAGTAAGCCCTAGTGCCATGCCTGTGCTCTACGATCAATGTCAAGATCAAAACAATTGGGAGACCCATTCCCATTGGTAATTTCGACATCAATTTTTGCAACAATACATATGGAACAAAGTAACAAATATAGGTTGTCATTTAGGCGTCATTATGATTTTCGTTGGGCCGCTCATTATTATTAATTAATATATATTCCTACTGTGTTTGGGTAACACACTCTTATCAATGATATTACTAGGTTAAGGTGACCAACCATATGTGCATTATGATGTACTGCACATTGCATTATGATGGGTGCCATTAAGATTTTGTGACTAAGTCAAGATACAACTTATTTCAAAATTTTAAGGTGACCAACCATATGTGCCTTATGATGTACTGCACATTACATTATCATGGGTGCCATTAAGATTGTGTGACTAAGTCAAGATACAATTTTTTTCCATTGAGCAAACGCCTAGAAATCGTGGTCCGCCTCATATTATATGCTGTTATGGTACCCATGGGCTATCGTAACTATTCCAAACACTAGCAATGTGTTATTACTTTGTTACTCTGACAAACACGACCTGTGCACAGTACGCATAAGAGTACTGAATTCTTTTGCAAAATTCTGGAGTGTGTGGCCCTCGCTCTGCAGGTTGTTTTTTCTAAGACTTTACAGGCAAAGTTTTCATTCTCATTAGGCAAATAGTTTCTTCTGTTAATAGACTTTCATTTATCTGTCGAGATCAAGACGACAGTTTTGACTTTTTCGTGTTTGGCGCTGGACCAGTCACCCCCAACATACGACCCCATTTTTATTTTACAAAAAATATCTATGTTAATTTCACAAACTCTGGTTTGGACTGTTTCTTTTTCTTTTTTTTTCGGCAGCATTCTACAAACCTGGGATATTTCAAGCATTCAAAATAATGTAATATATGTAAAAGAGTAAAAGAAAATACTGACAAGAAATGGAAGTTTTTTGACGTTTTTTTAGGGACCTAATATATGTGTCATAAAAGGCAGATGGTCCCCAATGGAGTGGTCTCTGAATTAATCAAGGACTACAGCATGAACTGTAATGCTGCAAAATACAATGTACGATTTTGGCGTTCATTCTGTACCTACATGAATGCTGCCACTTTTACCCTTAATTGAATAACTCACTCGATTGGGATTAGACTTTTCCCGGAGTAAACTTGCTGATGCCCCGAGACACATTTGTTCACGCTTAGATTCACGTTTCAAACACGGCCACCAAAATACAACTTGGGTTTAATTCTTCTTCAGACAAAAAATATGCCACTGCTGTTTACAATATCTCCCACAAATTTTACTCCTGTTTGATACCAATGAATACAACTAACACGGAGCCTGGACTGCTTTGAAGGCAACCAGCAGACCAATAAGCTCATTGAATCAGCGATTGCAATAACATTGTACGGGTGCATATAAACGTGTAAATTTATCATTTTTTATCACAGTTTCATTTGGATCTTATGTAATCTTATTGATACCTGCATGCCGTAAATAAGCTGTACATTTCATAGTATCGTCGTTTTAAGTCTGGAAGCAAGGAGGCCATCGAGTGAGCGTATAATTCATTTGATCGCGCGGAAACCTCCAAGCGTGAATACTAATTTTTATAACGTGGGGAGAAGCAAACAAAGAAGAAACTTTTTATTTTATTTGACTTTATTTTATTAATGTTTTTAAGTATAAGACAATCATGTTGTTATCTGAATCAAAATTATTCCGGGCTGCATGCACTCTTGTTATTCACCGACATAGCGGTTCCTTTCTGGCGACTCGAGCTTGATTTTCTATGGTTTTACGATCTCTCTCGTGGCAGCTGAAGCATAAATTGTCAGGCAATGCAAAACTGTTGAGTTTAGATCAGGCAATGAAAATTTGTTGAGTTTAGGTTAGGCAGGTACTAGGATGAATTTTAGCGAGGAACCTGATTTGGAGCCTACAAGAAAATGCATGGCCAAAAAAGAAAAGGAATTCATGGTTCACTATATGTACGTGAAATGCAAACAGGACCGGGAACAGTATTCTCTTCGTGCATGTCTATGTGGTACGTGTCACAAGTTTCATCTGCCACATGGCGCAGAGGGTCTGGTTGTGAGGGAAGCTGGATGTTTCTTAGGAAAAGGATGGACCACACTACTTTGTACACTAACTACCCGTTGTTTTTGGTGGATTGGAAACGTTTTAAATATTCCTCGCGCACCACTCTGCATGCCTCCTCCTCCTCCTCCTCCTCCTCCTCCTTCCTCTTCCTCTTCCTCTTCCTCTTCCTCTTCCTCTTCCTCTTCCTCTTCTTCTTCTTCTTCTTCTTCTTCTTCTTCTTCTTCTTCTTCTTCTTCTTCTTCTTCTTCTTCTTCTTCTTCTTCTTCTTCTTCTTCTTCTTCTTCTTCTTCCTCTTCCTTCTTCTCCCCCGTTTTCTGTAACTTAAACAAGCATTAGTGGTAGTGGATTCGAATCCCATACAGGTCGACATAAATTTATCGTATTTTTCAATTAGTAATCAAATTGTGATTCTCTGGTCGTGTGGCTATTACACTTCCAAATTTTTTAAATCTTAAGATATAGCCGAACTCAATTTGTCAAATATAGGATCGCTTGTATTTGAAACTACAATAAATGAATGTTAAGGTTTTGTTGCTTTTTATAGACCTTCTGGTAGAAATATAATGGAAACCAAAGACGTTCTTGCTGTTTTTCAGGAATAGTTTATTTTACATATGTTACAAAAGATTTACGCAAATGTGAATTTCTTTTATACATATGTACAGAAACTTTACACACGTATGAAATAAAACCACAATTATACATATGTGTAAAGCTACTTCACACGAGTGTTAATTTGTTTCACATATGTGTAATTCTTTTTCATATGGGTCAAATAAACAGCTATTTCACACACATGAGAGAGATTTTCATACATGTAGAAAAGATTTACACACATGTGAAATACTTTTACTCATATGTGTAATCAAACTTTTATCTCACCCATGTGTACAACTATTTCACATATGTAAAATTGTAATGATTTTAATTAATAACGATTCGCTTCAATGGATGCTCCCTGGCTTTGCCATGTGCACGGTGAGATCCATTATAAAGTAGTTCTTTTATCACTTTACACGACGGCCATGATCAAGAATTTACAGGGATGGAAGTGACCTTGCTGAAAAAACTGAAACCATATCCCACCCTTCTATTTTTTACCAGATTAAGGCTTTCCTGGCAAAACAGACATTACTTTTTTCTTTGACTTTTGAGAAAAAACACTGAATTCCTGAAAAAAAACTGAAGACTTTCATCCCTGAATTTAAGTTTACCGCCAAAAATCTTTTTTTTTTTTTTTCGCAAAAGGCCCTTTGTTGGTCGCAGCAAATTATAAGGAGCGTCAGCGAGCTTTTATGGTTAGGCGTGGGCGTGTAGAAAAGAAGATGGGCGTTGTGTTTCACAGATATACCTTTCCTGTGGTATGCCAATGAAATGTCACCGTTGGTGGGGAGTGCCATCTTGAAATGAGCACTTCCGTCAAGAGCATGGCCTTTTAGGTAAATATAAAACAACTTCGCACTGAATATAGTTTCAAACATTTTTTTCAGGGAACTTTAACTCACTTTCCAATTTTATTTATTTAGAATATATATCCCACTGAAGTCGCAGTAAAACTGGACATTGTAGAGAAAATCAACTTGTGGTCAGTTGCCCAAAAAGCGCGACACATGTTGTAAAAAATGGCTTTAACGGACGGATTTGTTAAAGTGCCGCATGTTAAGCGGAGGTTAGGGCGGGGAACCAGGCTGATAGTTGGCATGCATTTTGATCTTTTAATTTACAAGCCTTTCTCAAGGACCCATGCAATGACACATAAATTTGTGACACTGACGCTCGCATCTTACGCTATGTCTACTACATATTGGCCAATTTGATGGAATTGAAGCAAAATGCAGGGGAAAATTAAAAAAAAAAAGCGATTCGGCGATTATAATGGTCGAAGCCCACTCTTACGGAAAAGGGATAAGAAGTTGTGAAGAACATGGTGCACAGTCACATAGTATTGCCACCTTTAAGAAACCGTACCAGCAGAGAACTGTTCCGGAAACATTACTTTTTACGGCAGTTCAGCAATTACCTGCCCCCCCCCCCCCCCCCCACACACACACACGCATAACATTGAAAATTAATCAGTTGCTTCTATTTCAACAAAAACACAATCTAAGTATATTTTACTGTCTTGTTTTGTGAAGAAATGTTAGAATATCTATAGACTTCTCTTGCCTGGCATTTTGGTGCAATCGGAATGTCACATAGTACCAGTGCTGCCTCCATGTAAAATTCGATTCATCCAATATGACAGGAGCTGATACACATCACGGGGTGTGGTGCTCAGAGCACATCCGCAAGGCATGAACGAGCCAGGCTGCAAATACGGCCTGGCTAGGTGCAAATGAACTTGGCAATGGGATGGCTTCGCCCGCTTATTTGGGTTATACCCACTTCATAATATGTTGTAGGCATAGGCTAAGATGTGAGCTTCAGCAAGGCTTCCAGTAGCGACCTGGCTATGGGTGACTGCAGACCTTAAACATAAGGTATCATGCAACATGCACAACAAATCTTACATACTTTCCGTTGTTTATTTAGGTTACCCTCATGCCTGTCAAGTTTTTCTATTCTGCGGAAGCCCATTTCCTGCCCCTGAGGCGTATTTGCCAGGTCCATGCTCCATCGAGGTGATAACGATGCAAGTTGGTGAATTGTTATCACTTATTACACCCTATCGACAATGTTTTCGGAACAGTTATGAATTATTGACATAATTCCATAAAGGCTGGTAAGTTTGAGACTTTGGTGTAAATAAAACTGAGAAAATTACCCAGGATGCATAAAAAATGCACAGTAGGAAGTCCATAGATTTGGCTTTCACTGTCACCCCCTGCTGCGCATGGGCCCATGGTTGGCGCCAATTGCCTTTTTCAATCATCCTGGGAAATGTCCACAATTGTATTCACACCAAAGTCTCAAACTTATAGAAATTATGTCAATCATTTCTGTCTATCCAAAAAATGTTGTTTATAAAATGTGATACATGATAACGATTTACGAAATAGAATTGTTGAAACCTTGTTGTAACCTGGGCCTGGCAAACACTCTTTTGGGACTGGAAATGGGCTTTTGCGGAATAGAAAAACGTAACAGCTGTGAGGGTAACCTAAATAAACATCGCAAAGTATGTAACATTTGTTGTGCATGTTGCGTCTTAGCTTAATTAAGGTCTGCAGAGAGTACATTCACCAGGTTGCATAATTCTGGAAGCCTTCGAGATCAACAACGCACACTATATCCGTCAGGGGCCCCAAAGCGCCATGTTGCCAGCACAGATTTGGTGTTATCGCGCGCGATTCCAACAATCACTCTCTGTACAGAGTTTTATTAAAGAACTCGTATGGGGACACATAGATTTGTAATGTTGATGCTCGCATCTGAAGCTATGCCTACTGCACATAAGCGAGCGAAAGCGAGCTCTTATGGCTACGCACGTATATGAAGTGTGCTCCTACCATGGAGATTGTATAGTGTTAACAAAAAATCATGGCCGGCCTCTCCGCCCGAGATTTTCGCTGTGGGGAGTTCCATTTTGTATAAGGAAAATTTGTATGCATCCCGAGAAATTTTCATAGATTTATTTACAGCAAAGTCTCAATTCATGTCTGTTCAGAAAACATTGTCGATAAAATATGATAAATGATAACGATTCACGAACTAGTTAGCAATGTTGAAACCTTGCTGGAACCAGGGCCTGGCAAACATGCTTCTGGAAATAGGTTTCAGCCGAATTGAAAAACTTTACAGGTGTGACGATAATCTGAATAAATATCACAAAGTATGTAACGTTTGTTGTCCATGTTGCGTCTTGCCTTAATTAGTGTCTTCAGACAGTGAAGTCAGCAGGTCGCTTTTGAAGGCCTTTAGATTGCAACTTACATTATATACCTTAGGGGCACCAAAACACCATGTTGCCAGCTCAGATTTGGTGTTGTCACGCGAGATGACATAAATCTGAGAAATTTATCAAAATTTCCCCATTTGTAGTCACTATATCTCTGCCACAGGGTGACGACACTATTTCGATGGGGATATAGAGAACTTGGGCACAGTGCCTAAAATTTTCAGTGTCTAACAAAAAGAAAGACTATATGATAGATTGGTTCATTCAGCTGAGATACCGCGGCCTCTGCCCCTCCAGACTGGTCTATTAAATGGCGCTAGAGGGACCTAGCGACTAAGTGCTACTACCTGATCCACCGACGTCATTGTTGATACTTTGTTATGCTGACGCTCGCATCTTAGGGTATTCCTACTGCATGTTAAATGTCTCATGCTCGTGTAGATGGTGCAAGGACCGCCATACGTCAAGGATGCTTCTCGCAATTGTAGATAAAACACCGTCTACTCGTTTACTTGGCTGTGATTGGCGTTGGTTCCCGCCATATTGTCATGCTTGGGAAGTTTCACTGACACGAGATAATCGCTTGAGGTTAGTTATTTTCAGCGTAAAGCACTTTCTCTGAGCTTATTTCACATATGTGTAAATTTTTTCACATATGTAAAACAAATGATTATTTTACATAATGTGTAAAAGAATTTCAAATATATGTGAAAAGATTTACGCAAATGCGAAATTCTTTTATACGTATGTGAAATAGTTTTACACATATGTACGATAGTATCTATATTTTACTCATCCGTGACGTAGGGCGGTCCTTGTGCCACCTACACGAGCATGATACACTTAAATAGACATAGCCTGGGATGCGAGCATCAGCTTTACAAATTTACTTGTCACCGCAAGAGTCCTTCTTCAGTAAAACTCTGTGCGAAGAATGATTGTCGGAATCTCGCGCGACAACACCAAATCTGAATTGGCAACATGGCGTTTTGAGGTCCGTAAGGGATATAGTGTGAGTTGCGATCCCGCCATATCGTTGTGCTTGAGGTGTCTCACTGAAACGAGACGATCGCTTGGGATCAGTAATTTTCAGCACAAAGCACTTTCTGCGAGTTTATTTCACATGTGTGTTTATCTTTTTCACATATGTAAAACAAACGATTATTTTACATATGTGTAAAAGAATTTCACACATATGTGAAACAACTTTGCACATATGCGAAATTATTTTACATGTATGTTAAATAGTTTGACACACATATCCAATTGTATCTTTATTTCACATATGTGTAAACCTATTTCACAGACATGTATGTGTAAAAGAATTTAATATATGTGAATCTTTTTTCACATATGTGAAATAAATAATTATTTCATATATCTGAAAAAGAATTATACATACGTGTAAATGTTTTACACATATGTGGAATTGTTTTTCACATATATGTTAAATACAAGTTTTATTTCACATTATGTGTAAAACTTTTTCAGATATGTATAAAAGAATTCCACATATGGGTAATTTTTACATAGGTGAAATAAATGATTTGTACACATATGTGTTAATGTTTTTCATGCGTGTAAAATGTGAATAATTATGGAATAAATGCTAAAACGGCTTGCCATTTGGAACTCCTTTCACTTAAACGTAAGGAATGTCGTTTCTGTAAGCATTTTCAAACACATAAATTTGCAACGTCATCTATCCACCCCCTTCCCGGCTCAGGACACCCGAGGCACAGACCTTATACCTTACATATATGAATAAACTTCCGTAGAGTTGATTACAATGCTTTGAATACCCGTCTGTTCACACGTCGTTTATGTGATCACCCAGGAGGTAGATGTGTTTTCCGATTTAAAACTCCGCTCCATTTTCTTCTGCAGTGCCGACTTTTCAGTACTGCTCGTCAGTCTCTTTTGGCAAAGTTTTTCGAAATTATCAGAACAGGAAGCTTGGATGTAAATTGTAGGGGTTGCGTAAGTTTGAACAGGTTCATATTCTGTTGTTTGGTACACCAATCGCTTCGTTCGACACAAATAAACTGTTCATTGATGAAAGCAACAATGGCATTTATCAAGCATTTTAACATATTTAGAGGATTGAGAGATGCTGATCCTAACACAGATTAATGGGCGATTTATTGACTTCATGCCCTCCATTGTACAACTGATTTGTACTGGTTATGCTTTAATCTTTCTTTACTTTTTTTAGTGTTATGTATGCAGTATAATACTATGCCGATGTAACTTTGTGTATATCTGAGGAGAGGAATTTGTTTTCGCCAAGTTCTATTTTTCCGATCCTCCTGAAAAAAATAATGTATATTATTATATATGATGTACGGAGAGCATCTGAATATATCCAAATAAGGTGGCAAAGATATAAGAGGCCAGTTTCAATTTGAAACATAAACACGTGACGTTTGGCCTATTTTTTTACGCGCCTGTCCCTTACAGTAATATTTTCTAGCGTGGATTTTTCGTTCTATGAGAGTCGAAGAAATGTATGACACATGTGTTGCAGTGAGATAGCCACTTCCAGCAAAATGCAGACTCACAGTAGCCTGTGACATCGGTTGAATAATTTATGAATGATATACAAAAGTGAGAAACAATGTTTAAAGAGTTCAAGTTATATGACAAGCTCTGTTTATATTAGTACACCGCAATGATACTTTAATTTTGACTATGCAAAGCTTTTAGTCTATTTGGCCATGTTCTGGTGCGTAATAGATTTTTTTATGTATGCTTCTGATATTGTGTGTAAAAAGGAAAGACGTTGATCGTTTTTCCATAAATCACATGAAAAGCTTTTAGCCACGGTAAATGTGCAATCGATTTTCTGTGCATTCCTTGAAGAGCCTTCTAAAAATACGGCAAGGTTGTCAGTCGTAGTATGCATTAACTTTGAGTAGAATCAGCCAGTGCAGGTACATCAGAGCATTGCTGGATACACGGGTACCTGATGGGTACTTCCGCACTTTAACTGTGTTGGATGCTCGGCCCCAAACCCTACAGCTCCAGTCTACCCGATTCAAAAATGGCCTATAAACAGTTCATATTTTCAGATGCAGAGTAAGCTGTCAGATGATTTTGCATTCAATTCATAAATTATTATCCTTAATTATACAAAACGCCCAGACACATAACCCTACCTAAACATTTCGATTCGTCCTCTGAGGATCTTGGGCAATCATTTTATGGTGTAAGCATTTCTTTGAAATCGGAGGACATTGTTCCCCTGTCTCTTTCAGCGAGGCCATGGAGGGTAACCTGTGGGTACTGGCATATGCAATACCCGGACTTCGCTCACAGGGATATTTTACTGTTTGAATTAAAATGTGTTCAAACCAAACCAAGGCAAATGCACATTTGCTATATTCCATGTGAACAGAATGGGATGGGGATTATCAGAATGCCTGCACCTCACATTAGTTGTTTGCTTTCAAACTGTTAAACTGACCGTTGGTTTTCATAAATTTGCTTTGACATGCAGGTGTTATGTTAAAGTAAGTTTACGTAAACGTATATAATTAGCAAAGCTGATATATTAATACCCGATTCAATGGGTGGTACTTCGTCAATTCTGGTACCCTCATTTTAATTCATCACCTTGGTACCCAACAGAGCTCAACCACAGGTGATTAAGATATCAAATACAACTAAATTTTAATATATATGTTAGTTCTTTCTGCAATTTCAAATTCACGGAAAAAGTCCGCCTAACTGAAGGATTTAATAGGAGAACTCATGTAACAGGATAACAACAAATGCAATAATGGTGATACTCAACAGCTTAAAATGTTGGTTCCGTGTCCATGCAGATTGTAGTTCGATACATAATTGACGTTTGCACTCTACTTTGGGGTCGACGTTCATATGTATTTTAACAATGATTTATTAGTGCATGTTGCATTGTTTAAATACAACAGGGTATTATCCTTGTTTGGCAGCAGTAAACTCTAATTGCAGTGTCTATCTGCTCTTAACTTTAATGTTGTATTCCGGGTATATGATCAATGTTAGCACTGACAAACAAAAGGAATCTTTAATGCTCAGTATGCACGAGGCATGCGTGTTGGCTCACTCATTCTCATTCAAGATCAGCTTGTGGATATGCCAACGATACATTGCCTTGTGACAAAAATTGATTCATGCGCCACAGCAATGTTTTATAAATATACTCAGCCCACATGGATGATAATACCAGTGGTGTATCCCCCATTTTTGCAACAATTAGTTAATTGTATAAAACATCGTCGTCATGACTGTGACAGCGTCCACCGAACTGTGATGCGCTGATACTTTGGCGCGCAGTTCACCTTGAAGGAGGCATATTCTTGATGGTAAGTCTTGACCTTTCTTGTCAGCCTTTTTGTCTCTGTTACATGTTGTACATTTGGGTACATCTATATATATTTATAACCGATATAACGATATGTATTCACAAAAGCATGCTCACAAGCACTGTTATATTACATAATCTCATCAAGAGCGATTGGTTGGTTGTTTAAATGATTCGGCTTGTTTCTGAAAAAAGTAGGTTTAACAAGACAAGTCTGCAAGAAATTTATGAAAGTGTGCAAGAAATTTATGAAAGTGTTTCGGGAATGTAAACCATTCACTCAGTCAACTATATCATTATATACATGAACTAAGCTGGAATTAGACTAAAATTTCTGCTGTGTTGAGATCCACATTTCGTCCTTTTCTTGCCCAAACTATATTTTCGATAATGGACACAGGAAGACGAAATGCCAAAGCGGAAATGGAATGACTTTAAGCGCACAATAGTTTCAAAATACCCGCTTTAAAGATACCGGACTCGGGTACCCGATTCTGAGCACCAAACGGGGTGAGTACCCAATCAGTACACCGCTCCATGTAACTTTGTCCATGGCACAACTAAAGATTACACATTAAACCATAAAGTGCTGATTTAAAACAGCTTTCTTCGGGCCACTTTGCGCGCAAAGTGTCCCCAGGAAAACTGCTGACTAAGACTTCTTTTGCTTAAGACTAAGCTTGCTGGTATTTGAATGAAAGGTATCGTTCTGAGAAATTTAAATCTTGTAACCATTATACGTTTAACAGTTATGAGAAAACAACTATAACCGTGGTTAGCACTTTAAGGTTTAATTAATTACCACGACAAACGAGCAGGATTTTATACGTTGAAGCGTTATTGTAGAGGGCAATCAGTACAATTTTAACGCATTTTGGTTGAAATATTTCAACTGAAACTGCATGCAGAATAAGGAGTGGTAAGTATAATAACAAGATATATGCAGACACTTGTGTTTATGTTTGTGGATTCCTAAAATAATGAATGGAGGTCTGAGTCTGCACTTAAATGGAAAATCCTCAAATCCTGTGTACTTGTTTGGTAAAATTATTTGTCCAAGGCATAAGCGACAAACCAAGTCTATTGGGTGTTGGAATTCTTGATCTACGGGTACAAATTTGGGAATATCTTTTCTTATTCCCTTTACAGGAAAAAATTTAAACATGTTTTACTATCCTGTGGTTTCTGCTGTGTTAAGGTCCAAACTTAGTCGTGTCCCTTGCAACATTGGAGTGAATACAAACGAGAGAGAGAGAGAGAGAGAGAGAGAGAGAGAGAGAGAGAGAGAGAGAGAGAGAGAGAGAGAGAGAGAGAGAGAGAGAGAGAGAGAGAGAGAGAGAGAGAGAGAGAGAGAGAGAGAGAGAGAGAGAGAGAGAGAGAGAGAGAGAGAGAGAGAGCACTGAAAATACTTTCCCAGCACGGCGTTAAACTTACGACACGCACTCACTCGCTTTCGATAAAAAATGACAGCTTAAAGTTATGAAGTATGGGACATCCACATAAAGTAAACAAACACCCCCACCCCACCCCACCCCAAAAAAACAAAGACAAAAAAGTAATAATTATAATAATAATAATAATAATAATAATAATAATAATAATAATAATAATAATAATAATAATAATAATAATAATAATAATAATAACTAGAACAGGCTGATTTTCCAACAGAAAATCAAATGTCTCCGTGCACCCCTACTATTGTCACCCTTTTATAATAAATAGTCATACCCGATTCCAATGATCTACAGATATGGTGAAGGTACACTCTTTATTGACATTTCAAAACGTTGATTTTTGACGAAATGCCCACATGACCTTGAAAAATAGGTCAAGGTCATACATTTGCAGTTACAAGCAAGGTCTTACAAAAGTCTTGCATAGAAACATAATCACACAAAATGTCAACTTTTTGAGACAAATCTTTCTTGAGTGCATCTGCAATGATTTATAAAAAGTTGTCATATGACCTTGAAAATAGGTCAAGGTCACCCATCTACAATCCCAACCTAGTTCATATTATGGTTCGTAATCATGCAAAATTTCAACCTCTTAAGTCAAATCCTTGTGGAGTTATTGCGTCCGCGTCAATTTTATATGACATGTCCACGTGACCTTGAAAAATAGGTCAAGGTCATATGTCTGCAGTTACAAGCAAAGTCTTACAAAAATTTTACATAGAAATATAATCACACAAAATATCAACCTCTTTAAGTCAAATCTTTCTCGAGTGCATCTGCAATGATTTTTTTAAAATGGCTATGTGACCTTGAAAATAGATCAAGGTCACCCATCTATAATCCCAACCTAGTTCATATTATGGTACATAATCATCCAAAATTTCAACCACTTTAGTCAAATCCTTGCGGAGTTATTGCGTCCGCGTCAATTTTACATGACATGTCCATGAGACCTTGAAAAATAGGTGAAGGTCATGCATCTGCAATCCCAACCTAGTTCATATTATGGTACATAATCAAGCAAAATTTCAACCTCTTAAGTCAAATCCTTGTGGAGTTATTGCGTCCGCGTCAATTTTACATGACATGCCCATGTGACCTTGAAAAATAAGTCAAGGTGACCCAACTGCAATCCCAAGCAAGGTTTTATATAGGAACGTCTTCACAAAAAATTTCAACTTCCCAAGTAAAATCTTCCTCGAGTCATCGCGTCCGCAACGCACACAACAATATGTTGAAGAAGAAGAAGAGGAAGAAGAAGAAGAAGAAGAAGAAGAAGAAGAAGAAGAAGAAGAAGAAGAAGAAGAAGAAGAAGAAGAAGAAGAAGAAGGAGCGGAAGAAACGGACGCAAAAACAATATGTAAACACATCAAAAATCTCAAAACAAAATCTTATGGAAGATTCTTGCCCTAAATTTTCGTGTCAACGAAATCTTAAACTAAATCCGCAATTCTTTCTTAATGGTTTTCAGATAAGGACGACATTAGTGCATTGCATATTCTGAAAGTGAAGCACTCTCAACTTTTGACATCGAAGTGTCACCCCAAATAAAGGCACAAAAAAGAGTTTGATAGAGCACGAAGATGGAAGACCATGCCAGCAATGTAGTTTATCCACAGCTTTCCCTCGAAGCAAAAATTACCACGGGTGTAATCTATATATTGGTACTGCTCTGTGGTCTGGTTGGTAAGTTTTTTTTCCTTTTTCGACCCTTGACCAATCAAGGGAGCATTTAGAATCTGACAATTGTCCACGATGCAAATACAGTAGAAACTGGAGCTCGTCGTAATTCCTAGTTAGGGAAAACATGGCACAATCATATGTTGATAAAATGCCAGACTGATAAGATTAGTTAGCTGAAAAAAAATCTGTGCGTTCAGAAAACTTTGAAAGATTGCCTATTCGGTATTTATTTAGCTCCTGCAACAATACCTATTGATTGAAGCTAGAATGGCACAGTTATTTAAGAAAAAATAGTGTATTCGCCTAATTTGCATCAGTTGGAATGCATCAACCTTGGTTCTTGTTTCATTGGATACGGCTATGTTACAAACCTATCAACTGAAGTTGGAATGACACTTCTATTTAGAATAGTTTGAAGTGATTCTAGATTTATATTTTGTGTCTTTGTCGGGTTTGCATAAATTTGAAATGCTACAACTTTGGTTTATGTTTCATTGGATGCTGCTATGTCACAACCCTTTCAATTAAAGTTGCTTTTGTTCACTGCCCATTAAATTGAAAGGTGTCAGAAACTCAACTTGACATTTTGTGTCCATCTGTTATAGGTTTGAAGATCTAGAGCTTTTAAAATTTGAATTGCCCCTAATTTGCACAATTTTTAACATCATGAGTTTTCCAAACAGTATGCACTACTTCACTAGTGGGTCAATCACACCAACTTTGGTACTTATCGGAACCAGAGCGTCCAATAAAAATAAACAAACAGACAGATAAATAGACAGATGGATAGATGGACAAAGAGACAGACAGACAGACAGAGAGACAGAGAGACAGACAGACAGATAGACAGATAGATAGACAGACAGACAGATAGATAGATAGATAGATAGATAGATAGATAGATAGATAGATAGATAGATAGATAGATAGATAAATAGATAGATAGATAGATAGATAGATAGATAGATAGATAGATAGATAGATAGATAGATAGATAGATAGATAGATAGATAGATAGATTGCTCTTGGTCGAAAGTCAAATACTCATACTCGAGCAAATTCCATGATTGCCTTAGCAAAAGAAATATTGTGCATTTTATTAAAAATATGAGCTTAACAATAACAATTTTGTGTTAAAATGCAAGGACAGGAACACTGAATATAGTTTTATTGTATGGATTGAATGTATATTGATAAGCAGACAAAAAAACATTTATCTATGATACTTCATTGCAGGTAACTTGTTGGTCATTGCTTCCGTGTTATGGAATGGTCGCATGCAATCTGTGACCAATATCTTGATAACTTTATTGGCCATCGCTGACCTTCTCATTGTGTGTTTCTGTATGCCCTGGACAATAACTGCAATTTATTTCTTCCGGGTATGCAAGTATATTTCATAATTTTTGCTGCATCCAACAATCGACATTTGAATAAAGCTATCTGACACTACCACACTGGTAAAAGAGGGAAACATAATTGACTAAGTTCAGAAATAATTTTCTGCTTCCGGCTAACAGCAAATCTGTGATCACGACATAAATTTGGCTTTTCCCTATATTCTACACAGAAACGTAAATTCAATCGCAAAATGACAAAACAAGACCGGGTTCAAAATAATGCAATAAAGAAATAGCGCTTGTATTGTGCACTCATACGTCATTGATATTTCTTCTTTCTGTTACTGAACTTTCATTATGTAATGTGGGGGGGGGTCGCAAAAACAAAAGCAGTAGGTCAGCGGTGACGATGGGCGACAGGTAAGTTGTATGTCTTTCCGTCAAATGAAAGATACCTATCAGCAAGCTTGGTTCGATCTTTTATTGTATTTGTGTCTTTTTGTCCAGAACCACTTCTTAGTGGTCATTACCCTTTGCCGCACTCCGAACTCTTTACTCTCCACAATATAACCTGTCCCTGTCCAACCTATATTCATATAGAAGTATTATTGTCCATATTGCACACACTGCTGTTTACAGTTTTGACATATGCTGAATTAGCCAAATTAAATAAAAGGGTCATCAGCGGATAACTACTCAGAACATGTTTCGGAGCCTATACCCGTACATGTGTCTCTGAGTAGCGGCTCCTTGTCTAAACTAAATATTCATTATATATATTATTTAACATTTTATGGTGTGCATTGAACAGATAATTTAATACCTGTAATTTCATATTGAACTGATAATTTAAAAAGCACTTAACAGATAATTTTTCAGCAAAGTAGATATGACACTCAGCAAACAAAATAAAACAATCCCTCGAGTCCCAAACAAATACACAGTTATTGATATGTGAACGGTCGACTGTCAAAGCATCTGGAAAACCTAGCATTTCGTCGTTATATTTCCTTGAAGCATATGTCAGTGCACTTTACCAAGTTTGGAAAACTAACACAAATGTTAGCATTTCAGAAGTATTTACAGGGGCCACAGGGCACTATTATCTACATAAATTTCGACATATTTTTTATTTCGAATAAAGCGATTGGGAAAAGGGGCATAGCCCTACATAAGTCTCTTTCGCAAAAGACAAAGTAAGAGAGAGGAAGACGATATACAACAAAGCGACGCTGGTACCCAGAGTGAACATCACTGCACGAAGACTGATAGATCGGCAAAGCCACACAAGGAGAATTTTTGACAGGACAAGACATCAATGATAGAATAAAAGAGTAAACCTAGGGGAGTCAACAAGCCCATCTTAAAACAAGTCTAATTTAAGCATGCCCCGCAAAGGCCCCGGTCTGGAACAAGCTGCCAGAGTCTCTACGTCTTGCAGAATCTGTTCCGGTTTTTAAAAGGCAAATGGGTCGGTTAAATGGAGAGTGTATATAAGTGTATACATTGTTTACCTTTTAAGCTAAGCTTTGTTTTTAGTGATCTTTGTATTGTTTTATTCTAAATTTGTGGATGTATTTGTCTTTATCTATTTTTACTATGTTTACTTTAACTTTGTCTCATATTGTTCCATTTTGTATTTTGTGACAGTTCCCTGTAGTAGAACAGTCCCAGACTGAACGGGTGGTTTGGTTTAAACATATTTTATTTCAAAGAGACATGGATTAGGAAAGAAGCTATAAAGCTTTTATAAATCCTTCTCCATAACTACACAGCGGCACATGAAAAAAAAAACCGAAACATAAGCAGAAAGTACAAATGTAGAGAAAAGGAAAGAAAGAAAAGAAAAGAAATGCCAGGGACATTCACTTAATCTTCACTAAATCTCTTTGTTTTTAAACTATACCTTAAAATATACTGAGCGGGTATACCCTGTATAGATATGTTCAAATGAATGAATAAATAAACCTTACCAAATAATCCTTTCCTCCTTTGTCACCCTGACAATAGTCACCCGGAACACTCGGATCATCGTCCTGCCTTTGCCCGTCTGCTGACGCACCCTCATATTTGCAATGTGGCTGCGTAACTGAACACAATGAAATATATTTCAGCCGTGTACACACAAAATATTATATGAAGAGGCAAACAAACAAACAAAAGCTGATAATAATGCATATCATTAATAACAGAGTGCTCTGTCTTATTACATTTGAATATGTGTATGTGAAGCCTGTCAAGTCTCGTGTTGTTCTCACCGTGCATTTGTTAAAATATTTTCTGTCATGCAACTGAAGATTTTTGTGTTGTATGGGAAGCTCACCTTGACCAATACCAGCTTAGTAAAGCAATTGTGTACAAAATATAGATATCAAAGATATTGATAGGAATATTTCAGAGTATTAATAGCAATGTTGGAACAATTTTTGTGTCTTCTGTGTGCATATATTTTGACAGACCTGGATTTATGGTAACTTCTGGTGCGATGTTGTCCTGGTGTGTCAGGCATGGGGAAACTACATGTCAGCCTTAACATTGACAGCCATGGCATTTGAACGGTGAGTGTCTTAAACCATAATAAATTTGGATGAAAATGGATATAACATGATGCAAAAAAAGAAAAAAAAGTCAGCACAAAAACTTAATCGTAAAAGTGTCAACACTGTATTCATAAATACACACACACACACACACACACACACACACACACACACACAAACACACACACATATATATATATATATATATATATATATATATATATATATATATATATATATATATATATATATATATATATATATATAATATGCATATATATACAATATGTATACAATTTAACCAACTGTGGCTTCATTGAACAGTTTTTAAAAGTTGCTTAGTGCAAACATTATTTTGACAAGGAAGACAGAGAGAGATTGAACCAAAGAGAAACACAGAATGTATATAATTTTCTGGTAATTTTTAATAGGAAAAAGATGTTTGCCGATGCATCGGCGTTGGAACCCGCTGAGTGAAATTTATTGCGCTATTTTCATAGCGGAATAGATACACAATTTTTAACCACAAAAAACAGTTCGTGTGCATGGAACCGTCGTACGGAAGAAAAAGGTCCCTTAATTATGTGCAGCCTGCATGTTAACTTCTGGTGAAATATATGATTACAGTCTCCCGCGTGGTGGACAACTATGTCATATAAATGGGATTACATATGATAGAACCACAAAGAGTTGTGTGATGCTTGCAAATAATAAGGTAGTTTTCTTCCATCTATGAGGTCTCTCTTAAGTCCTGGGAGAATAAGGATTTCTGTGTGTTATTTCTATATGGTCCGTGGTGGGATTTTCAGTTAATTTTTGTGTGTACCCTCCGGTCCGATTTGACAGCTGACGAAAATTGTTTACCACGGCTGTGATGCGCGTAAAAGTTTTGATTATTTGCTTTATAATCATGAATATTTACAGTTCCAAGTGTTTAATTTGTGGTATCAGCTCCGATAACGGTGACAACATCTTCAGGACTTGATTGCATTTACCCGAGAAAACTATACTGGAAGTCCATAAGAGCATCGCAGATCCCCTCTTATCAGTATAATAAAAATACAATACTTTCATCAGGACTGCTAAAAATGTCGAAAAAACACATCATCTGTTTCATATATTTGAATACAATGTAATGCACAATATTGCTTTGTTTTAGCTATTTTGTCCTGCTTCATCCATTGAAGACTAAAATTGCCTGGAAAAGAGGAACGGCCCTGAAGTTATGCATGGTGATCGTTATGGTGTCACTCGCGTTTGCAATCCCAAGGGCAATATTTGGAGGAGTCATTCTGATACCGATTGGCAATAACACAATAAACAACTTTCGCAACTCCACTATGGTTGGGCGAAAAATTGGCAAAGCAGAAAATATCAGCAACGAATTGGTACAACCCACTTCATTCGTAGGAGTGTGTTCGGTGCTAAAGCCAAGTCTACCTCATAAAATACTGGTCTATATCAGAGTGGTCGGTCTATATATCATTCCGTTCATTATCATGTCAGTTCTCTATGGTAGACTGGGGTGGTATATCTACACACAAAGCACAAAACCCCTGATGGTGGCGTCAAACCAGAAAATAATCCAAGCAAGGAAACATGTGATTAAGATGCTCTTTGCCATGGTTGCTGTTTTCATTTTATTTTGGCTTTGCTTTAATGTTTTTCTCATCCTTGACACTACTGACCTAATGGTTGTCATGAGAAAATCAAACTGGTTTTCCATCACCCTATTTCTCGCCATACTTTTCGTATATCTTAGCTGCATTTGCAACCCTATCATGTACACATTCATGAGTTCAGATTTTCGCAGGTCTTTTCGGGACATCCTTTGTCGACTCCGAAAGCGTAAAGAAGAAAACTACTCAACCAGGAGCACGGTAAATACAGTGTCTACTGCTTATGGTAGTTCAGAAATTAAAACTGTTGAAGCACAGCTCGGTAAATATTGTATGCTAATAGAAGTTCATATAAAAGAACTTCTTGATCAGCAGCCCAGTAAACACAGTAGAGTGTTTACAATATCTGTACCAATCACAGTTGTCATTTAATTCAGTACGTGTGCAGTCTCAAATGGTTAGGTTGTACATTGATTGCTAAGTATGGGTCATACATCATGGCTAAGTGTATGATGTATACCGGAGGTATTTGGGGTAACTAACTCAAAGTTGGTACAAAAGACCAGTATTGTCACGTGCATGAAGAATATCGCACCTAAATAAGGGAAGTTTTTCATATACATGCAAAGCTTCCTTATGAATAAAGAATACATGTTAAATCAAACATAATTATTTAATTTGTATAATACCAGTTCAGATAAGAACAATTTGACTTACCCCTGAACCAGTGTGTACCCTTTCTGGTTGGAAAGCTTACCTTAGTTAATCCACCTGTCAGTGTATAACTGAAGCAGAAAAAAATGGGGCATTATATTCAGTCCTAGTGATTGTAAAATGAACAGTTGCAGCTGGACCACCAGAACAAACCGAGTTCTGGTGGTCCAGAAGTGCCGTACAAATACTGCAACAATGGACATCCTGCACCAGAAATGTAAAACAAACCCCATGATGACATCTGCTCTTTGCTCTCACTTTGAAAGTTTCCAAACCATAAAGCTCTATTTCCCTGCCAACCCTTAGTCAATGTTTCAATATAATGTGTCAAGTTTGAGACATTTGAGTAAATAATGTCAAATTTGAGTATTTTTTTTGACATTGAGTAAATGTGTACTTAGGCATATCAGAAAAGAATGAAAGTCATTAACATTTAAATAAAAAAAAAATAATGAAAACATGATTTTTCTTAATCAGATTTTAAGTACAATTAGGCAAACTTGTTACTGTCGTCGGCCACTGCTTGCCACCGATAGCCCCTTGGGTGGGGTAACCTGACAGAAAACATGTAAGCCTAAAATTTCTGAAAGGTGAATACTAAAACAGAACATTACCAAAAGATAAAATTAAGTAAAAAAACAGGCAAGTCTAAAATCTTTGAAATTATTGCAGCCAAACTTTCTATGTGTTAACATAATTACTCACGTTTTCTCCATAGTGCGAAGTACTACACGAATTGTAATAACACCACAACGTATGCATATAATTATTCACATACAAATCACAGTTCGAAGTAATACAGGAATTGTAACAACATCACGAGGCGTCTGAGGTAAAGAATTACCATTTGTTATAATTTGTTCCTTTCCCACCGGCTATATCTTCATACATTCACTTTTGCCTATTTGAAGGTCAGTGACATACAAACTTGACTGTTGGCGATAAAACGATAAAATTAGTTTATAACTTAGAAATCAATTATATTCTAAAGATAATTATGTCAATATAAGTAAACAGTATGATAGGAACTGTCTGTCAATGGAAAATTTATTCGAACTATATTCATTGAACTGTTCTTGAAAAATTATATGAATGAAACCAATGTTAATAATTAAGTATTAAACAGAGATATTTATATAAATATTAAAGTACTTTACTCTTTACAAACACAACATACAGAAAATTTATAACATAAGGCCCCGAAACATGTTGAGTAGTTACCCGTTGAAGACCCTTTAATTTATTTGGGCTGATACAGCCTATGTCAAAATTTTACCGAGGAACGTGTGCAATATGAACAATAGTAATTCCATATGTATATAGATTAGACAGGGACAGGTTAGCTTATGGAGAGTAAAGAGTTCGGACTGCGGAATAGGGTAATGACTACTAGGAAGTGGTTCTGGGCAAAAAGACACAAATACAACAATGGTCAATGTAGATAACAAGTTCTATATTGAAATGTAGATGTCATATTTATGGTCAAGTATAGATTACATACTTTATGGTATATGCAGACAACATTTTTATGTCAAATATAGACAGCGTTCCTTATGGTAAAAAGTAGAGAACATATTTTTGTGGTCAAATGTAAGCAACCTATTTTATGGCCAAATTTAGACAACATATTCCATTGTCAAATTGCGACAGATGTAGTTATTTGTTTCCTCAGTTTGATCACATTTGAGACACATATGTCTAGAAATATAGCTGTTCTGATTAATCATAGCAAGTTAATAGCATAACGACATTTAAACAAGTCAGAAGTCACAACAAAGGCATCGCCTTAGGGAACGTGTGCTCATTCGGTTTCTGGTAGAGCAAGACAATACAACTGATCATTACCTGTAGTACATTATTGTGTTTCTATTATCATATATTTTGAATAACGAATGTTTCGCAGGCCTATGCACATCATAAGCGTAATGACAGAAACATGAACGTCATTATGTCCAGTTCTTGTCCTTGCACACACACGTAGGAAACAATCTTTGGATGTGATGAAAATTACACGTTGAAGTTGCGGGTAGAAGCATGATTCCGAACAACTGTTTTTATTACTTTTGCAGGGTCGTCAGACGATATGAAAGGATATAATAAAAAAGGAACCATCTGAATGCCTAGTGCCTGGATCATACTAGTATCTAGTACATATAAACTACTTTTGCACGGTAGCTTTCTCCTTGCACCTATTATCGACTCTCGACATCCTGAACAGTACATAGTTAGTGCAGGACAAATTAACAATTCCTCTTCATATGTTTTACAACCTTTGTGCCGTTTCATATAAATGACAACCGAATCTAAACAGACTTGCATTCTTGTACATTGTTTTTCTGTCACGAAACTCGGGTTTTGTGACAAAACCCAGGATTTTGATCTGTTTTCCATTGATATTCAGAATTTTGTTGCAAAACTCAGGATTTTTTGGGCGAAAGACCGAACTTTGTCAGCATAATCATGGGATTTACATTTATAAGTGCAGTCTAGTTCACAAAACTAGGGTTTTTCAATGATATTAGGGAAAATATTAACTTTTATTTTATGTTACACAAAACTTTTTTGTTTTGTTGCAAAATGCAGGTTTGGGATGATATGTTTGGGAATCGTGTTATTCTTCAAATATTTACCAAACCTTGGATTTGTGCCTGTGAAATCCACGGCTATATGTTTCTTTTCAAAAACACACGTTTCCGTCATTTTGAGTGCATAAGCGTGGACATTTGCACGGTGTGACTGACTCTGGTCGCCTGTAAGTATACTGAAAAGTGTACGATTAATTTTAAATTTTAAATCACAAATATAAAATGTTATTATTAACTTTATTATCTGATTAATAATTATGTTTGTCCAGTAATTATAGCTGTATCATCCAGAAAAGCAGTAAAATACAGATTGGGTGTTAACCCTGTCCATATCACCATAGTGCAAAGGTCGCTGAGAACTACTTTCCTCCAGACCCTTGTTCACGGGGATCAAACTCAAAGTAGTTTGTTCGCCTGAGCCAATTTCGTTGGTCCTTTGAACAAATATGTATCAAACTGGAAATAAATTGACCGTGTTCCTTTCTGGTGTACCATGTCCCCAGATAAATTGTTACTTGCTCTGGCCTCTGTGGATCGGTTTTCCGCTGATAAATCTTGCTTGTTGTGCATGCTAAGCAGGTTGTGTTTTCAAATGACCCAATTACTGGGTCCTGCATATCACATATCCATACGCTGAGCTATGCATAGGTATTGTTTGATGAAATAAACGTTGAAAATGTTTTTAATTGTTTTGTTCGTATTTTATAGTGAAAATAAAATCACAGCTACTATTATTGGATAAAAGTACAACTAGCCATGTGGAGGAGACTCGTCAGCAGTCTGGCCTCGTTCCGGCGGCGGATCACTCCTCGTAGAAGCATTTGTAGTGATCCGCCGAGGGAACGAGGCCAGTCTGCTGACTTGGCCGGTTTTACGAATTTATATTACACATTGCTACTTGGCTTATTGGTCATCAAGTCTTATAATTAAGTTGTAGAAAGTACATGCGTCTGTAGATTATTGATTTTTTAATCAACTCGGCGACCAGCGGCTTCGTGGATTCGGAAACAACAATCTACTGATACCTGTCCTTTCTCTAAAACGAAAATTTTATATTAAAGGCGTATGAATCACCGTGAACCATTTTTATGAAAGAAAGCACAAAAATTGAATTTTGTCAGCCGACTAGCTGAAAATGCGATCAATCTGAATACACAAGATGTGCCTGGCTCGCCTCCCCTGCGAGTCCATTCTCCTGCACAGGCCTTTGTATCCACGGTACTAGCGAAAGGTTACCTCATGTGTCCTAGTCAACACACAAACCCGCGTGAAGAAACCAAAAGACCGAAAAGTCTCATGTCTGCTGCACAAAAAATGTAAAACAGAAACCAAACAGATGCATTACTAAACTCTTTATTTTTTGTTCACCTTCTGACAGATGCATAACAACATTCATCAACATATGACCAAAGTGCATCTGTTTCGAGAGTCACGTGACATTTGTTACGGAATCCATTTCATTAATGCAATTCATCATCACGTTCATCAAAAACTCCGTTTTGGAAGATTGGATCATCTAAACATAAGGCGCAACTGTTTAAAATAATTTGATATGGATCAGTTGTTTACGTACGATTGACGAATACGATGTCAACGTGCGACGGATATCATGGTAGACCACCAAGGTGTCATATTAAAATTAAACCCTATCTTTACAGGAACATAATTTTACCGAACTGAAATCAGTGCACATACATAAGCTGTTGAATTCGGTCGATACACAAAACCAAAAACATCCATTGAGTGGGGGAAATTGTTTACCATTCCATATAATGTTAAACAGTAATAAATGTGATGCTAGAAGTGACTTACGCCGAAATGTCGGAACTAGATGAAAACGTCCATTTTTTTTTTTCAATTATGAAGACAAGTTGTAGAAGAAAAATAGGCAATTCACATAATATCAGTCAGTTCTTTCAACATGTGAATGATATATATATATATATATATATATATATATATATATATATATATATATATATATATATATATATATATATATATATATATATATATATATATATATATACATATATATATATATATATATATATATATATATCGAGGTGGCTTTAGCACATCTTGTGCCAACCAGGCTCTCAATAACAGAAAAGAAAAAAAATCTACACTATATTGCCGTGAACAGAACACAAAGACAGAAGCTTTTGTTTATACATATGTTCACTTACACAATACAAGAAAAGCACATAAATGGCGGAATTTTTGTTGACTTGGTTTACAAACAAAGTGGTGGGTCCTGTGCCATGGCTTGTCCAGTCGAGTTCAGGGCTGCAACTCAGAATCAAAGAGCAGTATCAGAAAAAAAAACTGAAACGTTATCTTGCAATCTGTGAGAAAATTCGAACATTTAATCGTCACACCCAAACTGTGGTTTAGCTTCCAATTTCTTACTCCTGGTCTTATCAATCACCAAAAATAAGACACTAAAATTTAGAGGATTTCCTGTACAATTTTAAGACAAGCTCTTGACAAGTATACTACAAAAACGCCACATCGGATAACTAACAAAAGCTCAGAAAAATATACTTCTCTCTGGTCTCTTTATGACGAGAAATGGCTATTTCGAAGCCCACATTATTCAAATGGTGAATCACACAAGATCCGCAAAATACAAAATATACAAGACGTTGCATTCGCCACGAGTGCTAAAAATGGCTTATTTGGAGGCTTAAATTATTCAGTGATGAACCATCACAGCTCCACGAAATACAAAATATGTTAGAGCATACAAAAGCTTCCAACAAACCAATACTCACTTGGTCAATGCCAGGTCACAGCAGAAGTACTACCACGAGTTTAACATGCACCCTGGCCTCTATGTGCATGAGCCAGACAAATTCGGAAGTCTGACACTGATCTGCAGCACCCGGTCCTATTTATTGAATACAGATTGCCATGAAAGCTTAATTCTATCCGCACTGTGATCATCTTTCACCTACTGAACCCATCAGGTAGGCCCTTCTTGACCAATCAAAACTAAGCAAGAGTGGCAATAACTGAACCACTTCCTTTGCATTTAACTTCTTCACGTCCCAAAAGTGCTTTTGCTGCAACTTAAGTCTGCAGCCGTTGTATATTTTATACAACAGATTAACTCGCATGTTTTCTTTTTTTTTAATCAACACATTATATATATATATATATATATATATATATATATATATATATATATATATATATATATATATATATATATATATATATATATATATATTATACCTCAGTTGCTGTATGATAACGATACTTGGCAGCACTTTTTGTGTAAAGTTTAATCAATTCCTATTTTGTCTTAATCTCTTTGTTGCTATGACTGCATGTGACCATGTAACTTGGTGTATCGTTATAAAGCATGCATCATATTCCAAACGTCTCAAGAATTATTTGCCAAGTCCTTGTCAAATTTGGTGGATAAGCATCTAAGTTGGATCTATACCATGTTAGTTGCCTGAGTGATCACGCAGTATTTTTCAATGACGTCATTTCTTCATCTCTCAGGGTGATCTGGGCAAGTGTTTGCAGAGCAACTGCAGCAAAGCTTCTATGATAGAGGTCAACTCCGTCTGTGAGCCCTTATCAGCATAGCATCAGTCGGCGTTCGACCAGATATACGCCGTCAGGCAAAAAGCAAGTGCAAACATACAACACACCTTGCTCACGTACACTGCTCACTAAAAACATGTGTTAACCCAGAAAGTGCTAATCACTGCTAAAGTTGCTTTGTCATTACCATTAAACATATAATGGTTAAAAGAGTCAAATTCCTCATGAAGATACCATTTATTTAAATACCAGCAAGCCTTGTCTGAAGCAAAAAGTAGTCTTAGTAAACAGCTTTCCTCGGGACACTTTGCGTGCATTGCCCGCAAAGTGTCCCGAGGAAAGCTGTTGACTCAATCTTAAATTAACACTTTAAAGGTTAATAGAACACTTAATGAAAACTGCATCTGTAACACTTATTGAACGTATGTTAGCTTTCAGTTGTAACCAGCATATATTTGGACTTGCACATTAAAAGTTCAGATTTGCAATTTAACTTTGAGAAATAAATATAGACGAAAAGAAGCAGAGTCTCTGATCCTTTGGTGGAAGAAATGGGATGTATAAAGTGAAAACATCAGCAGTATTGTCGATCGTAATTCAACCTTTTCATTGTGTCATCGTAAATAGAGTCAACGAATTAAAGTTGTTGACCTGGACCAACTTCTAGGATTATGTATGTTAGACCACGCATGCTGGTACTCGAATGAAAGGTCTTACTATGATGGATTTCAATCTGGAATCATCGTAATTCAAATGAAAAAGACCCTCTTGTGATAAGCGAAAAATTGGTAAGAATGTTCGCAGCATAATGGACAAATCTAGATCAGTGGGGGCACCTGTACTATGCAGAGACCGACACTTTTCCAAGGTACATATAGAGTCAAGCACAAACATATTCGATGTCATTCAGAAGTAAGTGTCAAGTAAGCTTGAGATCTCTCTTCAAGATAAGATGTATGTCGTTAACGAAACTTCAAAACTCTGTTGTTCAATGCTGAATTTGTCATTCTACACATCAGCTGACTGGTTAACAATAATGTGATGCACTGTTTTCATACAGATGAAGAAATATTAATGATTCTTTACCGGAAAATATTAGTCCCTAGATCGTTTATATTCTTCTACAACGCAAACATTTTCCAAACTTATAAACTCCGAAGCCTCAGTTTGTGTGTTGCCTGGTGAAAATGGTGCAACACTGTCGCGACTATATTTTATATATATATTATCAGTGAATGTCAAGATTTTCAATAACGTCCATAAACATTTAAACTTGTGCCTCGTACATTAGGTTGGAGTAAACGTGTGCTTATCCCGGTCTAGCACCATAATGTCGTTGTCCAGTTTTTTTTTTTATCTTTTCTTTTATTGGGAAATTTAAGTTGCTTGTCTTCAGGTTACTGTGGAGGTTCGGGAAAAAGGACCACGACATTTGCAACTTATATATATGAAAATGGAAAATAGCTGTAATGGTTTATTCCAAAAATGATAGCATAACACATGGAACCAATAACCCAAGGTCTTCACTACTAAGAACACACGTACATTTATACGACACAGATAGAAAAGAAAAAGAAGATAGATTCATTTACACGCAGAAATAAATGGAAGCAGTCACTCACCTGGCATGGAAGAGACGAGCAGGATGAGGCAACACAGTTACTGATTTCTAGATAAAAAAAAATATATTGTTTTATGACCCCGCTAAACAATAGATTTGTTTATCAGTCCTCAGTCATTGCGCTCTCTGAAGATTTTCCAGAGAGCGTAAGATTTCATCCGAGATCGAGGCAGTATCCAAAGTCCGTAACGCCCAAATGTGTTCGGGGGGGGGGGGGGCTACTCCCTATACCGAGCGTAATGGGGATGTGACGCTCTGAAGGGTGCCTTTTTGCCCGTACTTTCCCTAACAAAGGTATCTTTTTTCTCAAGATTTCCCTAACGAAGGTCCATAATTTTTTCTGAGACCCCTAACCAAGGTCACTGATAAAATCAAAGGGCCCTAATCAGTACCAGACGATTTACGCTCCAGCCCCGTGAACAGGGCGCATGCTGTGAAAGTGATTGACGCACCTTAATGAAGATCCATTATTTTGATAGTACGGGAGCCCTAATGAAAGGTCATTCTGAAAAACTTGAGCTGCACACCCCCAATCAAAAAAGTATGGAGTGGATCCCCGGAATGTGTTTCGATACAGACAAGCTTTCTGTGGGCCGAATATCACAAAGACTTGATTTGTGATGTGTAAGTAGATTGTCTCGATTACGCTGATGCAGACACTTGTGCAGCAAGCTGTCAATTTTTCCAATGTTGCAAATTGCTGTCAATTCTTCCAACGTTGCAAATTTGCCAAAGTTTTTTCTCACTTATGCAGCTGTGCATACCGCGCATAATTTAAAATGTTCATCAGGCAAACATATCCCTGTTTTTATATCTGTGCGTTGGGAATTCGATAGCGTAACTGAGAATACATTTGCTTGTTTTGGTGGCCTATAATCTTGTTATTATAGTTATACTTTAATTGTGTTTGTCATTTTGGTGCAACAGGGTAGTAAATATATTGTACCAAAGGAAAGCATTTGAAAGGATGTGCGGATTTTGAATGTTAAATATCCATTATGTTACTTTGTTCCTATTCAAGTCGCTGTGATCAACATATGGCACTATCCCAGGAAAACGGACGGACAAACAGGTTTTGATCACCGCTCCATGGTCTTCATCAATGTCGCTGCCAGGGACAAGAAGCCTCCATTCCCCTGTCTGAAGATGGCATAGGATTCGGCGACAGTAAAAAGTCAAGCAATGACGATGTTCTTTGCAATGCAGAACGTAACTGTCGAAGCTTAATCAGTGATCGCATGAATAGTCACATGTCCTACTCCCCGACAGTTCCGTTACATGTACATAAAAAAAAAATTGGCAATTCGTTCTGCACAGCAACAATATAAATTATAGATATTTCAAAGAATACACTATCAAAAATGATCAACGTACGATCCAAAGCTTTTCTTATCTCTGGGAATTAGATGTGAACCACACCTTCATCGAACGTAAAATGATCCAGCAAAAGTATTGTTAGTCAAGCTGTCTGGGTGATTGTGACACATAAAATCTCATAGATGCACATTTACTCAATTTTTCAAAAATATATTCAAAATTGACAGTATTTTCTCAAATGTCACAAACCTGACACATTACGTTGATACATTGACTCAGGGTTGGCAGTTAAATAGAGCTTAATTGTTTGAGGGGTAGGTGTCATCATAGAGTTTGTTTTACATTTCTGGTGCAGGGTGTCCATTGTTGCAGTCCTTGTTAGGATTTCCTTTGGTTTGTACAGGTGGTCTAGCTGCAACTGTTTCTTTTACTATCACTGGGACATGAATATAATGCCCCAGCTTGTTTCCACTTCAATTATACACTGGCGGGTGGTTTAACTATGATAAGCTGTCCAGCTAGAAAGGGTACATATTGGTTCAGGGGTAAATCAAATTGTTCTTATCTGAGTCTGTACTATACAAATTTAGTAATTATGGTTTGTTTGACAGGTATTCTTCTTTCATAATGAAGCTCTGCATTTATAAGCAAAACTTCATGTATTTAGCTAATCATCATTTGCCACGTTCATATTTATTCTTTATTATGTGGGTTGTCTTTGCTGAATATTTAGCTCAGACAAGGAGCCGCAACTCAGAGAGACATGTACGGGTAAAAGGCTCCGAAACATGTCGAGTAGTTACCCGCTGACGACCCTTTAATTTATTTGGGCCGATACAGCCTATGTCAAAATTTTACAGAGGAACGTGTTCAATATGGACAATAGTAATTCCATATGTACATAGGTTAGACAGGGACAGGTTAGCTTATGGAGAGTAAAGAGTTCGGACTGCGGAATAGGGTAATGACTACTAGGAAGTGGTTCTGGGCAAAAAGACACAAATACAATAGGTTTAAGAATATACGTCACATAGAATTAAACGTTTTGAACATGCATTTTGTTTCAAGCAACTTGTCGGGAAATACTCTGAAGCAAGCATATAAGGGCAAGTCCTTAATAGTCCTCCAATCTGTGAAGCTATAAAATCGTAGAGCTATCGATCTGACTAACATACATGTAGGTGCTGTGACGCATCTTGGTAATGTAGTTATATCACAATGCTGTAATGCTGCAAATATAAATAATGATACATTTCACTGGCTAACGAGTCTTTGCGACACATTATGGTTTCCAAACAGTATGGGAAAATAGTGGACTACTAACAGATGACATTCCAACATTAAAATTCAGGAATAACAGTAGAAGGTACTTCAGAGAACAATGGAAAATAGATATACAAACAAATACAGGCCCAGAAAAAATATACGAACGTACGCTTAATTCAAATCTGATTTCAAGATGGAGAACTTTTTTCTGCATATAAAGGGTCGTACTATTACAAACAATCTTACACGATTTTGAATCAGCACACACAATTTGAGAATAGAAACAGGTAGACATAGAAGACAAAAACCCACCTTTGGCGGGTATGTGTAATATTTTAGAAGATGCAATACATGTAGTTTTACATTGTTCAAAATTCAGCTCTGAAAGAGAAATATTGTTTAAAGAGATGGCCGTTATTTTCCCAGAATTTTCAGAATCGAATAAATTTAAATTTCTGATGAATCTAAATGACTGTACAAGATAAAATCAGTAGAAAATTTGTTTTCGGAAATTATCAAGAAAAGGGATCATTGTAATTCCAAAAGTAAGATTTACGGCTGAACAGTTAAAGTTATGATGTGGTTGGCGAATTGACTAATCAGTTGATCGTCGTCGTCGTTGTCGTCGTCGTCGTCATCATCATCGTCGTCGTCGTCATCGTCGTCATCACCATCATCATCATCATCGTCATCATCATCATCATCATCATCATCATCATCATCCATTTATTCTTTTACCTTTTCTCTCCTAAGATATTGACAAGCTTTTGTATTATATCTGTATTGTGTTGTATTTGTTCATATATTTTGTGTTACAATATTGAGCCCACCTAGCTTTCTGCCGAAGCACATGTACACCCAACTATGTACCAAAACTAAATCATAACTAAATTACATACTAATTTTGTATAGCCGTGACCAAAAACACAAAGACAGGAACTGTTGTTGTATATATTGATCTGACACTTACAAACGAATCCACAGTTTAATGAACAGTCAGGGTTGTCTGTCTATCTCTGTATGAGCCCCACTTGGTGTGCCATCACTCACTCTGGGCTGCAACTCAGAATTAAAGCGCAGTATCAGGCAAGGGAAAATATTTCTAAAACTTAAGCCTCGTGAATCTATTCTTAAAATATATTTCTACATATATCTGCCAAAATGAATTCAGAATTTCCTATTCTTACGTCCACCAGCTGCCAAAATCGAGACCCATTTAACTTAGGGATTCACTGTGAAACCACACACCAGCACGAAAAGTCACAAATCCATGTAAAACATTATACACATAATTTATGCGTCCATAAATCTCAGAGAAATATTCATTAATTTAGTTGATTACCACCCTACAATGGAGCTTTCTTACAGCTTACAGCTAACAATATTTCGGCTATTTATAGACCAACTATTCAACATGCAAAAAACTACCTTCAACTTGGAGCACTACTACTTTACTAATACATTTATGACTGAATCTGGAACCACCTGTCTACAGGAAATTCAAATACATTTAACGTGCATGTACCAACACCTTTGCCAATGTATGCACGGGACATGCAGTCGTATGAAACTGACTAAGATTTCATTTCTGGCACTCTATTTGTTGCAGGCAGGGGGTTACTTTTCCCTGCTCTAAACACGTTTTACTTATAGTGAACCTAACATTTAAACAATCAGATCCAGGTGTTCCCATGATCCGCCTCTGCAATGCAAATGCAGGTACATTGACTCTATGAACTCTTTCACTTCCTTATAAAGTGACCCAACTTCATTTGAGTATGCAAATGCAGGTACATTAACTCTTTAACTTCCCATTTAAGTTAAATGTTATGGTAAATCATGATAATAAATGATATATTTAAATCTTACTACTAAAATATTTTAGTTCGTTTCAGTTCGTACATTTGTAACCATTAAATTTTCATATATACACATCATAAATTATTAACATGCATAAAATTTGTCATTTGTGTTTGTATATTTGAAAAACATCAATGTGTGTTTGATGATATAGCAATACAGTTCCAAGTTCTAAGTTCACAAGCTCTTCGCGTCTTGACCCTTCCGTCCCTTTTGCCGTATTAACGACTGATTTACTGATAGAACAATGCTACCGTGCGTACAGTCTCTTATCCGTTGCAGGCCTAAGGCAAACTTGTTAAACCTGTCAGCTCCCTGGTGGGGCCAAGACCAGTGTGCATAGCGTTCAGCCACGTCTGAATTTTTATTTCCAACCTCCACCGCATTGTCACAAAAAATAGCATACAGAAATTTTAGAGCACCCACAGAAAGCTCGGAAGGTCTCTTTGATCTCCCCTCTTCCCCGCCAAACCGACTGAAGTGCTTTCAAAAACAAAGAAAAAAAAAGAAATTTCCTGAGTATTTCTCCGATAATGGACAGCAAATCAAAGATAAGATAGTTATTGCCAATAAATTTAATACCTTTTTCACAAATATAGGCCCAAATTTAACAAATCAAATAAACTTACCACATGCAGATAGTTACAAAAATTATTTGAACAAAACTTACTCTCATAATTTCCATTTTAAAAATACAGATGCTGAAAGCATCAGCACTATCATTGATAATTTAAGGACAAAGTCAAGTTATGGCGTGGATGGTATTTCCACGAAACTACTGAAAATTATAAAAGACTCTGTAACAAAACCTCTTGCTATAATTATAAACCAAACCCTAAGAACGGGAATTTTTCCAACCAAATTGAAAATAGCAAAGGTTACTCCCATTTATAAAAAGGATGATGAAAATCTCTTTACTAACTATCGACCCATATCAATACTACCAGCTTTCTCTAAAGTCTTTGAAAAAGTTATTTTCAACCAATTGTATGACTACTTCGACACCTATAAATTATTCCATAATAGTCAGTATGGATTCCGTAAAAATCATTCAACCGAGCTTGCTACTATCGAACTTGAAGATAAGGTAATACAGGAAATGGACACAGGAAACCTCCCAATATGTATTTTTCTAGATCTGTCAAAGGCATTTGACACACTTAACCACACAATTTTACTACATAAATTAAAATATTATGGCCTAAGCGGCACATCACCCACCTTCCTTGAAAATTACCTAACAAATCGACAACAGTATGTTCAATATGATGAAGTTGACTCAGAATTATTACACATTAAAACTGGAGTACCGCAGGGCTCGATACTGGGTCCCCTGTTATCTCTCATATATATAAACGATATTGCTTATGCTAGCAAAATATTTGAACTGATTATGTATGCTGATGACTCTACGCTATCTGCAAGCCTAAATATTTTCAGTAATAATACTAGCAGTCTAGAAATTGACGATAACATTAATTTGGAACTCAACAAAATATCTACCTGGTTAGATGCAAACAAACTATCACTTAATGTTGGAAAGACTAAATTTATGGTTTTCCACCAACCTCAAAAGAAATTTCGAATTCCCAAGATAAAAATGAAAAACATTCAAATAGATCAATAGTTTTAACTTTCTAGGAATTGTAATAGATTCACATCTAAATTGGAACTCTCATATTGAAAAAATAAGCAGTAAGATATCAAGATCTTTAGGGATTCTGAACAAACTAAAAAGAATATTACCAATTGACCCTAAATTGAAAATATACAATTCCATTATACTTTCTCATATAAATTATGGAGTTTTAACGTGGGGTTTTAAATGCTCTAAGTTGAAAACGATTCCAAAAAAAAAGCTGTAAGAATTATAACTTGTAGTAAATATAATGCGCACACGGACCCATTATTTAAAAGTATGGGTCTACTGAAGGTTGAAGATATTTTTATGATTGCTAAAATCAAATTCTACTTCAAATATTTAAATAAAGTAATTCCTGCTAACTTACAAAATCTACCTCTGTTATTAAATACTGATATTCATCCCCACAATACCAAACAATCTGGAAATCTATTTATGCATCGCTATGTTCACAGCTTTGCAAAACAATGTCTTAGGTTTGATTTACCGAAAACAATAAATGAACTGCCATCTAATATTCACGATAAATTTTACACTCACAGCCTCCAAGGATTAGTCAGATATACTAAAACTTTATATATTGATAATTACCAAGAATCTTGTGATATCCCAAACTGTTATATTTGTGCAAATTGAATATTTATGAACCAACTTTGTAAGCTATACACATCAAATGTCTATACATTTATTTATGTACACTAAATTGTAATTATGACATGAAAAAGGAATTTATCTAATACCGATGTAAATGTACTTTGCCATTCATTCTATTATTATTATAGTTACATTATAGGGTGGCCCTCATGATAGCGACATGACATTGTCTTAATGAGGGTCTCCCTGACCATCATACATTTGTGTTACATATGTTTGTTAAATGATTTGCATACTTGTTATTTGTATGAAGGTCAATAAAAGTATCCTGAGTCCTGAGTCCTGAGTGCTGAGACTGTGAACTAAGAGAAATCAGGGAGGGGTGGGGTGGTGGTTCTGCACGTTGCCTGCTAAAACAAGACTCAGTTGTGATATTGCCATGCGATAGCACACTGCACTCCATGGAGCCCTTAGAATTATCGTGGACTAAGAATCTGTCCTTTATCATAATTGATGTGAAGATAATGGGAAAAAAGACGTGGGACGTAGGGGACGTCAGAGGAAGCTAGGCAGTAAGGAGGCTGTACCAAATTTCTTCCTGACATGAACCCCAAACAAGGCGAACACCCCTGGCCGGTGCTCATAAATTTGGATTTAACTTCACACGTGAATAGCATCCAGCTGCTCTACCGCCAGCCGCTGATCCTAAAATCGTAGCGCACCAGTGAATGTCAAATGTATGTTAGGTATATACCGGGGATCTTTATACACTTTACTTTGAGCAACACTTGCATGATATTAGAAATAAAACAGGTAGTTTTAATTAAATATAGAAGTTAAACATTACATTTTAATAGTTCATGTGAATTACCATCATGAATATGTACATTTTTACAAACAAACAAAAAACAAAAACAAAAAAACCAAAAAAAACCCCCCAAACCCCCCCCAAAAAACAAAAACAAAAAAAAAAAAAAAAAAAAAAAAAAAACAACAACAACAACAACAACAACAACAACAACAACAACAACAACAACAACAACAACAACAAAACTGTATCTATCAATGTATTACGGAATATTTTTACTTTTAATATATTTTGCGTTTTAATATCATGTAAATTTTTCATGGGAATACCCATCTCTGTTGGAAATAAAAAGATTAATTTTTTACCTTTAAAGAAGTTGCTATTATTACCAACGTATTTCTGCACCCATACTTCTACAATTCTGAACCCATACTGCCATAACGTGCCTGCCTTGACACGTGGCCGTACCTGTAATGCTGTAAAGTGCTAATCCAATCTAAAGCACATCTCCCATCAAGTATATAAAATGGGAAAAATCTCAATATTTTGGTGTAATATGGGCTTTGGGAGCCATGTTTTCATGTTGAAGGGGCAATATGGTAAACTTTTAAGTACAACGACCTTCAAAGAAAAGTAAAATACCATCAAACTTATGCGTGGTTGACTAGGTGAACCTGTGTGTGATATATAGGCTGGATACCCCCCCCCCCAAAAAAAAGAAAATCTGGTATTTATCAAGGCATAATTTCTGATAAAATAACCGATGTTTGTTAAAAAAAAGAGCACCTACAAATGTGCCCCCCCTCCGCAGTACCAAATTATTTGGTGCTCTTCTATGTTGAAGGTATATGTATATATATGATGTGCATAACTCTAACACCAGAAGGTCACTATATAATTTATCATGTTGGTCAGGGTGTGTCCCCAGAAGGTCCTGTTAGGTATTTTGAAGAGACCTCAAATACACTATCACAATTGACAACGCATAAATTTTCATTTATGTTTCCCCTTTTTTTATTCTTTCTCTTCTTTCCTCACAAATTCATTTTATATGTCATGCATGTATTTATTTCTTTCATTTATCCAGTGTTTTGTACCTTCATTCATGTAAGGCTTCTTTCCTACCTAATGAATATTCATTATTCTGTGGAGTAACTGGCACTACACAGGAAGCACAGCAATTATTGTCACTATTTATGTCTTATAAGAATTATTTTCAATAATAGTAACTATGATAAAATGAAAAATTAAAGTTTTTAAAACTGCATGCAAACTCCAACAAAAACGATGTATGGGCCCCCACGTAAATATTTTCTTAACTTATAGGTCAATGAAACTAAACAATTATGTTGTTGTATGTTGTAATTAGGCCTGCATATATTTGCTTGGTGGGTTAGACTTTCAAGTGCCTGCAAATTCTTTGAAAGGTGATGACAATGTCCTTGCGTCGATGGATCAGCAAAGCTCAACAACCAACTAATTTTGGCACCCATACTTACATGGAAAGGCTTTCTGGGCACGGAGTCGCACTTGTAATGCTGTAAATTATTAATCCAATCTAAATGACATCTCACATGAAGTTATGCATCGATTACCTCACTCATTAAATGGAAAACAGCGACGTCATCAAAAATGCATGTCACCAAAGACAACCATGCATCCTTGAATGCCACCAACTTAAATATGTAACAAATTTACATATTTTCGGGAAGAGGGGGAAAGTGGATATGTTCATGTTAGCAACAGTGACAATGGAATTAAACAAAAGTGACATCGATAACACTCAGCAGTTCACAGGATCACTTCATTGTGTGCATGTGGGGTCAGCTAAAGACAGGACTGTCACATGCCTCTTGTTGTTATCGTGGTATGAAGTAAACTAGGATTATACGTGATACAAACGTTAAATTCATTATTTTAATTATGATTTGAGATGCAATTTACAACAAATACGGGTTGGGCCAGTGATAAAATTTTAAATGACCACGATCTAATTTTCAAGGACATACACAGGGAGACTTCCTTTCTAATTGATCAAATTTTCAAGAACAAATGAAGTCGATCATTGTGCGCCACATGTTTTGGTGTTTTATATGTTATAATGGTTGACAACGCTGTCCCCCGTCATTGTCATTTTATGCTCGGCCCTCCCGACCTGAAGATTGTGTAATTACATGAACCCCATATGGGTGGGTGGGTGTGGGTGGGGGTGTATAAATTCGTAACACGCCCAATATCGTGGAACCTCTCACCCCCCAAATAATAGTGGCCCCCAGGGTTCTTTTGCTTTTGTCAGTTGTGAATTTCAGTAACCTTGAAAGGTCAATTGACATATTAGCTCACATTTTCGCAACTGTGTCTCTCCATTTAAAAAATAACGACACCTGAACTTAATTGAAAACTTTCAAATTAAAAACAATAATGCTGGTCTTAATAGAAATGTGACCTCGGATATTCTTCTTAACGTCCCATGACCATGTGGTCACCCATCCAGATCAGCTGAGCATGGAATGACACAGCACTGCATGGAGCAATAGGGCCCCAAATTCGAAGAGGGGGGGGGGGGGAAGACACAGTTCCGCATGTTGCCTGCCAAGACAGACTCAGTTGTGCTATTGCAATAATGAATGAGCACACTGCACTCCGTACACCTTTCAGAATTACTGCCAAACCAGAGTCTGTCTTCTACTGCACCGAATTTATCATTGATATGAATATAATAGTTAAAAAAGAAGTGTCAGGTGGGGGACGTCAGAAGAAGCTGGACAGTAAGGCGGCTGCACCAAACTCCCTCCTGCCATGAACCCCAAACATGGCGAACATCCGTGGCCGGTGCCCTTAAACTTGATTTAACGTCACAAAGGAACAGCATCCGGTTGCTCTGCCGCGAGCCGCTGTTCAAAGATACCCCAGTGAATGTCAAATAAATGTTTGGTATATGCCCGAGGATATTTCGATACTTAAAAGATTACAATTACTTACAATATTTAGAAAATACCAAAATCTTATGAATATAGCGGACAGTTTTAATTAAATCTGAAAGTTTAATACTTTAATAGTTCATATAAATTATCAACATGAAATGTGCCTTTATTAATGGTAACACAAAACATATCTGTTCACCTATTACGGAATATTCTTACTTTTAATGCATTTTACGTATTGATACCATGTTGTATATTTTCATGGGAATATGTATTTTAGTTGGGGTTGGGGGTGGTGGAGAGTTTATTTTAGTACTAGTAAAGAAGTTGCTATTATGACCAGCGAATTTCTGCACCCATACTTACATGATATATCTGTCTGGACAGGTGGCTGCACCTGTGATGCTGTAAAATATTAGTCTAAATCACACGCCCCATCAAGTTACATGGATCGGGTAATATCTCAATCTTTAGTGGAAAACGGGCTGTGGCAAGCCATATTTGCATGCTGAAGGGACAATATGTTGTACTCTTAAGCAGAAATCCTTCCGTTCTATTATATCATGAATTTGCGGAAGCACTAGACCTGGAGAAAGAGGTCCGTTTTGTTTACTGTGACGTAACCAAAGCTTTTGATGAGGTTTACCATCCTGCTCTTATTCACAAACTTTATAATTTAGGTATTTGTGGTCTGCTGTTAGATTGGTTAAAAAATAATACGTGAAACCGCACCCAGTAGGTTGCATAAAATGGTTTTTTTTTTTATTGGGGTCATATTAAAGCAGGGGTCCCCCAGGGCTGAGTGCTTGGGCCTCTCCTCTTTCTTTTTCACGTGAATGACACAGTTGATGTTGTTAGATCCAATATCTGACTATGCCCTGATGATGTCACCTTATTTATTGCAGTGATAATACCGGAGACTCTACAAAATCCACTGAAACATTTAATAAAGATCTAAAAGAAGCAGAAATATGGTCACAAGTTGATTAGTTCCATTTAACAGTGCTAAAACAAACACTATGCTTATCAGTTATAAAAGAAATCCTTCCTATTGTCAAGTTTGTTTTCATGAAAGTGCGCTTGAATACGTAACCATGCACAGGCATATTTGGACTATATAGATCAGACCTACCCGGGTCTACGCATATAATTTAATTGTCAATAAAGCAAAAAGATTAACTGGAATCATGAAATTAGTACATTACAAATTAAGCAGGCGCTCTTTAGAAATAATGTACTTTTCATATGTTAGACCTATACTTGAGTGTGGGGATGTGGTCTGGGTAAGATGCACAGGTACTGAGGCAGAACTACTGGAGTGTTCAGCTGGTGGCTGCCCGTGCTGTTACAGGAGCCATACGTCGTAAACGTCATGACAGCATATGTAACGAGACTGGGTGGGACAACTTTCAAAACGTAGAGAAAATAATAGATTAGTACTCATGTATAAAGTAGTTCATGGACTTACCCCAAAGTACTTATCTGATTTACTGCCTCAAAATGTATCATCCAGAACTAATTACAACTTTCGCTTAAAAGCAAATATAACTGAAGATAAAAATAGGAAAATGATCTTCAAAAACTCCTTTCTATAATCTACAATTCGTCACTGGAATACTCTTAACTTTGGCTACTCGAAATTCAGACGATGAAGAATGCTTTCGACGCAAACTAACAAAAACGTGAAGACACAAAATGAATTATTCTATACTGGTAATAGGACAGATAACATACTACAAGTTATAGTTCGGATTGGCTGCAGCCAGCTAAATCAAGACTTACACATAATAGCTGTCGGAGTCACCTGGATGCTCATGTGGTTCCATCAAAAAGACCGCCTATCTGTACTTCTGTGAGTGCCCAAATTGTATAATACAAAGAGATATTCTTCAGTCCAAATTTTACCGTTAGCTCCATTTACTTTCAGCAGTTTACTATTTGGGAACAAAAGTTGTTCTAAAGTTAACAGTAAATACATTTTGGAGACAACGCAAAATCTTATTCACAGTCCGGAATATTTACACCACCGTGGATTATTCTAATTCTAAAGTTGAAAGCAGGAATTAATCAATCACATGCAATCAGACAATTGCATATGATTAATTGATTGCATTTGATTAAGTCGAACCGCATGGATTCTTTCAGCTAAAGTATACCTACTAATGGAAGAAGTTTTGATTTTAAATTCTTTTTCTTTCCTTTTTCCCTCTCGACCTTTACTCTTTTCTATATGTCCCGTAAATGTGCAGTCTCATATTCTACACGTTACTGTCTTTGTTCATGTATGGTCCTGTGTTGTGTATTTTCCCCCATTTTTAATATTTGAGTATTTTATGTTGTATTGTGTCGTGTTGTTATGATTCAAACCCTCAGATGATAATGGTCATATCTGTATTTTCTACATTTTTTATGCGAGAGAGATTTATTTAGGCTCTGCCTGTTTTTCAATCGTTTTTGAATAAAATACGCAGGCACGTTTATAAGCAAGTGGAGACATCATCAAACACGCCAAATGTCAAGAAAGTCAGTACGAACTTTCACTTTAAAACAACATCTTTGGCTAGCCGTCTACACGGCATTCAGTGTAATGTGAACAAAGCTGCTTAATATGGCAAAGAAAATGAAATATAGACAAGCAAAGTGAGTTACAATACGCATATACGATTCAACATTATGAGTTCCATATATTCATTTATTTTGACTTAAAGCTGTCCTCACATACATCTCAATGTTGCAATGGAGAGAGGGTACTTCCGTGCGTTACCATTACTGGCATGTACAGGCATTTTTCCCTGAAGAGATTTTCATCAACATTCCACAGAACTAGTAAATTTTGGAAGGGGGCCCCAATGGTAGTGGATTTTAAATCCTTAGTTGGGGTATACCCGATTTATTCCATTATAAGTATCATTTTGAATTACCTCTAGTTAAGTTACTAAAATTTATATTTGCCATTTACTTCCCAGATTGTCTAAGTAAAAAAACCTAGCTTAAATCATGACTCGCGCCTAAAAATTGCACAAAGCAAGTTGCTGGCCAATGATGTGGCCTGGACATGGAAACAAGGCACCAAGCATCCAAAGCTTTCCAACCGTCCCATTGTCGCAAAAATTCGACAGAGACTTCCAAAATTACGAGAACAAATACAAAGAGATGAGTGATTAGCATTTTTGATATGATTTCATTGTAACATGCCACTCTTTGCAGCTAAAAAGGCGTATGTGTCCCACAATTGTTGCCCGAATAGCTCACCTGAAACCATACATTTCCTCAGATTTCATCAACCCCTGTCAGGCTTTGCCCCTTCAGCCATCACCGCGCTGGTGCCGTAGTCAGCCACCTGACCCATGATCAAAAACACAATTTGCTTCAGGCATTTTAGGTTTATT
Source organism: Hermodice carunculata (assembly GCA_964020975.1). Classification (NCBI taxonomy): domain Eukaryota; kingdom Metazoa; phylum Annelida; class Polychaeta; order Eunicida; family Amphinomidae; genus Hermodice; species Hermodice carunculata. Next base: position 17,133,655 of record OZ026617.1, on the reverse strand, counting down.
CCAGCATCTCTTACTTTGAACAGCCATGGCATGGTGGGCGTCCATGAAACCTGCATACCGTGTACTTTTCTGTTACTAAAAAATCCAAATCAACTCGTAGTAAATATGGCACAGAAAAATTATCTAACCTGTCTTCCAAATGAACTTCTACTAGTCACAACCGACACGCCGAGCCCACAGCAAGGATATTCCACGAAACAGCCAAGATGATAAATAACAGTTAAGATTCTCCAATGCAACACGAGAAACAAAATTTCATGCAACTGTCTCACTTGGTGGATTAAAGTTTTCCAATCTTAGAAGTAACCTACATGGGCAGTAGATAAATGTCTCCATTTAACTGCGATGGACACTTTGGAAACAAGGTGCTCGAACAGTTCTTCCATTTGAATGGAGATAAAGTTCAAGAATCATACAAACTTCAAACATCTACGCTAATACAGACAGAATAAAAGACTGAGAACAATACTGACCAAAATCGTGCATTCGCTGCTAACTTGATAGCATGTTCTTGCTACATATACACAGTATCGTTGGCATATGGTTTAAAGAAAGAATAAAAGATGAGGCAGCAGACAATGGGGTCATAAAAATATTGTGGAAAAAAAGATAACAGAAACATCTCAAATTATAACAATCTGAGAAGAAACCTGCATTGGGAGCAGATAAATGTGTCCAGTTGACCACTATGGGCACTTTTGCAATAAGGTCTGCCGAAAATTTTCTATTTGAATGCTGAGAAAACTTCAAGATTCATACAAACTCTGAACATCCTGCTAATATAGACAGAATTCAAGACTTACAACAAAACTGACCAAAGTCTGGCAATATTTGCTAACTTGATAGTATGTTTTTGATACGTATATACAGTATCATTGGAATATGGTTTAGAAAAAGAACGAAAGATGAGACAGCAGACGATGGGGACACAAAAATATTGTGGAAAAAAAAACAAAAAAAACCAGAAACATCTCAAACAAGAACAGATGATTTGCTAAATAGCAAATCAGTGTGTCTTCAAAGTCTATTGCTGCGTACTAATTTCAAATGGTGCTAATAGCATAATTTAAATTCCTATAATTTTTGTTTTAAATTCATTAGATGCACAGTGGTCAATAACTCTTCAGTAAAGTTGGAATGCCATGTCTTTCTATTATACTCTTGAAGATATTCAAGATTGAAAATTTGAATACTGCTGATTAGCATTATTTAAATTGCTACAACGTTTGTTTTAAATTTATTTCATGCGCAATGGTCAATGACCCCCTAGTAGAAGTTGAAATGACATCTCTATCTATAATAGTTTTGAAGATATTCAAGATTTAAAATAGTCTGTTCTTGATACATATGGACAGTATCATTGGAGTATGGTTCAGAGAGGCACCAGTGGATGGGGTCAGAAAATATTTGGAAAAATTTGAATAGAAACATCTGTTTGGATATGGTAATGACACCTCATTCAAATTACAACAATCTAAGGAGAAACCTGTGTAAACAAAAGACAAATGCGTCCATTTAACTAGTTTGTCAACACCTATGCTGACATAGACAGAATTAAAGACAAAGAAAAATAATGACCAAAATCTGGCAATATCTCTTAACTCGATAGCATAATCTTGATACATCCATACAGTATCCTTGGAATATGGTTCAGGAAAAGAATGAAGGATCAGGCAGAAGACAATGGGACCAAAAATGTTTTGTGAAAAAATATAAAGTGAAACATTTCAAATTATAACAATCCAAGAAAAAAACGTACATAGACAGCAGATAAATGGGTCCAATATAAAAAGAATTGAATACTAAAAACAGTACTGACCAAAATCGTTCAATTACTGCCAACTTGTTAGCAGATTCTTGATACATATATACAGTATCATTGAAATATGGTTTAGAAAAAGAACTTGAATGCAAGAAGAGGCAGCAGAGAATAGGGCCATAAAAATATTGTGAAACAAAAGAAACAAATCGACCATGTTTCAACTTAATCTGAGAAACGGTTCTAAAGAAGTCAAAAACATACAAAAATCTTAAAAAATTAGAAACAAATTGCAGCGCTATCTGGTGAACAAATTAGGAACTAGGATCCCCGGGAGTGTTCCTGTCTGATATCAAAGGAGTTGGGTCAGAGGTTTCGGAGAAGATTTTTTAAGGTTTGCCAAAAAGAGAGAGAGAAAAAAAATAAAAAAACCCCAAAAAATCACTATAGCATGACCATTTCAACAAACTTCATAGGCATCCACCCAAGGTGCATTTCTACCAAGCTTGAAGTGAATCTGGCAGACAGTTTTGGAGATGAAGTCGAAAATATGAATTGTAAACATCTATTATCTATTTTGAAAAGGATTTAAAAAAAAATATCTGAAATTTTTACAATCAGAGAAGAAATCTTTATGGGCAGTAGGCAGACAAATGTGTTCATTTAACTAGAATTTAAACATCTGTGCTAATACAGACAGAATTAGGGAACCACAAAAATACTGACCAAATCTATCAGTATCTGTGGAGTTAATAGCATGTTCTTGATACACTTATACACTATCATTAGAATATGGTTTAGAGACAAAACTGAAAAATGCAACTACAGACGGTGGGGCCACAATAATATTGTCAAATAAATAAATAATAATAAAAAAAAATGAACAAAAACATATCAAATCAGACCAATCTAAAAACAGACCTATGTGGACAGTAGATAAATGGGTCCATCTAATTACTATTGGCATTTTGGAATGAGGGGTCCTGAAACAGTGTTTCGTTAACGTTTTGAATGCAAAGAAAGATCAATCTCATACAAACTGTGAAGCTAATATAGAAAGATTTAAAGACTAAGTACAATACTGACCAAATAAGGAAATATTTTCTAAGTTGATAGCATGCTTTTCATGCACATATACAGTACTATTGGCATTTTGGAATAAGACTCCCTGAAACAATGTTCCGTTTGAATGCAAAGAAATATCAAGTCTCATACAAACTGAAAAGTTTTTGAGCTAATATAGAAAGATTTAAAGACTAAGTGCAATACTGACCAAAATAGAGAAATATTTTCTAAGTTGATAATATGTTGTTCAAACATATATACAGTACGATTGCAATGTGGTTGACAGATATAATGAAGCATGAGATTCATGATGGAGCCACAAAAACATTGTGAAAAAATTTAAAGAGAAACATTAGAAAAATAGAACCATTTGAAAAGAAACCTAAAAGTATAGACACATTTGTTTTACATGGATTGTGAAAGAAGTCAAGCATTGACTTATCGAGTCACTCTCCATGGCACAGATTGTTGGCGTATACTTCCTACCTTGACTAGTGGAGGAAACCGAAGAACTCGGAGAAAACCACCGTGCACGGTTAAAGTGGTAGAAACTTTTTCCACATGCTGCCCAGGACGAGAATCGAACCCGGGTCGCAGAGTTGAAAGGCGAGCGTCTTACTGCTCAGCCAACCGTGCACCCAGCCAAACCTGCAAGGGGAAAAGACAAATGTGTCCATTTAACTACTATGTAGACATCTATGTTAAAAGAGTTAAACACTTAAAACAATACTGACCAAAATCTGGCAATATCAGCTAATGATAGTATGTTCTTGATATATAAATTTATACAGTATCACTGTAAAGTAGTTTACAGAAAGAATGAAAGATGAGGAGGCAGACGACGGGGACATTAAATAATGCAAAAAATTTAAAAACAGAAACATCTCAAATTATTACGATTTGAGAAGAAATCTGCACGGGCAGAAGAAAAATGTGCCTATTTAACTACCACGTACCTATTTATACTAATATAGACAGAAATAAAGATTTACAAAAAGATAAAGATTTACAAAAAAACATACAGTATCATTAGAATATCGTTGAGAGAAAAATTGAAGAATGAAACTGGGGACACAATAATATTGTCCAATATTAATAAATAAATTGAAATAAAAAAAATAAATAAAAACATATAAAATCAGAGCAATCTAAGAACAGACCTATACGAACAGTAGATATATGGGTCCATTTAATTACTATTCGCATTTTGGAATAAGGCTTCCTGAAAAAATATTCCATTTGAATGCAAAGAAAGATCAAGTCTCAGACAAACTGTGAAGTGTAAAGCTAACATAGAAAGATGTAAGGACTAAGTATAATACTGACTAAAATACGGAAATATTTTCTATGTTGATTGTATGTTGTTCATACATACATAGAGTATCATTGCAATATGGTTCAAAGATAAAATAAAAGATGATATAGATGATGGAGCCACAAAAACATTGTGAAAAATTTTAAAAAGAAACATCTCAAATAAAAACAATTTGAGAAGAAATCAGCAAGGGCAAAAGACAAATGTGTCAATTTAACTACTATGTAAACATCTGGCAGTATCAGCTAATGATAGTATGTTCTTGATATATAAATTTATACAGTATCACTGTAAAATGTTTACAAAAAGAATGAAAGATGATGCAGCAGACTACAGGGACATAAAAAAATGTGAAAAATTTTAAACAGAAACACCTCAAATTATAACCATTTGAGAAGAAACCTGCATGGGCAGAAGATAAATCTGGCTATTTAACTACCACGTACATTTATACTAATATACATAGAATTAAAGATTCACAAAAATAAACATATGCAGCATCATCAGAATATGGTTGAGAGAAAAATTGAAGAATGAAATTGCAGACGATGGGGACACAACAATATTGTCTAAAATAAATAAATAAATAAATAAATAAATAAATAAATAAATAAATAAATAAAATAATAAATAAATAAATAAATAAATAAATAAATAAATAAATAAATAAATAAATAAATAAATAAATAAATAAATAAATAAATAAATAAATAAATAAAAACATTTCAAATCAGAGCAATCTGAGAAAAGACCTATATGGACAGTAGATAAATTGGTCCATTTATTTACTATCGGCATTTTAGAACAAGGCTTCCTGAAGCAATGTTCCATTAGAATTGAAAAAAAAATATATGTCAAGAATCATACAAACTGTAAAGTTTTAAGCTAATATAGAAAGATTTAAAGACTCAAGTACAATACTGACCAAAATCGGTGAATATTTTCTAAGTTAATAGTATGTTTTTCATACATATATACAGTATCATTGCAATATGGTTTACAGATATAATGAAACATGAGATAGATGATGGAGCCACAAAAATATTGTGAAAACATTTAAAGAGAAACATCTCAAATTAGAACAATTTGAGAAGAAACCTCCAAGGGCAAAAGACAAATGTGTCCATTTGACTACTATGTAAACATCTATATTAACATAGAAGGAGTTAAAGATTTGAAACAATACTGACCAAAATCTGGCAATATTAGCTAATGATAGTATGTTCTTGATATATAAATTTATACAGTATCACTGCAAAATGGTTTACAAAAAGAATGAAAGATGAGGCAGCAGACGACAGGGACATAAAATTATGTGAACAATTTTAAACAGAAACATCTCAAATCATAACAATTTGAGAAGAAACCTGCACGGGCAGAAGACAAAGGTAGCTATTTAACTACAACGTACATTTATACTAATATAGATAGAATTAAAGATTCACAAAAATAAACATTTGCAGTATCATCAGAATATGGTTGAATGAAAAATTGAAGAATGAAACTGCAGACGATGGGGACACAATAATAAATCAATAAATAAACAAATAAATAAATAAAATAATAAATAAATAAATAAATAAATAAATAAATAAATAAATAAATAAATAAATAAATAAATAAATAAATAAATAAAAACATATAAAGTCAGAGCAATCTAAGAACAGACCTATATGGACAGCAGATAAATGGGTCCATTAATTACCATTGGCATTTTTGAATAAGGCTTCATGAAACAATGTTCCGTTTGAATGCAAAGAAAGATCAAGTCCCATACAAACGGTAAAATGTGAAGCTAATATAGCAGGATTTAAGGTCCTAGTACAATACTGACCAAAATCGGTGAATATTTTCTATGCTGATTGTATGTTGTTCATACGTATATACAGTATCATTGCAATATGGTTCACAGATATAATGAAACATGAGATAGATGATGGAGCCACAAAAACATTGTGGAAAAGTTTAAAGAGAAACATCTCAAAAAAGACCAATTTGAGAAGAAATATGGAAGGGCGAAAGACAAATGTGTCCGTTTAACTACTATGTAAACATCTATGTTAACATAGAAGGAGTTAAAGATTTGAAACAATACTGACCAAAATCTGGCAATATCAGCTAATGATAGTATGTTCTTGATATATAAATTTATACAGTGTCACAGCAAAATGGTTTTGAGAAAGAATTAAAGCTGAGGCAGCAGATGACGGGGACATAAAATAGTGTGAAAACGTTTAAACAGAAACATCTCAAATTATAAAATTTGAGAAGAAACCTGCATAGGCAGAGACAAATGTGGCTATTTAACTACCATCTAAACATTTATACTAAGGTAAGCAGAATTAAAGATTCACAAAAATTGTGAATAAAATCTGCCAACATCGGCTATGTTGTTAGTATATTCTTGACACATATTAACAGTATCATGGGAACATGGCTTAGAGAAGGAATGAAAGATGACGCACCAGATGATGGGCCAGCAAATATATTGTGAAAAAGATTTAAAAAGAAACATGTGAAATTTTAACAATCAGCGAAGAAACCTTTATTGGCAGTAGGCAAATATGTTCATTTAACTAGAATTTAAACATCTGTCCTAATACAGACAGAATAAGGGACTCACAAAAATACTGACCAAATTTGGCATTATCTGTGAAATTAATAGCATGTTCTTGATACACACATACATTATCATTAGAATATTGTTTTAAGATAAAATTGAAGAATGACACTGCAGACAATGGGGCCACAATAATATTGTCCAAAAAAAAAAAAGAAAAAAAAAAAAAGAAAAAAAAGAAAGGAAATAGAAATAAAAAATAAAATAAACAAAACATTTCAAATCAGAGAAATCTGAGAAAAGACCTATATGGACAGTAGATAAATGGGTACATTTATTTACTATTGGCATTTTGGAACAAGGCTTCCTGAAACAATGTTCCGTTTGAATTGAAAAAAAAATATATCAAGAATCATACAAACTGTAAATTTAAAGCTAATATAGAAAGATTTAAAGACTCAAGTACAATACTGACCAAAATCGGTGAATATTTTCTAAGTTGATAGTATGTTTTTCATACATATATACAGTATCATTGCAATATGGTTCACAGATATAATAAAAGAGGAGATAAATGATGGACCCACAAAAACATTGTGACAAAATTTAAAGAGAAACATCTCGAATTAGAACAATATGAGAAGAAACCTCCAAGGGCAAAAGATCACATGGCCAGGTGAACAGCTTTCCTTGGCATGGGTTGGGTACTAAGTGCCAAACCCATGCCAAGGAAAGCTGTTGACTCAGTCTTCATTCAAGGGTGAAAGGGTTAATACATAGTTATCAATAGGAAAGGTGCATTTACCGATAAGTACCCGAATCGGAAGAAAAAAATGTTTAAAAATCAGGAATCCACAGCAGTGCCACCTATCTAAATGCCTTGTTTGACCCTTCCACAAGGAACATATCCCCCAAGTTTTAGCTTAATCTGAGTGACGGTTCTGGAGAAGGTGTGGAAAATAACGAAAGAACACAATAAAATCTTTAAAAAAAAAGAATTAATTGCAGAACCAAGACTCTCTAGGAGTGTCCCTGTGTGATATCAAAGCAGTCGGGTCAGCGGTTTTGGAGAAGATTTTTTCAAAAAATGCCCCCCCCCCCAAAAAAAAACAGCAATAAAATCATAAAATAATCCAAAAAATCACTGGAGCGTGACAATTTGAACAAAAGTGGTTGAGATCCACTCAAGGTACATTGCCACCAAGTTCTCGGTGAATGAAGATTTCTGCGGAAAATCGAAATTGTGAATAAGCATTAGAATGCCCATTGACTTAAGTAATAATCAATATGAAAGGTGCATCTACCGACAAGTACCCGAATTGAAAAAAAAAATTGTTAAAACTCAGGAATCCACAGCACTGCCAGTGAACAACTTTGTTTGACCCTTCCACAGGAACGTATCCAACATGTTTCAGCTTAATCTGAATGACGAAGAAAATCCACATCTTCTATGCACCGCTAAGTATAAATTATGAAAAAAAATACTTGAAATGTGGAATTAAGAGTTCCAATTTATTTATTTTAATCGTTGTTGAGTATCAGATAAAATTTTTTACTGAATTTTAAACCAAAGTGAACGGGTGTCAGTAGATTTTACATGAAATAACCAGGTCTAAAATTTATGAAAATTACCCTCTTCAAAATACATTTTCTGTGTTAAAATAACGATAATCCTTGATTGCCAAATTTCACAGCCATATCACAGCAAAAATGTGACTAGAAATTCCAATGTAATTCGTGTTGTGCTAGAAACACAGGTCATAGAATCAAACTCCTTAAAAGGAACTGCCCTGAATTACAACCAAAGTACTAGATTCCTGTCTCTTGTAAAAAGACCTTTCATTCAAGTACCAGCATGCCTAAAATACCAGAAAATATAATTGTCCAGGTCAAGAGCTTTCCTCTGTGCACCACAGGTGTATTGTGCACAAAGCGTGCGGAGGAAAGCTGTTGACTCAGTCCAAAACTTTGCAGTGAAGGGTTAATGCAAATTTATACAGGTTACCTAACAGGAGTGTGATCGGTTCGTCATGACATTAACATTACCATTGTAAATAGAACTGACACGGAATTTATGACTTTGAATCGAACATTGATATTGTTTTATATGTGGAAATGTTCGGCTTGTTGGACTTCTTTGTATATTCTATACGGAGTACAGGCGTTAAGAAAATTCAGTTTTTCGCCACAGATGAAACATGGTGGAGGAAAATTAGAATTGTTGGTTGTTTCCCATGTAGGAAAAAGAGAAAGCAGAATGCGCGCCTAAGGACATACATACATACATACATACATACATACATACATACATACATACATACATACATACATACATACATACATACATACATACATACATACATACATACATACATACATACATACATACATGCAAGCTTTATTTTCCCTCGGCCTATAGAAAGCCTATGATTTGTCTATGTGGCAGAACCAAAATCAAATCGAACTAGAAAAGAAGATTTCCTTCACAGCAAATCTGTCTGGGTGCCTTCAAAATGAGAATAGTTTGAAATGTTACACTTTGCCATTGTTCAACATAATCTAAATTTTGTGTATTAGCCTAATTTTTATAAAGTAAAATGCTTCAACTTTGGTTCTTGGTTCATTGGATGTGGCAATGTCACAAACTTATTAAATGAAGTTTGTATGAAACAAGTATCTATAATAGTTTTGAAGCTATTCAACATTTTAGTTTTGTGTATTTACCTAATTTGCATAAATTGAAAGCCTACAACTTTGGTTTATGGTTCATTGGATGGGGCTTTGCCACAAACTCATAAATTGAAGCAGGAATGGCACCTGTATCTATAATACTTTTGAAGCTACTCAAGATTTACAATTTGCATGTTTATCTAATTGGCATAAATTAAAATCCTAAAACTTTGGTTCCTGGTTCATTGGATGCGGCTTTTCCACAAACCTATAAATTGAAGTTGAAATGGCATGTCTATGTGTAATGGTTTTGTAGATATTCAACTTTGGGTTTTTTCAAAGCCCCCTATAAGCATAATTTGAATTTCTACAACTTATACTGTGCATTGTATTGGCAGGTGTCACAAACCTATATTTGCACATTGAAATATTTAGTATCTGCAATATTTTGGAAGATATGGAGCTTTTAAAATTTTGATTGCCCCTAAGTTTGCATACTTTTAAACATCATGACTATTTCAAATGAGATGCACAATTCCACAGATTAGGTAAGTCACCATAGCAAGTTTGGTGGTTTTCGAAAAACTGGTGCTTAAGAAAATCTTCAGACCAACTTGGTCATGAAGATGAAAGAAAAAAAAAGAAAAAGAAAGAAAGAAAGAAAATTCCAGGGTTTACTAATTCATTAAAACTTCTCTACATTGGGCACCCTTGGGACCAGAGAAAAGTCACCCATGGGACCAGAGAAAAGTGCCCACACCTGAGAGGGTCAGCCCTTCTGGGCAGTATGGATGAGTATGTGTACATGTATATGTACATTATTCATACATGCACATATACATGTACAGTGTATAGATATTATAATTCAAGGGGATGTGTATACATGCAATACAAAACTGTCTTTCTTCCTTTATTACATAGACAAATTTTAACAGAAGCTCTCAAGAAACCACATATACATGTACCTGTGAACCAAGACAAGCACTATACTGTCTCAGTATTGGCTCTGAAGAACAGGCTTCATCTGACTGGTTACAAGAAAACAAAGACATGGAAGTGTCAACTGAGTTGACACAAATTCTACCCTCCTTGGTCTGGCCACCCAGCTCTGTATGTAGTCTATTTTTAACAGAGGGTACACTCAGGCTTGTTCTGCCTAGAAGTCTGGAGCCTGTGTTCCCTTGGGACTGATAAGCTCAGCAGATTGACATTGCCTCAGGCAAAAGAAAGCCAGCTAGGACACCAGTTTCAGTCATCATGGTCATATGGTGCACTGACAGGTCCGTGCAGCTCTAGTGGAAACTATAGCCTGCCTGGTACACATGGCAGCATGGCGTCGATCTGTTCTTGTATGAACAGAAAGAGATTCTCTGTATTTCATTGACAGCCTCATTACACAGTTGTTGGGAGTCCCCCCCCCCCTCCCCTTTTTTTCTTTTTTGGCTGCAAGACCCAAACCTTCCAAAGCATACACCTAGCATGCATAAATAGAAAGCTGCCTCTGAGACAGGTTCAAGCTAATTAATTATGAATGCAAAATGGCTGCCTGGCACTATAGAGGTCAAGCAATAGGTCATACAGCAGGCAGTTGAAGGCCTGCACGTGGATTCGAGAGAAATTCGGTGAATTTAGCATATATTAAAATTCCCCAAGTTTTGTTTGTGTGCTATTGGATTTACCAGTTGTCTCAAAGCTATATGTCTAAGTTAGAACTTTGTGTCTATCTGCAATAATTTGGAAGATATGGAGCTTTCAAAATTTTAATTGCCCATAATTTGCAAAATTTTAAGCATCATGACTATTCCACCCCAGGTGCCTAATTTCACTGGTAGATGAGTCACCATGGCAAGTTTGGTGATTGTCGGAATAATAGTGTCCGAGAAAAACTCTAAAAATTTGGTCTTAAAGAAGAAAGAAAGAAACAAACAAAGAAAGAAAGAAAGAAAGAAGAAAGAAAGAAAACAAGAATCCTCGGAAAAGCAAAATGTCTGGGTTTGCACCCGAACATAATAAAAATTGTGAAAATGGACAGCCATGGACGTATAGGGCCCACCTAGCATAAGTCGTCCATGGGACAGCACATGAAAATAGGAATAAACACGACAGAGACCTCGGGCGTACACGCTAAAAACTAAAATAATGACAGTACCGACCTCTAGCGGGAGAAAATGTACTAACTTATCCTGAGGTTACTAATTTGGTTTAAACATATTTTTATTTCATCATTAAGTTCATGAATTACATAATTTGATCTCGAGTGACTGTGCCCGAGGTGACTGGTGGAGCATTTCATGCCTATATGCTTTATTCTTAATTTGCATATAACATGGCATTACCAGGGGGAACTATAAAATATCCAGCGAGGTCTCACGCTATTCTCCTTGGTACCTATACATGTACAGGGAAATGCGGACTAAGCCAAATGCCTAAATATTTTCCTGGCCAAGAGACTCTTGAAGAGGGGTAAATAAAGATAGGTCCAATACATACAACTTACTGTATGAAATCATGCATATATACATCATACTGCTTTTGATTATGGAATATTTTCAAAATATAATTTTATTGTGTCATATTTTGTGGATCGCAAAAATAGATGAAGCTGTTCTTTTTGTTTTGGGTGCAGAATTCACAACAATATAGATTTAGCACACAAGTTCATATGGGTTAGTGCCGATTGGATACCCGAAGAGGTAGTATGCAAAATACATTGTGCTCAGTGAAGGTTTATTTATCAAATATGTGTTGCAAACAAGAGACAGTGGGATCTTTCTGGTGCGAGCATAACCTAAAAATCTAAATTATCTGCCTTAATGTACATCTTGTTGGCCGTCCTGTGCCTTGGAACATGGATCTTGTCTGATGAAGAAATATCAAGTGGCTGGTTGAGCCTCCAGCCTCCACCGACTCTCGCGGCTTCACTTAAAAAACAATACACGGTCTATGCCGGCGCCGTATGGTAAGTGACTACCTGCAATGTCTGTCAGTGGCGTCATCAAATGACATTATATAGGGATAATGTAGATTGAAAAATGTGCCGAAATTCTGTGTGTCAGTAGGCCAAGGAGGCTACACGTGTAGCTTCCTTGGTGGGGGCATAAGATCACTCTTGTGTCCTGAGGCTGAACCGCCCCCAGCTGTTACGCGATTTTTTGAAACGTCATTCAGTGGCTGCTGCTGTAAGACCTTTGCATAGATTTTGTCGGGTGGCTGGAGGGTCGTTCCCGATATGGCCAGGTTTAAATGTGTTTTACCTACACAATTAGCAAGTTGAGCAAAGGCATAATTGTGAAGAAAGATTATTTTGTGGACTCCTTCTCGTGAGACATTTTAGAAAACAGCATACACCCTTTGCTATAACATTGTCGAGGAAATTGAACTCTGGTGGATCCAAGATATCAGGGGTGGGGGTCAGGGAGGGTGGAGGGTGGAGAGAAAGTAATAGAAATCAGTTTACCTGCGAGACTTGTACAAGTCCCAACATCAGACCTTAGCTTGGCTATTTATTTATTTATTTATTTATTTATTTATTTATTTATTTATATATATATTTATTTGTTTATTATTTTTTTTTGAAAGGCATTTCGAATGGTCATCCGATCGGCGCGCCTTATGACGGTGTATGATGATTTCAAGCGTAAAATCATTGCATCAAGTAAACTTTTTCACAATTTCATAAACTGACTGTGGTGAGCGAAAGTTTTCTCTGCAGAACAGTGAAAATTACTTTCATTTTGATGATGCACATTCTCACATTTAAATGTGACATTTTGTAGCGTATACATATACATACATAACAAGCACACACGCACACACACACACACACACACACACACACACACATATATATATATATATATATATATATATATATATATATATATGTGCGTGTGTGTGTAGTGTGTTGGTATTGGCTGCCATTCAACAAAGTCATATGAATATATCGTTTTATGATGATTTACAATGCTGTTAAGTCTGAAATCATTGATCCTGGCAGACCATGTGGTGCTAAAATTTGAAAGGCTGATTCAAGTCACTCGAATCTAACACATGGAAATTTTGACCGTAATATATCAAAATATATATTTTTTTTCGTTCTAATATTGTGTATTGTCACATATAATAATATAATATTAAATGGTCCTCCATAGACTATATGCTTGTTCCTTCAGCAGGTTGTACATATTTTCGCATCATATTCTGATTAAGACAACGTTCTTTATTGATCAGAGTCCAAGTCAACGTTTTACTGTGGTCACACCTAAGAAATATACCCTGACATTTGTTTAGATCAGTGTAAAGATATATTTCCTGTCATTTATATTGATCCAAATTTGAATATATATGTATGATCGCAGATAAAGATTGTCCCTTATGCTTGCACCATGCTATGCTCTAATGAAGACCACGTTGCCGTATATATATATATATATATATATATATATATATATATATATATATATATATATATATATATATATATATTACATGTATTTATACATGCATATATTCATATAAACATACAAAATAGCGATAGGTCTTTATTGGTTTAAACATATTTATTTCCGTAAGGACACAATTGGGAAACAGGGCAAGGCTCTATATAGATGCCTCTTGCACGTGAAAGAGATTAAAGAAAAGGTGTCACGTATCACAGGTTAAGAGACAATTCACTATAAGGAAGAACGCCACTAGACGAGGATAGATAGAGTGGCGGTGCCACACGAGCATAAGCGGAACGACACAACACATCACAGATAAAGGGTAGAACGACGAGTTCCGCCTTCATTTAACTTTATTCACAGACGATATGTTTCTGGTTTCAAGATATTTTACTATAGTTTGAACTACGTCACTGCTCCCAGTCTGCCTGTTGTTTTGATAAAGTTATAGACTGCATCAAAATATTTTCATTAGGTCTTTATTGACATGTCGTCTAAAAACGTACAGGGACTTGACAAAGCACTGCGACATATATGTATAACCGTCAGGCAAGAGCAGGGTATGTCCATACTGTTACTTTGCTGGAAATACAACAAAATTTCGTGGATAAATCTGAAGTGGTCAGCATCCGTGGCATCGATAAAGAGGTGCGAGATCAAACTGCTGCCTTCTGATTTTGTCCACGAGAGGGCATCACTGAAGCACACGAGCTTCACCCTGCACAGCGCCACATCTGCTTTCGCGTGGATGCCAGACCACCGCCGAAGTGTAATCCCTAACCTGTGAGAAGCCAGGTTGAGTATAATAAACGACATATCTAAGTACATACATGATAGTACAAGAACATATCCTGGATTGGCTATATTCACAATGAGATACATGTAAAATATATTTCAGAATAATTTACAATTATATATATAAGGCCTACTAAAACTTAGTTAAGGATATAAAGCAGGGGCGTGCAGAATAGATTTAAAGATGCACACCCTCATCAGAGCCCCACATTGTGAACCAAGAGAAATCTGTGTCAAATCAAATAGCATGATGCTTAGAATAGAACAATCTTCTTTTCGCTTTGAAATGAATTTGTGTACAACAGGGCGCCCTGTAGTGTAAATCGACATATATTTTAAAAAAATGATCATGCTCTGTGCGACAGCGGGATTAAAATGAACGTCCAAGATGCCAAACCATGCAGTTGTAAAGGAAAAAACTAAAAACAAAAGGTTCTATGTGAGAAAGATGTTGCAACACTTGCAAAACAGGAAAGATTAAAAATTCTGACAATGTTGCCTATCTGATCCAATTTTGAATACTTTTGAAGCCAAAAGTCAATCCATGCCAGCTTTTCAAAGTGTGCTGCCAATGCCATGCTTGGGGAAGACAAATAGCGTCCATAAATAAGTAGATCTTTAATCACCACAGGAGGTCACAAGTGACTTACTTATCAAAATAGAAAGATAAACATAGAATACATTACCAGCACCTGGAAATGAAACTATATGTGATGTATAAAGATTATGCGACTTGTCTAGGCACGAAAGACATCAATGTGTGTATTTACAATTATGTACCATCTGAATGTTCATTTGTCAATATCTGCACCATGATAGTAGCATGCACCATGATAGTAGCATATACCATGGGAGTAGCATGCACCAACTGGAGAGACATCAGTCAATGCTGGTTTGGTTTCAACATATTTTATTGAACAAAGCAATTGGAGAGCAGGACCAGACCCAATATCAACCCCTCTCACAGAAGAAGGACGATTTCAGCAGGACAAACAGAACATCACAATGCCAGGTGCGATGCTCTTTTATCTGCAAACAGTGTTAAAGATACTACCAGTGGGTTATAGACAGAATGAAAAGAGCCTCGCACTCGACTGACAAGTTTAGGTGGGACACCACAAATATGACGAGACAGAAAGTGGGGCTATTTCAATATAAGAAAAAAACTGATGCAATGTGCTGGGAACGTAAATTGAATAAACATCTGATTGTAACATTTACTGCGGCAAACTGTTCATATAATGTTACGGTACCAGGCTGAAAACGTTTTGTTTTCAAAATATAGTCGTGACCAGCCAGAGATATTGTTGTATTATTTTCATAACTACAAATTGAAGCTCCAAGGGTAAAGGGTCGTATTTTACAACAATTCCATGGAGATCATTTCGCAAAATGACATGCTGAGGACAGAAAGAAAGCAGTGCCATACATCTTCAACACTTTGCCCACAGCGACACTCTGGGGTGTCCGAAACACCAATATGGAATAAATGGCCATTCAGTTCGCTGCGGCCCATGCGCATCCTGGCTTGAATGACTGCTGAAGATCTTTTACCCATATAATACAATTCTGTCTGTTTGACAGGTCGAGGAACACTTCTACTGATTTTATTTGTAACTTCAGACAGAGATTTGGAGTTCCGTGTTTCCAAAGTCAGGTTGTTCCAAAGTCTTATTGTGGCGGGAAAGAATGAATTCTTAAATAGTTCAGTTCTTGCTCTGAAGTGTGGTAAGTCTGGGGCCTGTCTGGTGCTGGACCTTCTATTCAAATTTGGGTCATTCGGAATAATGTTGGTAAGGTATCCTTGAACTAAATTGTTTTTAATTTTGTACATTGGTATTAGTTTACTCCTTTCCTTGCGTGTTGTCATTTGCATGAAGCCAGTTTCTTCATATAATTTCATGTTAGGTGTGGTGCGTAAGGCACCAGAGATGACGCGGGCAGCATCCAACTGAATACTTTCAAGCTTAAGTGCATCTGCCTGGGTGCAGCCATCCCAGACTGCACAGCCATATCCCATTAGTGGTCGGATAAATGTGGTATAAATTATTTCTAAGGTCTTTCTATCTAGGCTATATTGCAATGTTTTCCAAATGGTAAGTTGCTTTTCATGACAATAGTACTGACATGATCATTCCATTTGAGATCCGATCTCAAAACGAGTCCTAGATGTTTGTGCTGCCCAACATTTTCCAATTGATGGCCTTGAAATATTAACGGAGGGCGATTTATCGGATTCCTCTCGCGAGAAATTAGCCTAGCATCGGTCTTCAGAGCATTTAAAGTTATCAACCAATCTAAAGACCAGGATTCAATAGAGGATAGATCGTTATTCATCATGGTTGCAGCTAAGTTTCGATTGTCAACAGTGAGAAACAGGGATGTATCATACCAAAAGTTTTATACTCGACCGGACAACGTCAACAATATCATTAATGTATATCAAAAATAGGAGGGGCCCTAATACAGAGCCCCGGGGGACGGCTGTATATATGTTACCCCAGTCAGATGCCTGACCGTTCATAACAACGCGTTACTGGCGGTTAAAAAAATAGTTTTTAAACCAGTTCAGCGAAGAACCGGATATGCCATTACTTTCAAATTTGTGCAATACACCTACGTGTCAAACTCGATCAAATGCTTTGCTTATGTCAAGAAAAACAATTCGTATCTCTTTCTGAAAGTGAACTGAACGACATAATTCATGACAAAAAGAGAATAGCTGGTTGACTGTGCAGTCGCCAGGAATAAAACCGGGCTGGTTTGCTGACGAAATTATTCCTGAAGAAATTGAAGACATGCTTGAAAACGACTTTCTCCATCACTTTTCCGACACACCTCAAGAGAGAAATAGGACGGTAATTATTACGTAAATTATGGTCGCCCTTCTTCTGTAAAGGGGTGATATTTGCTTCTTTCCATGAACTGGGAAAAGCTTTGAGATTTAAAGATAGATTAAATGATAAGTCAGTGATGTACATATGGATCGCGCTCCTTCCTTTGGATAGCGGGTGCTGATTCCATCCGGGCAGGTGGCCTTTGGGACATCTTAACTTTTTAAAATATCGAGAATTTCATCATTGTTAACTTGGATGTCCTTAAGAATATTGAAGGGAAAGCTGACTTGATGAAACGTAGGGGCCCTAGAAGTGTCCAGGTTAATGTTCACATAGTAATGTAGGCCTACAGGTCCATGCGTTGTACAAGTGAATGGTGCACTCTGTTTTTTGTGTCCATCGGAGTACGTATACATGTGCAATACAGACAAAAAGAGTATTATTTGAACAAAGCAAACAGAATTTCAGTACCTGCAACCTCTGAAATGAAAGTGTGGTTTATACAAATTACACATTTCTAGCGTGCCGCATTTGTAACATGCACACATTTCTACAGAAACCTACATAGGCAAACAACATATTGGAGTCATTGGTTGACATGATTGCCGTAAATTTCTCAGACATGGACATCGTCTGGGAGTTATTTGTATATGAGGTAGTTACGCGTAGCGTAGTTTCTCTTTCTAAGTTGTGACAAGGGCAAGTAAGTAAAACATGCAATCCATTTTCCACCACGTTCAGGGTACACTTGTTACAAAGTCCTTCTTCACAAGCTAATTTTGGTCTACAGTGTCTCTGTAATTCTGCTTGCAGCCTATGGGGTCTTAGCCTGAATCTTGCAATGGCCATTATACAGCGTAAACTGGGAACTCCTGGTAGATTTGTTTCCACACGGCATTGTGTCTTAAATAACTTTTTAACTTCTAAGATTCTGATCGTCAGTTACATTCCTGAAGTTTTCAAGAATATTAGACATGTATTGCTTGTAGAATTTCTCTTTAAGTTTGCTTATGATGACTTTCTCATGCACAATTTTTGTTCCGTCTAATTTTTGAACATATTGAATTGACACAAATATATTTGAAGCTTTTCACACCAGTTCAGTTGTCCTTGACTATGCATTATATGTATTTCTCGTAACAATATCTACCTGTAACTTCAACAGTTTCATAAAAAACATTAAGGTCAGTGTCTCATAACGAACACGAAGAGGAACCGAATAGTATAAAAAGAAACTCCAAGAGTTGCAGCTTGTTTCCGGACTCCAAGCATGTGTTTTAAGAAGTGGAGCTGAACCACCTCCAAAGAACAAATTTCTCTGTTCTCCAACCATATTTTACTTCTGTGCCCAAGAACAGGCTGTATTTGCAAATCAACCAATTTCATCGTCAACACTGGTGTGGGTTCACCCCTGTTAGAGTAGACCAGCCTGTCACCATGGTTGCAACTGCGCAATGTCAGCTGTGCCTGATAATACGAATAGGTAGCATAAAACAGGTGGGCTTACTAGAATTAAAACTGACTCCAAGATAATTGTATTTAGACACTACTTCAACTGTGGAATTATCAAATTTGAATGCAGTTTGATCACGCTTTTTGGCTTCAAAGACCATAAATTTTATTTTAGACAAGTTAACAAGAAGATGCCAATTTCTATAGACTTCACGTGGGTCCACCGAATTGCTTTTGAGGGCTTGCTGCTTAATTACTACAAATTGCTAGATCATCAGCATATAATAAACATGCAAGATACATTTGACAGACTAGAATCTGCTCATTAATGTGTAAGCAGTTTGCAATTTAAAGTTTTACCGAATGTTTAACACAGGTTCAACCAGTTTACCCAAAGCGGAAACCATAATGATCCTCCCATAGTAATCAGGGTCACTTTAACTTCCTTTCTTATGTAGCGGGTTTACAATTCCTTCTCTCCACTGGAAAAGGTGGTCTCCTGAATGAAATACATGATTAAACAGTGCAAGTATAGGCTGTGTCACAGCTTCCACCCCATACTTAAAAACGTCAGACGTAATCCAGTCAAGACCAGCTGTTTTTTATTCTTTAATTTTGAGATACACTTATCCAATTTTCTCACCGTTATTACCTTAAATACAGAAAATGTTGAATACATTTACACTTCACAAACTTTAAATGTGTCGAAAATAATCCAAAATTATACAGAATTTACGGTTTGGTGCAAGAAAAGACAACTTTCAAGTGGATACAGCGACATGGTCACGCTGCAGATTTTTTCAAGACAAAATGAACGTGGAAGTTTTCACTGGCCGCTGTGAAACGTTTGATAAGGACTCACCATAAACCACCCTGATCTTCTGTTTGAGTGTAATAATGCGGGTTTCAATGCTTTCAATAACTAATAATAGGCCTCCAATATAATCTGTGTCGATCATCAGCGAAGAAAGTAGTGTTTTGTTCACATCGAATGATCAGCCGCACTAAACATGCACACAATGCCATTTCGCGCACTGCTGTCAAACGCATTTTATGCATACATAATGAAAGGTATGTATGATATCTGAGCCAATGCCTGATAGATTTATTGGCATAATAACATAGTCATAACAGGTATGAAGCCATGCAAAATAGGTTGAAGCTGAGTGCAGACAGCGCATGACCCGTCTTTAGAAATCAATACATTGATTTGTTTCATCAAACTCTTGCCTGGTAACAAGCTGTAATGTAGTAATGGTACTTCATTTTGACCAGGCAGGGAATGGCAATTGAACTCTCATTAAGAAAATTGATAAAAATGCTTTTGGCTGTAGAATATGTTTTTATTGTGGTACGAATACATTGTTTGACAATGGCAGATTCCTATTTGAGCCAGAGGATAAAGAAATAGCTTTTAACAATTAGTTTGCTATGGACTATCGACGGTGACACTGATTCTGTCCCCGACTTTCCGTTGAAGACAGATTTCAAACTAGGGTAATTTTATTTTGCTAGAGGACGTAGTTGGTAATGTACTATAAAGACTACATATGTCTAAATCTGGTGGTCCCGAATATCTACCTGTTGTTTGCTCCTTACATTGCATATCCTTTAATGAAACTTTTTTTAACCTATCTCTCTCTGAATCATGCTTTCTTGATAATTGGAAAGAGTGAAAGAGATTCACTCTTAGCTTAGATTAAGTCATATCCAACAGACAGAAAACAACAGGTGGATGTAGAAGGTGCATAGTCAAGCTGGGTAAGGATAGGTTTGGGGATACCGCATGGGAGCGTTTTGGGACGGTTGCTCTTTTTAGTGTTTATTAATGATTTGATGGACGATCTTTTTCTACACAAATAACCGTTTTGCAAGACGATACATCACTTAGCAAGATTATAGAAAATCCCGAGGCAACGGCTATTAGTCTGATTGAAAACTGGTTGGTAGTTCAGGGATGGGGTAAAAAAATGGAAAATTGATTTCAATCCTGATAAAACAGAAGAAATTATCATATCTAAAAAGACAACTAAGGCCTGCCATGTAAGGTTAAACTGCATGGGTAAAACACGTAAAACAGTCCAACAGCATAAACATCTCGGCTTTATCTTTACTCACAATCTTTCGTGGGACGTTCATATTAAGTCAGTATGTATATGGATCAGCTGCACTCTTGAGGAAAATAAAACCAAGTATGTATATATTACATCTAAAGACGGCGGGGGGGGGGGGGTACTTCCATGTAGGATTGTATTGGGTATGTTGCCGTTGGAAAGGCCCTGTTTTCATTACTCCCAGGATAAGAAAAGCCCCCCAAAATGTACACAGCTGGATTAGGATAGGGGTAACAATTAGGATGCACCAATGCAGCACTCCTTTCAACAAATTACAGGATTAAGAAAGGGTACCTTTTTACGTTTGGTGTAGGGTTAAGATAGGGTATTGTATAAAAATGTCCGAGGCACACACCCACCCTGATGTTGAGAATGTGCCCCCCCCCCCCCGGGCTAAAGGCCCTGGAAAGTATTCCGCCGAATATTAATACACTGCTCCCATTATTGATAACTGCTCCGTCAAGAGTGGTGCTACCCTGGAATCAGTGCAATAGGCCTATAGAGCCGCACTATTAGTTTTTGGTGCCATGAGAACATCGAGCCAGGCAAAAGTCCTTGACTCTCTTGGTTGGCCTACTCTCCCCGAAAGACGTAAATGTTTAAGGTTAACACTTTATTTCAAGGTGGTCAGGGAGATGTGTCCCCTTTTGTGAGAGAGTGTTCACCGTCTCAACACAATGTAAGACACAATTATCAGATACGTAATATACGTGGCAGATCTTAAATTTCTTGTAGAATAAACCATTTTGCAAAGGTGTGTATTTTTTCTATAACCCAGCTTTGTAATTCTTTACCGCTGGGGGTTCGTCTCTACTTCCTTTCAAACGTCATGTTAAAGCCCTTTTGTTTCCCCTCAGGACTGACTATCTTTTGCGCGGCCCTTGAAAGTAAAACGTCATGCTCAGTCGGTTACGTGTATATTTTAGTTTTTGAATTCTCATCTGGTCTCTTGTCAGTTAGTTGAAACCCAACCATGCAGCTGTGGTTATAAATCCGAAACTACAATACATTACCTTTTGCAGTACCCACAATACACAACACAAAGAGAAACACTTCTGGTACTGGGTTATAGAAATTTTTGAGCGGAACAGCGTTCCCTTTACATTAGCAAATTTGCATAATAGCGATAAAGTTAATTTATGTCTACTTGGTTGCGACAAGTTCTCTTATTCTTGTAGTTGTGACATTTTTGAAGCTACGGTACCTTATAGTTTTGACACAAAACGTTTCTCCTGATTCATGTAAAGGGATAATGATAAGGATATTGAATAAAAAGACGCTTACTTACCTGCTTATGCTGGAATGCATTTGCTGCTCTTTATATTTTTCACTGTGATTCTCGTATATTTCTTGTATATATTTTGACGATATATTGTATTGAATGCATTGTGGTGTATTCCATCTTTTTGTACACGAGGAGAAGATGTGTATTGGCCTTTTTGGCTATTCTTCTCATAATCATCTACAAACAAATAAAGTATATTACAACAGCAAATAGATCTATGCTAGGCACAGTACCTACTGAGGCATATATAAATGATCTTTATGACTTAAAAACCTTTACAAGTCCGAAGATAAAAGCAGTGCCATCTCATGAACGGATTTAAAATGGAAGACTATTCCACTGGAGTTAGACCAAATGAAAATCTACCAAGCGGTAATGGAGGAGCTGAAAGTAAGTATTAAGCACATTCACGCAAATAAAAAAATACACAGCGACCTGCCATCTGACGGAGACATCGAAGCAAAGGCATTCTGAGGTAATTTCGGAAGAACCAGCTAAGATGAATGGAACAAATTTTGATTAATTATATAAATGACGGACATAATCGTTAAAAGACCATTTCAGCACAATCAACAGACTGTGATGGATAGCGGTCCATAATGCATGGGATGCTAACATTCCTTCAGCGGGTGGTTTGTAACTATTGAAAGAGGGGGAAAAGTTACCACTTCACCTGCAGAAGAAATTCAGAAATAATGGTTAATTCTGTGTGGTTTTCAAATAATTGGCTGTATTGTTGTTGAGAATGAGGATTTCTTTTACCTTTTTGGGTGAAAAAAGAAAAAATGAAAATAAACATTTATCATGAAATAAACTACTGGATCTGTGCGTGCAAATACCGGTAGGGGCGTGCATAAATAAATTTCTATTGAGTTTGGGGATTATTAGGCCAGCAGTATTTTTGAAAGAAGTTATGATTACAAAATCACTTTCTTCCTTGAGACATGGTAATATATAAAGTTTTTCGAAGAAGTGAAACTGACCGTATGTTCTTTTATTCATCCCCAGACAGGTGAGACTGCAATGATTGAAGCCAGGACTGAATGCGTTTTCTGAAATGTGGGATCCTGGTTTGGAATGAGTTCTTTCTTTCTTTCTTTCATTCATTCTTTCTTTCTTTCTTTCTCTAGCACATGGATATTTTGGAGTTAGTTTATTTTAATACTATCCGTCGTTTTTAGTTAGATGGTGGATTTTTGTAAGTAACAGTCACGCAGGCCTGCCCCATGAAGTATGTTGTCATGTATTATCATACGATGAAGAGCAATTGCTTTATATGGGTTATTTACATAGTGTTTGTAAAGCAAACTTGACGGTTACTTGCCAAATGAGGCTACATATGGAAACCAGCTCAGATGCTAGCACATATGCACGTGAATTCTACAAAATACCACTTGCTTGTGGATATTTATATATATATGTTGCTACGAAATAATCACGTATGTTTTACTTGGTCATTTAGACGGATAGTCCCA
The DNA here is from genome assembly GCA_964020975.1 of Hermodice carunculata. Lineage (NCBI taxonomy): Eukaryota > Metazoa > Annelida > Polychaeta > Eunicida > Amphinomidae > Hermodice > Hermodice carunculata. The sequence continues at coordinate 17,109,886 of OZ026617.1, read as the reverse complement.
GGGGAACCTTTTTTGAAAAATCGGTAGGGGCGTACATAAATAAAACCTTTAAACCTTTACAGAGTCCCGATCCAAATATGTTTACTTCCATTTTAAGTATTTCCTATACTGTAAATTCCTTCTGTGTACTTTTGTTTCCTTAAAAAGCCTCATTGAATGGAGACGCCATTCAAAATACCTACTAGCTAATTCTAGTCAGTAACATCGGTTGGTCTCACCAGTACTTCCTTTGATGTGATCAGAGTGATGGAGCTATCTATATGTCCCTACCAACATGTTTACAAAGTGTCAGTCTTGCCTGACGTCACCTGTTTGAATCTTACAGGTGTTTCCATGGGCATCAAATTCTTGGTCAGAAAAAAAGACCCAAACTCTCCAAAATACACTGATGCTATCATCTAACCAACATGTCAGAAATGTTTATCCCTGCTGTGTGCATATAGATTGCTGGCCAAAAGATGGAAAATAGGTCAAATGAACACTGAATCTAACTTGAAAATCATTCATAGTATTTTATTCACTCAAAATCTCCGCTTAAACATAAATATCTGTCCCTGATAAATATAATCTTGTGTGGCGACGCCTTCGGATCGTGTAGGTGAGACGAGTCATGATATTTGTGGGGTTTTGGATTAGAGCGGCCCAGTAGTAGGCGAAAGATGCCACCAATGCGACGCCGTATGGAAGCCATGTCAAATTGTTTCCTCACATACCTTTTACTCTTTGAACGCCAACCGCGACTCAATTTGAACTACTGAAGACGAAATGCTCTGTTATAATGAAGATGCTAGATTCATAGTCATTGTGAAAAGGCTTTTCGTTCAAGTACCAATATGTTTTTTGTTCCAGAAAAAAAAATAAAGGTGCGTGTCAGCTGCTTTCCTGGGCGCGCTTTGGGCGCATTGCATTGGAAAGCTGTAGACCCAGTGCAAAACGTGACACTGAAAGATTAAAAAAAAAGAAAATTCGGCGTTACAAACTTACTCTGATGCAAAGATTTCCAAGCTGCTGTCCGCCGTTTTGCGGATCACTTAAAACACTATTCATTATCAGTGTGCGAAGACTGTTTACAATTACTTTGCTACAAGCATTAAGTTTGTATACATATCACCAAAGCGGTGAGAAAAATATAAAGTAACGACTTTTATTTTAAAACTTAAACAGTCATACGGATTTGGCCTTAAAAAGACGCACTAGCTGCTTCGGTAGGCTATTGTTGTTCGGGAAATAAATATCACTAGTTTTTCAGTAAATAATGTCTGCTTTTTGCGTATTTTGATAAATGAAATAATTGAGTAGTCACGTGACTGTTACATGCTATACAAATAGAAGTAGTGCCTTGCAACATTGATCTGGATTATATTGTAAATGTTACAATGGGAAAACCATGTTAATTGGCTATTTGTGAAATGTATAACGAATCATATTATTAAAAAACTTTGTTATCAACTGGTTGATTACTGATGTATCTCTCACATCACAGTATGCCTCTGGGTCTGTGAGACAAAGATGTAAGTGCCTTCATAATAGCATGGTTTTGTTCAAAGTTTGCCATGATGAGATTCGTGTTTGAGGATAGCCTTGGTATGGTTACGTTTCTGCGTTGGGTTAGTATTGATCTTTCATTGTGTATCGCCTTAGGTGATAATTGTATTTTAATTGTAAAAATAGAAACGTACATCATTTGGAAGTCCTACTGAAACAGTTTTGGTTTTTGTGTACATGTGCATCTAAAACACGATTTGCGCGCGTATTTTAAAAGCAGTTAGAACAACTGACACACAAAATCTAAAAGGATTTTTACGAGAAAGACATTATACTTGACCTTTATTTTCCATACATATTCAGGACAAAGAGAAGTTTTGGTTATTACTAGTATATATATCTCAAAGTTATCTGTAATTAAAATTCTCGATTACGGTATATAATCAGACTTTCATTGTAAAAGTTGTATAGAATATCTGTTCTTGTCTCAACATGTGCAAAATTAGTAAATGTCTGAGTCGTCTGACCATCAAAGGTACTGACAAAACATTTGTTCCATTCAAAATTAGATAGGAGATAAAACTTACAGTTTGATACAAGATTAAAGACAATAACAAAAAATATCTACTCATTTGGAAAGTCATTGAGTCCATGTCGTCTGTGAACGCAAATTTCGCACCGATTAAACACGAATGTAATCAAACTACTCAATTTATAGCCTTAGAGCCTGAGGCATAATCGTTATAGTTTGTGTAGTTGTCAATGCATATCTTACATGGGTACATGCATAAGGCCAAAACATGTAAAAATCTGATCGAAAACATGTAGGTCATGAGCAATATATGAAGAAACTGATAACTTGGTGAAGCAGACAGGCGCTGAAATGGATGAAAAGAACAGATATTGTTAAATTATGGAAGCAAAAAACCTGTTTATCTTGTTATACGTTGTTTCTAGTGCAACTTCGGTTGGTGCCAGGTGCAGCGAAATCAACTGTCGTCTGCCGCAGTGTTTCTGTCCAGGGAGGCGAGCTCCTGGTAATCTGACACGTCTCCAGACACCTCAGCTGGTCATCTTTAGTTTTGATGATAAGGTAGACATTTTTTATTACAAATATTATGAAAAACTTTTCTCAACCAATCGCCGAAATCCTAATGGGTGCAGGATCAAAGCTACTTTCTTTTTGAGCCACAACCAAACTCAGTACGATTTGGTACGGAAATTACATGCGCAAGGACATGAAATTGCGAGCCATAGCATAACCCACAAGTATCCCGAGAGTTGGTGGACCAGCGCTACACAGAAGCAATGGGCAGACGAAATGGATGGTTTAAGACAAATAGTGACTCGAAAAGCTGGTATACCAGCAACCGATATCATAGGAATCAGGGTTCCATTTTTACAACTTGGTGGAGATACGCAATTTGACACGATGAAGGCCACAGGATTTTTCTATGATTCAAGCTTCTATCACGGTCCTTTCTGGGGTACTGCTTTAAAGCAAACAGACCCTTTATTCCCTTTCACGCTTGATACAGTTCCAACGATTGACGAATGCCAAAACTCTGGATGTCCCACAAAGCCTCATCCTGGCATTTGGGAGGTGTCCATGAATCCTTGGTTAGGATCGCGTTATGGGGGCACGTGCTCCATGATAGATTCCTGTTGGGTTCCTTACACTGCAGCAGATACAGCGACATTTCTCAGGTCCAACTTTGAACGCCATTACAACAGTAACAGAGCACCATTAGGTGTGCACCTCCATGCCGTCTGGTTTGGGCACAGAGGCACTTTGAACGGAATGGATTCATTCATAGAGGAGCTGTTGACAAAACCTGACGTATATATAGTGACCATACGACAGGCAATAGATTGGATGCGCCACCCTACCCCCGTTGGTGCAATGCGAACATTTGTACCATTTAGGATAAATTGCTAGACATTGATGCATCTACGACAAACCTTTTCCTTTGCTATTTATTTCAGTTAACAAGGACAACAGAATGTGCATCCACGTGTAACCTGTACGCGTTAATTAAATTTCTTGCAGTTAGTTTTATATAATAAAACGGCACTGCCTCTTGCGACGCCTTAAAACTACGAGAACTATAACCAGCCACTGCTGACACAGAGACGAATACATTATTATCAGACTTAAGATACTCAGATTGGTGTAAATGCAGCCACCTTCCTCAAAGACACAATTTTGTCGATGAGACGTTATGTTCATTCACCAAGTAGGGCACAAATGTTGTATTTTTTACGATGGAAACTTGTTTAGCTGTCAAGTGTATTTCTAAAATAACTGTACAGTCGCAATCAATTGAAACAACATGTCTTGTTGATTTTATCTCAACTCACATCACCGACGTGTGGGCATGCAGCGTTTTCTCATTAAAATACCAGAAATGACACAGAATCGTAATGATCGGTTGTCTGTTTTGCATCCATAATGATAACGGCGAGTGGTCAACAGCTTTCTTCAGTGCACTCTGGCTGCATTACGCCCAGAGTAAATGGCGATCAGTTATTGTTTTACCCGAGAAAACATCCTTATCGGTGTGGAAGGACAATTTCATCTATACTTAAATCTGTAGCAAATAGCAGTATTTAACTTTCTTTTTAATGCATGGACGCAGGAAGGCTTGCCTGCGAAGCAGAGTCTGTTTTTTACGTTCTGATATTTATGTCTGCTTCGCACACAGGAGGAAGGCAATATAGTAAACAATTTGAGTCCAACATTTATAGTACTTTGACAATACGCAATTAGTCTTTCGCTCTGGTTCAGTAAGGAGATTCTGAGTCCTGGTGTCATGACTATGGATTTGATGTTTAAAATGACACCCAAATTTATTACCGCATTTTCTGATAATTCGTTGAATATGCAAGTAAAACGTGAATTGATCTAAATAAATTATTTGTATGAGCTTAATAATGGGAAAAGGTAATTATGCACACGACTTGAGTATGAAGGATGAATAATGGTTGAGTATGCATTTGATAAGCTGAACCCCATACATCGATGCAGTAACTGATATGAGGATGAATCACAGAATTATGCAATTGAGTCAAAAGATAACGGACGAAAAATGGCGTTTCTTTCAGAGAACAATAACAGGGGATTTTTTTCACACGCCTGACTTAAAAAGACTAATATATAGTCATATTTTCCGTTTGTGTACCATAATAGTCTTTGTAGTAATAACACCTGAAAAATAAATATAAATGAACAATATAGAATGGGCAAATACATGGTCCACGGTAGCAATAACTCCTGTGTACAATTTCTGTATACAATGATAATCCAAATTGTCAAAAGACGTAGAAAGTTCATCATATTTTCCGACAGGACCTGGATGCAAAAACGACTTCAAACGTGGCATGCTGTCTGCAATAATCGTAACTTTCCGTTTCCGTGGTGGTAACATGCGGTATAGATATAGATAGTGTGAAAGAAAATGGGGGCTTTAGCAAACTTCTGTTTGGTGTTGTTTAAAATGCTAAAACTATGCATTTCGAGTGAGAAATGATAAGAGTCTTGGAATATAAGCTACAAATCGGAACAGCCGTGGCGGCCGTTAAGTTTTATTTAAGAGTTGCTGAAGGTTATCCAACTATTGTGCTAATGTATTTCAGAAGGTAATGCTAATGCAGCAAAGAGTATTTGAACATGGATGAAGTGTTTTATAAAGTGTTGAAACGTAATTACCATTCACAAAAGTATGAACATAAATCATTCTTTGGAGGAAGCTATCATCATTTGTTGTGGGGCCCAAAGAATGATTAGTGGAACAATTATAAACAAACGATTGGATGAATGAATAAATGGACGAAGTACTGAATAAATTATAAGGTAAGTAGATATGTGATAAAATAAATACATACACAGGTGCGTAAATAAGTAAATGAGTGAATGAATAGATGGATCAATGAACGATGGATAAATAAATAGGCAAATAGAATGATGAATGAATAAATGAACGAATGTACAAAAAATAAATAGACATGATTATGTTTATGATGAGAAATGCTACTGAACATTTTACCGGGATGTGAAAAATCTGCAAGAATACGAAAGACCATATGAAGATAAAATATATCACAGACAAAAGTGTATCATCATGCTTCGTAAGTACTTCTCTTTATGTCCAGCCGTTAGACATTTACAAAGGTACTGTCTGGAAAGGTTTTGAAGGTGCATGTCTTGAACCTTTGACATGCATATGGCTTCGTTGCTTTTAGATTTATGATCATTTAGATAATCTGTACACGCACGTTTGAACGTTTTGGTTCGTCTAATGCCCAGAGTTTGCCCATGGGCATTATACCATTTAATGGACTGTTAACACACAAGACAGAATACGTGCGAGTGTTGTTCCCGCAATTTGGACTCAGAGTACCCTACCATGTTTGAAGTCACATGGATGTATGTTAAGGACGTCGGCCGTAGGCAATTTACTACGTTCCACATGGACATTCCATTATGATAATATTCAATTACACCACAATGAATAAAATCTTTATGACCAACTTGGCCATGCCGGAAGCTTCTTCGAGGTGATGATCCTTTTTCACTTGGAGCAAGGTGACCATTCAGAATTCAATGCACCAGAGTAGATGATGCGGGAGGAGAATTAGAGGAAACCTTGTTTGCTGAACTTGGGCTCTGTGGCAGGAAAGAGTCCCAATGGCGTGGCGATATTTCTTTTTTGTTTTGCTTGTTCTGGTTGCACACCTACCATACGGTATATCTAAGCAATGTAATCCAGCCAATTGCCGTCTGCCAAACTGTTTTTGCGCGGGAAGAGCAATACCTGGGAACCTAACTGTGAGGCAAACACCACAACTTGTGCTGTTCAGCTTTGATGACAAAGTGGACAGTAAATATTATGAGTACTATCAGCGTCTTTTCCCCCCGAGTCGCAAAAACCCCAACGGTTGTTCCATAAAAGCTACCTTCTTCGTTAGCCACGAGAACACGCAATATGAATATGTGAAGAGACTTTATCAAGAAGGACACGAGATCGCTGCCCACAGTATATCACATAAATTTCCTGAGACGTGGTGGGGTTATGCTTCCAAGCAAGGATGGGCTGACGAAATGGTCGGGCAGAGAAATTATCTTTCCCAGAAAGCCGGTATTCCTTCTTCGGAAATACGAGGAATACGAGCTCCTTTCCTGCAGGTTGGTGGAGATAATCAGTTTAATATGATGAAAGAAAACAACTTTGAGTATGATTCTAGCTTTTACCACGGTCCATTTTGGCAAGCTGGCTTACAAAAGGTGGACCCAGTGTGGCCTTTCAGTTTGGATACTCCGCCTAGCAACGAATTTTGCGACAATTCAAACTGTCCCAAACAACCCCACCCTGGGATCTGGGAAATTTCTATGAACCCTTGGATGTCAGTGACTGGTGGTGGTTTGTGTTCTATGATGGACTCATGTCTCACTCCTTATAGTGCACCACAAGCTCTGGAGTATTTCAAAAAGAATTTCAATAGAAATTATAATAGAAATCGGGCTCCATTGGGCATCCATTTACATTCAACTTGGTTTTGGCGAACCCACAATTTGGATGGTATGGATATGTTTATCAAAGAACTATTAGCTAATCCAAATGTATATATTGTGACCATGCACCAGGCTATTGAATGGGTGAAACAACCAACTCCAATTGGTCAAATGAGCAGCCTTGCAGCCTTCGGAAGAAATTGTAATGGAGGGAGCAAACCGGTGCATGTGAAGTCTGATCAACAGTCAACGCAGCACAAACCAAAACGACGTAAACTTAAAACGCCTACGAAAGCGCCTTCTGTGGCAGGTCAAAAAACAATTGCCGAACTGCCGGCATTGGCACCAACACATCCACCAGCAAAGACACCCACTCATCCACCTGCACAAACTCCACATCCTCCGGTAAAGACGCCCACTCATCCGCCTTTACCCACTCATCCGCCTGCATCGACTCCCAAACCCGCACCCGTGAAGCCAACTATCAAGGAAACTTTAAAAACCCTTGGGAAGGTACCTACACAGCCACCTGCCAATTGGGTTGTGCAAGCGCCACCTGATAAAACAACGAACAAACCAAAGCTTCCACATGCTGAGTCAACTAAAAAACTTCCTGAAACATCTACCAAGTTGCCAACAGTAACCTGGCTTCTCAACCATCCAAACGTTCCCACTCATCCACCCGGATTACAGGCTCCGACACATCCACCTATACAAGTACCCACACATCCGCCAAGGTCGTCAAGCAAACAGCCGTCAGTGAAACAACACACTCGTCCACCAAAGCGGACAACTACTCCACCTGCTGTATTGGCAACCGCACAAACGCCTACAAATCCACCAGCTAAGCCACAGACCGAGTCGCCAGCGAAATCGCCCAAGCAAGCACCTGCACATGGGGTTCAGGCGCCTACACACTCGCCTTCACTCGCCCAGGCCCCGACGCACCCACCTGTATTGCAATATCCTATCGAACAGGCACCAACACACCCACCTTTTGCACTTCCACCTGTGCCCGCCACACCAGCTCCCCAACTCACAAATGAAAAGAACGCACCTCCAAAGAAGAAGAAAAAAAGCAGCAGACGTAGGAACAAAAAAGGCAGGAGAAGAAGGCGAAACAGAAGAAGAAGATTCAGGTTCCCGTTCAGACCACCACGATGGTAATGGTTTACGAATAATCTAAGTGAGGATAACCAATAATCTGAAAATCAAATCATTTCCGACGAACTATATTCAAGATGTGTACTTCATGTTGCTAGCTTTATTAACCAGCCTGCAGCAGATTGGTTTCTGATGTTGATATGGTAGGATATTTATTTTGGCAACTGAATTCAACATACATTGTTACACGTAGCTTGCATCACCTGTATCCAGTTGGATCGATCGGCACGTGCATAAAAGATTACAAAACAACATTTTAGATTGATCGCTGAATAAATGCGCAGATATATGGGGTCAAAAGTGCGCATAAGACAATGTCAAGGAGTCATCAACTTTGGCACACATTTTGGGATGATCATAACGCCCATTACGGATTAACTGTTCTATGTGTCACAGATTCCTGTCAGCGTAAGTATTTGAAAGTGTCCTCTCAACTTGCTGACTGAGCAACTGAACAAAAGTTAAGGGAACGGGAAAGTGAGCTTTTTTCGGAAAACAATGATAACATTTCTAAACACAATAAAATTAAGACACTTTCTGTTCATAAAGTGCTGAATACAAACTATCCAAATGACACAGAAATACTCCATTTGGACTTCACGTTTATCGTTTGTATTCCCTAACAGAAGGTTATATACAGATGAAGATGTCACGATATTCTCCGCCTGCAGCGCATGCTTGGTTGTAGCATAGTGGTGTAGCAACATGTACATTTGCCGAACTTGGTTCACTTTATTTATCCATGTACTGCAAATACAAAATTATAAAAAAATATGTATTTGGTACATTGTCCTTAGTGTGAATCTTGCAACAGAATTGTGTTATTTTGAGTGATCAATGTGGGATGAGTCCAACGTGGCCACGAGAGCCTAAACTGTATTATACTAGAAAAGAAATTTTGGGTCGACTATTCAATGAAATAAACGAGGTGGAGCTAAAATTCTTTGTATATTTTAATTGAATTCACTCATATTCTCTCTTTGAATGTGGCCAAAGTACGGCAAAGTTCAGAGTAAAACCTGCTAAGCTTTGTGGCATAGTTCCAGTGTTAGCTCTAAGGTTTGTTGTTCAGTTCCAGTATTAGCTCTAAGGTTTGTTGTTCAGTTCCAGTATTAGCTGTAAGGTTTGTTGTTCTCTAGTGTTAGCTGTAAGGTTTGTTGTTCAGTTCCAGTATTAGCTGTAAGGTTTGTTGTTCAGTTCCAGTATTAGCTGGTGTAATGCCTAAATTATTTTGTTTTACTGACTAAAGGTTTACTTGTTAGAGTGTTGTTTATATTGCAGGAACTGTATATCAAATATATTGGGTACATTGTATTATTGTTCAGCTAAGGCTGGTCCCCTGCTGAATGCAAATCATATAACGACAGGAGAAGAGTATATACCATATTGGTTTACTAATAAGTTGGGTTTTATTTTGTTTTTATTTGTTTTGTTTGTTTGTTTGTTTGTTTGTTTGTTTTTGCATTTTTAAATAGGTCACAGGAAATATGTATGCTAAAGCCTAAAATGCGAATCACAGCAGAAATTCCGAGAGATCATGTTTTTCATCATCTCAAGTTACGGGCAAATGGCCCGTCGAAGCGCTTGCTTAAACCGTTCTTACCGGGAAGATTACCATGTCCCACTATGATATGATGCCAGAGCAAGTTGCATTTATAGTGCAAATCTATCTTCGGCAAAAATATCCTGTGTGCTGCTGCTAAAATCGTCAGGGACTTCCGACCGTTTTTATGAACGCTCCTTGACCGTTGCCAGTCAAAAATTCCGTGTTCAAGTACCCAATCACGTATTTGGAATAAAAGGACAACACCTGTCTCTATATGTTAGCATTTAGCAGGTGGCCAGTCTATGCTATGTTCAGTTGAAAGTGTGATTCACTGCAGTCACCAAAAGACACTTTAATATACTGTTACTCTTATATCATGTTGCTCATGCAATATAACAAATATTGGCAATTGAATTGTTTTCACAAGGATATATCGGGATATTGTTTTATTCAATGTTTCATCAAAATAATATCTGGAAAACATTGAAAAAAATTCTGATCTAGCATGATGTAAATGGAAAAGTGTCAAAGCAGAAAAAGGACACTTACATTTACTTGTTATATTGATATGTTTGAACTTAGTAATCAAAAGACTATAATTTGAACACCCATGGTCGGTAAACTATCTGTTGCATTTTCATACAGATGCGTAATTAATTGGTAGAAGGTATGTATAATGCAGACGGAAACTACAGTCACACAAGATCTAACTTTGTCAATAATTTGAGATTCTAAACAATGGTTGAATTGATTAAAAGAACCACATTTCCTTACAAAACCTCATCCAAAAACTTGTATCATATCGTTGTGGTACGCCTATGGAGTTTTGATCGATGTATATATTGTATGTAAAATTAGTAGTTTTTATATTGTACATATATACATGTTTTCACACCCTACCTAAATGAAATATAACAAGAAAAATTGAAAGATACCACACCTCACGGTGGTACGTTCAAAGAAACGTCTTGCATTACATATGTATAAAGTTAACAGAAGAAATATTGAAAATGTAATAAATTAATTGCAAAGAAAAACTTCTGTGGTACCTTTATGCACTCTGTTGAAACTGTGTGAAGAAATAAATATTCCAGATGTGCACCACTTTGACAAATTCAGCTGCAACGAACCGTCCTAAGTCATACGTCGGTCGAATCGAAAGCAAGGATGAATAGCAATTAATTTATGTAGACACACCTGCCTGCTGAAAACCCGATGGTATCTTATGTGACGTACATATCATTTGATATAGTTATTATTGATGACATAATCTTTCAGTTAAATTCAGACCACTTGTTGTACTATTACATCTATACATACATACATACCTACATACATACATACGTGCATACATACATACATACATACATACATACATACATACATACATACATACATACATACATACATACATACATACATACATACATACATACATACATACATACGTGGTGTAGTTTATTCTGAAAGAGTGGAGCGATCAGAGCACATGGTTACAATTTATCCAGTAAAGCTTTATTTGGATCAAGTGGAACACATGATCACAGAGATAGGAGACGATAAAAATGTTGACCCTGTCAAAATGTACACGTACGTTTTTAATTTCTGTGTCAAACATCGCAAATATTTTGCGGTTTGAAATGGGCCTGGTAAAGGATGTTGGAACAAAATATATATAAAAGCATGCACACCAGTAGCTCTATATTAACTGTACTGACATGTAGCTTTACCAGGTGTCATATAATTCCAATCATTGGTAAAAAAAAAACAAAAGAACAAATAACAAAACACAAAAAAACAAAACAAAAAAAAAACAACAAAAAAACCAAAAAAACCAAAAAACAAAAACACAACAAAAACAAAAACAAAAACAAACACTCCCCCCCAGGAAATAATAGTTGCATCAACTAGTTAAAAAATTTGGTGGAGCCCGATGCTACATTCCCACCAAATTTAAAAAGGAAAGAATCCAGCTCGTGGTTTAGGAGACAAAGTTGAAAAATATATAAACACACGAAAATTCATAAAGGAAAAATACGTAAGTATATTACATCATAACCTCTTAAACAACTGATTAAGTCTTTAAGTATCCAGATGTGTCCCTATGCACATACAAACCAGGCAACCATTTTCACGATTTCCGAAGAAAAAAATATGAGTAAATAACCAACGAACAAACAAACCGACAAACCAACCAAATAAATCACCGGAGCGTGACATTTAAACAAACATGGTAGAAACCTAACCATGACATAACCCCACAAGATTTGAAGAGAATACGCCGACGATTTTTGAAGCGAGATGAAAAATGTCAATACGTAAAATCCATTTTAATTTTCTGTTACAAAGCACGTGTTTCACGCCTACTAATTACAGCGCACACACCGGCATATCACTGTCACAGACAGGGCTAGAAACCCTTTTTTCACAAAAGTGGTGTCTTTCAGGGAAATTGTGTGCAAATACCAAAGTCATGTTTATTTTGCGATTTCTAAATTGGTTGCAAGAATAAATATTTATCTGCTTGTACTAAGTATTATTTATTTCGAAAATAGTAGTAATACCCTGCTTCTCCGCACAGGCAGCGGCCCGTATCTCGCAGGCGAGACTATGGTTTCTGAGACAACCGGGTATGAAGGTGTGGCGAAAAATTCATATGCATGCTTCGTATTGAAGCCTCTTTCTATTCGCCCAGCTGACAAGCAAGTCTGTAGCTGAGCTAAAAGGGAAAGGTTTTCAATAATCTCGACTTTTTAATTTCGTTTGCGTTTACAGAGATCTGTTAACAACCAAGTAGATAGGCAAATCATCAATACTTTCGATTGGGGAAAACAGGTTTTTCGCCAAAACTTTTTCTTCTGTCTGAGAGATAAACAAATTAAAAAGCAACAGTAATACCCCTATGATTAATTTATAGAAAATAGCATCGCCATAATTATATCAATAATGAGGTCTTAGTAGACTTACTGGTTTTTTTGTCAGGTATTTGGTTTTTCAATGAAATATAATTTTTCTTGCAACAGTACATTTCTCAACATTGAAATGAAATGTAGAAAAAGCCTTTGGCAACAGACCAAATTGCCCTGAAGCCAACAAAAAACAAAAAACAAAAAAAAAAAAAAACAAAAAAACGATTGTTTTTTTTAAAAATCCAGTTGTCCTGTACTGGCATGACCTACATTAATTTTCATGCAATCGCAATTAGCCCGCAGGCTTTATATTGCTCGCATGCAATATGCTTTTTCAGTTATTTGGGTCAAGACAAGATATAGCGAGCAGCTCCTAACAATCACCTTACAATAGAACGAACCTTCTTACCTTTACCTCGCATAGTTCTACCATGGAGGAATAAACTAGAAGTTCATTCCTCCATGGTTCTTCTTAAATTGTTATGCGCAATCTCTGTCCCTACATCGTGATCACTCTTCACTACTTCAGAGCTGATACTTAACTCTTCGTGGGAATAGGACCATGTGTGTCGGCACCAAACAACAATTCCCCTGAATAAAAAAGATTATAAACCATTCGCGGGGACATAGAATTAATAAATTTTATGACCATTTCCTCTTTTCCTGTCATGGAATTGTCTAAATGTTCGCCCAGATTCCCCTTCAAGGCTTGCCAACGGAGAAAGACTGTGCCTCCCCTGTAATCTGCTATCCCCCCGCTAGAGAGCCGTACGATAAAATCGCTCATATAAAAAGCACAGGCGATCGTAGGTCTGTCATGGTGAGAATATAACTACAAGTTCAGTGTGCGTACTACTAGGGCATTACTTCAGCGACTCAGCATGGCATAATGGTCTTGATGATTTCAGGGGCATTTGACTACATATAGACATGTAGTTACAACATATTAAGCCCTCTTATCTGGATTTGTCTGACAAACTACTGTCAAACATGAGAGCATCTTCAGGAGACATTTACTTAGTCATACTTAATATATGAATTGACTTATCTTTGGGAATTTTATACACTGTATAATTCTATTGTACTCACTGTAGTATAAAACGATTGAGGCGAGGTGTTGGCAGTGCATACGAAACAGCACAATATAGTAAGAATACCATTAACCCAGAAACGTTTCTGCAAAGGTTCCGTGGATTTTGCAGGTCATTTTTCATTCGGAATACAGGAAATATAAATATGTGTATGTAAATGCGAATTTCCTGATCTCTGACCCTTGAAGCTGGCGGGGTCAGGATGATAACTTTGATCTTTAACTTGAAAACCAAATTTGAAACATTTACCGCTGGATGCTTCTGCGTGTCATTACAACAGAAAGCCATGCAGTTTGGTGCATTAAAGGACAGGAAGTGTCGTATTACAGCAAAGTTGATTATTATGGCATCCACAATGAAAAGACTTTGAGTTTGTTTCTTCTTCATGATACGCTGGTTCTCAGAAAGAAAATGTTGAAAAATATTGTGAGGACAAGATACTCCCATACTGGAAGACTGTACGATGTATGTTGATGACGAAGGAGGTGAAGGGAATGCATTTGGTTAATATGGAGGAATATGGTTAATCATAGAGGTAGAAACCTCCATGGGTTAATTTTGGGGGGTTTAATTACCTTCACAATCAACCCATCAAAAAAGCAAAAAAAAAAACAAAAAAAAAAAAAAAAAAAAAACAAACAAACAAACAAAAAAAAAAAACTGGTTTTCAATGAGGGCACAATTAGTTGACGTTTAAAAACCAACTTTCTCGTTGACAAGTCCAGTCTGAAACACTTGAAAACTAGTTCTCGGCTCTCTTCTTTGATTTTGTCTCTAGTTTTCAATTAGGTTCTCATTTAAAGATAATGACTTACGTATAAAAAAGTTTAAAACTTGTTGAAAACTAGGAGTGTAAATTGAGAAGTTGCAAGCTATTTAAAAACTTTATAGTCCTACCATAAAAAGCACTGTAAACATAGAAGTTGAAAACTAATTCAAAACTGTTAAATCCTGCCACACACGGCATACCTTGGTCATTTCCTGGGGTTAAATTTGCAGATCTTCAGGAAAAAAATGTGAGTCAATAATTCCTTTTCGTATTATTATGGTGCCTTACTTGCTTACATGATTTAGATGATGTCTATGTTCTACACGAGGTATCTTACAAGATACTGATGTTTTATCATTGCCTAACTAAACATCAGTGCCGGTGTAATTCCAGCAAACACGTTGTACATGAACACAGTACAGCGTGTTTATTCTGAAAGATAGATATTAGATCGAGCAGCATTGTTGATATGGTAGTGCCCATGTCGTTTCTATTGATGTATTTGCAACCTGGGGATATGTTGTCTCCTCTCGAGTTTTCTTACCGGGGATATGCCACTTCGCGACCCAAAGTTGTGCATTTGTCACCAGGGAGGCATCATTGTTTTACAGCATGTGACTTTGTCATAAGTTTCTACGGTTTGGATATGGTAATCACACTGTCTAATTTGGGATCTTTATACCTGGTTTCCATGATATTTATAGTTACAATGGGTAGCCATGCATCTCAAACCCAAGGTTAAGCTCAAAAAAATATTACCGAAACTGGTCATGAAAGTCTTCAAACAGACGCTCAAAGTGCTAGACTTGAATTACTGGCGAACAAGACACCAACACCTGGCTTAGTATTTCACTGTCCGAAAATTAGTGGTCCGTTTCAGAAAAGCAAGGGACGTGGCGGGTCAATGATAAAGGATCACAATGCACCAGATTTCCCCGTTTTTCATACAATAATTCAACGCGAAGGAAAAACAAAGCTTGTTTGTGCAAATCTCAAAATGATTATCTCTTAAAGTAGTAAATCATTCCTAGCATATCTCTTCTGTTCGCCTGCTAAACTAAAAAGACTTTCTGGAGGGCGATAACAGGACTGTTGGCCCACGGCCGGGGAACATAGAAACTCTGCTAAGGAGGCAACACTCCTGTTGACGATTCAAAAACGTCTCGGCCAAGAAAGTTGTCTCTTGGATGTTGACGAGACTATTGTTAAATTGACAGGTCGTCACACATTTCTGCACAAACTATACTGTTGAGCCAGTCAAGTTGCATTTTAACAAATTGCATTGTTCACTGTAGCGCCTTGGCTCCAAAGCACACCCATGCCGCGTATTTTGTCAACTCCGGAAGTGTAGGAAAACGGAACTTGGTCTGCTTTGCAGGCGATATAATTTCAATCGGAATCAACATTCATAACTGATTAACTGCACGTTTTCAAGATTCTAAAAATGGGAACAAAGTCCAGTGCAGGCTGTCTGAAATGCGCAAAATCTAAATGGACAGTTTGTACTGTCTACTTCAAGTCCGACCTGAGGGAAGTCACACCAATTAATTTCTGAAAGTTCAATTTCATAATCTGATACTGTCTCATACAATCATCCATGGAAGGATGAGCGCAAACCAAGTAACACACCCGGTTACCCTTTGACGCCTTGTGCACCCCTATTAGCAGTGACAATATGCTGTAACGTGTGGCATCATTTCTCGAAATCGCGTCCAAGATCTCATTTTTTAACGTAAAAATGAGGTGATAGTGATTTTCTTTCCACGTTTTCAGGTAACAAGTAAATATGTAGTTATTACAATGTTGAACCCGCCTAATTTTCTGCTGACACAACTATGTACCAAAATAAATTATACACGAAGAATTATAGCCGTATACGAAACACAAAGACAGGAACTCTTGTTGTATACATATATATCATGGAGCTACTATATATATATATATATATATTCCACTTACAAATAAGTTCGCAGTTTAATGATCAGGCAGCACAGCTTCCACGCAGGGTTGTCTGTCTTTATCTCGGTGTGGGGCCCCACATAGTCTGCCATCTGACACTCTGGGCTGCAACACCGAATCAAAGCGCAGTATCAGGGAAAGGAAAGTACATCTAAAACTTTAACCTGATTAGTTTATTTTGAAAGATATTTCTACATAGATCTTGCCAAAACGAAATTAGAAATTTTATTTTTACGTCTTGCAGCTGCCAAACTCAAGACGTGTGTAATTTAGAGAATTACTGAGAAACCACAAAACAAAAACAACCGGACAATCACGTCTCTATTGACGACATAAGCAGACCCAGACTTGCAGCAGTCCCTAGTGCATCTCCCTATATTCCCATCCCGGGGTTCCACCCAGAAGTGCGATATATTTTCCCCTCCATAAAGTTAACTCTATAATATTATGCCAACTACGCAGTATATTGATATTAAGTAGGCTGTACTGTCATTTTTATAAGTAGTCAATACTGCCACCGTGCCGGTTTCAACAGTAGCAGCTATTGAGTTCTAGTCAGTTCTAATCGCATTAGTATTGTGATAAGGTTCAGTTGCAAGTGGTCTTCGATGAATGCGTGGTTTTTTTAGTCACTGACCACTCAAAAGCGAGACAAAGCTGACAGTCTCCCCGCGGCTGCCGACACCACGCCCTCCGCCTGACGCGGTACATTGAAATTAATCCTTCATTACACAGTAGCTCAATTAACAGCTTCGGAAGAGGGGTTCGTTATGACTGCTCGCTTGTCTGTGTGATAAAAAACACAGTGTAGACCGCCGGGCGCTGATATGTTATCTGGTTAAAGACACATTCCAAGCCAATTACCCAGGTTTAGGGCCCTACCTGTATTATATCAGTATACGGCCACAGCGTGTGTGACAAGCTTCACTTAAAGTTTTATTTCGTAGTGAATTTAATTTTGAATAAAACAATAAAGACAGATTTATTTAAAATTAAATTCACTGGACTTGAGCAAGTCTAAAGCAGACCCAACTGTGCCGACTTAGTACTTATACTGCATAAACATGTTGATATGGCACTCGCACATGACTACTTCCATTGAACAATTTGGTCTAGTGGACATGTGCGTTTCCTATTTCAGCTAGGCGACTGGTGCCAAAGGTTTCAAGTTCGAGTCTCGCTCGTCCCGAACATAAAGATAATTCACATAATTTATGTGTCCATAACGCTCAGACAAATATTCATGAATTTGTCCAAAGTAGTAAGGAGCTTGATATAAAGGCAAATTAAAAATGATTAAAAATAGATATGAACAAGTGTTTGGACATGTTTGGTGGGGGTTAGAGTTAATCAGCCTTGTGGTAAGGGTACTCCTGACCTGTCTGGAGACAGCCAGACTCTGTTACATAACAAAACCCGAATATGTGGGAAGTAATAGTTAGATTACAGAAAAATGTGGGCTAATAGACCTCCTCACTACTGCTCAGAGGTCTGTTGAATCAACACTTTTCTGACTTCTACCATCTGGACCAAGACATAAATTTGCCCTCCTGCAGCTGGAATAAAAGTTCATATTCCTGATCAAGAAAGTGACCTGCATGTGCAATAGAAGTGGTAAGAGTAACACAACTTCCTCCACTCTGCAAAATGTAGGATACCTCATTCTGTAGAACATTGTGGTCAGAGGCAACATTTTGTATTGTTTCCATCAGGTGACCTGCGCCACTCGCCTATATGAGGCTGGCCATGATAAACAAACTAATATGGCAAAACTGGACCCCAAAGCAGGGTATTTAAGTGTCCTCCCATGAAAATTGACTCAGATTTCTAATACACTACAGCTTCCACACCTTAAAGAGTTAAAGTCAAAGATGAGAAGGCAGAAGAGACCACACATGTTCCCTTGCCGCAAACCCTGACAGACCTCTGCCGCACTGTCCAGTCTGGTTCCAGGCCTGACCAGCTCCCCTCTCGCCCAATGGCGACAGATCAAGACAGGGCTGACGGTGCCAACAGTATGGAAATAATTCTTCAAAAAGGCGTTGACACAGACATTGCAGGGCTGTCCAACTGGAGCATTGTAGCAAAATTTTGCTACACAGCTCTTCAAAATTGCTACAGATTTTCTCAAAAATAAGTGTTTCTTATATTAAGAAGTGGAAAAATGCTACAAGTAAAGAAAATTTTGCTACAGAGATTTTCAGGGCGACAGCACTGCATTATCATAAAAGCTGGTTGTTGCATGAAGATTACCCAAACGGACTAATTGATACCCTTTAACATCTACTGCGAGGGGCACAGTTTTATCAAAACCAAGGGGTTATGCTTTTATGATGACTGGTTGTCTGATACATGTCCATAACAAAGCTGGGATATGCTGGGACATGTCATAACAGCTCGACTAGCTTCTCAAGATACAATATATATGTGCAGGACTCTTGCATAACATTGAGTCATGGGTGTGGTGGATAAAATAATCATGACTGGTTTAAAAAAAAAAGAAAATAATAGAAGCTACTGTCATTCCAGTGATATTGGAAAGTAATCAAAATTCTCCATGGAGATGCCCCACGATATTTGCAAAACCTTGTACCAAACACTGTTCAAGATCGCAATAGATACAATGTTCGCTCAAGGGCAAATTTATCTCTTATCACAGCTCGAACAAATTACTTTAGCTCTTCTTTTTTCCATCCGTCGTCCGACAATGGAACAATCTTCCTGTATCCACTCAAAATGCTGAGGACCTGGCCGATTTTAAGAAAAGGTTAAATTGCGGCATCAAACCCGTCAACCCATTATGTTATCAAGGTGAAAAAAAGCTTGCTGTATCTCATGCTCACTTGCGCATGGGATGCAGCGTGCGTATGACCTGTTTAAGAAAGGTATTAAAAACTCTCCACTGTGCACCTATGGCAATGTTAATGAAGACTCTTTCCATTTCTTTTACGACTGTACTTTGTACATTACCCATCGAAATTTGTTACATAGCAAAATCATCCCCTTTGCCCCTTTCACTATCCACACTCTACTATTTGGCTCTAAAACATGCACTATGGAACAAAGCAAAATTAGTTTTGAAGCTGTCCGCAATTACATACAAGCCACGGGCAGACTGGGAGCAGTAACTTCAGCTGCACATTGTATCGCATATTTGATGGGAGCAAAAGCAACCAGACCTAGTCTATTGTATATACAATGTATATTATGTATTGGTAGACGTATACTTCATTCGCTTTTTATCTATTTGTACGGCGTCGGGTGACGTCCTTCTTAACTATGTACGGCATTGCCACTCTATCTGTCCTAGTTATGTGATGTATTCCTACCTAATGTATTTTGTCCTTCAATATCGTGAACTGTGTAACCCCTCTTCC
Source organism: Hermodice carunculata (assembly GCA_964020975.1). Lineage (NCBI taxonomy): Eukaryota > Metazoa > Annelida > Polychaeta > Eunicida > Amphinomidae > Hermodice > Hermodice carunculata. The sequence continues at coordinate 17,090,074 of OZ026617.1, read as the reverse complement.
TTTTCTTGTACAAGAGGGATTAATACAGGGCACTGCCCTGTTTCCCAATTGATTTTTCAATAAAAATATGTTTAAACCGAATTACTAGATTCTGAATCCAAAGATACCTCAGTGTGACCCGACAGTATATAAGTAGATACATACCTCAAAATAAAACCAAAATCATATCATTTGCAGCACAGTCACTCCATTGCAGAAACTCGAAATGGCGACTCAAGAAATTGTGGTGAAAAAACACCTAGTGTCTACTAAAAGGAAGCAACTTTTGAGGGCTCGTTTGTTGTTCTCACTGTAGAGTTAGGCGCTTTTATAAGTGACTTTGTGTCATTGGGTGACTTATAAGGGTGCAGACGTGCTTTTCAAATTGACTTTTATTTGCGATATACTTTTCATTTGAACCAATCACAAGTCCGACCAATTCATTTTCAATGAATTTATTTTCCTAACCATTCTTCTCTATTAGATTGCCTACAATGAATTTTCCTAAGAGTGGCAACGTGCATATATACATCTGATACAATGGGCATTCCTCTTCTAATAAAATATAGTCTGATACACACAATAGAGTTTCCTTTTGTAACCAAAGCATGTCTGTTTATGCAAATCTATGGCACGTGGTAATTAAAACAAGTCCATACATATCTGATGCAATACAATGGACACTTTTTTTGTCATCACATCAAGTCTTTACCTGTCTTACATAACCTTCTTTTTATGAATGAATCTAGGTCTCAACATGTTTCAACAAAAGCACGAATATGCCAGGATAATCAGTATACACATTGGAATTGGGCTGTGACATCAGCAGACACGTCCGAACTCGCTCAGATTATTACTGAGGCTACTGTAAAAAGTCAAAATAAAGATGGAAATAGAATGAAATAAAATACTTCAAATAAACACTAAAAAAAAAAAAAAAAAAAAAAAAAAACTAAAATAAAGGAAAATAAAATAAAATAAAACTTACTCCTATGTTAGCAAGCAAAAAAGACGACAGTATTTTTGTTGACACATCATACAAAACACCATTTACTACACTTTTTCGTTACACAAAACATTCACTTGAAGACAATATTCTTCAGGGAAAGGTGTCTCTTCACTGCCCATTTTATTTCCAATAAGGGAAAACTGGGATCCTGTATCGTCCTTTCTTTTTCATCTTACGTAGTCTTTATGTCAGCCGTGTATTCTATCTGTTTCAGCTTGTTGACCTGGTGCCTTTTGCAGCTCTCTTATCATTTCTCTCCTCCTACAGTTTGGCCTTGGCTTGTTCAAAGGTCTGAAACATAGGACTGACCAGATTGATGACTGGTTTGTTTGCGTCTTCTTCTTTCTTTTTGTTCGGTTTTGGATTAGGTGGGACGCCGTGATATTTATCAGATGTGTCAGGAACTTTTCCTTTGGCCATGTTTTTGAAAAAGGTGAGCCAGTTGGAAGAATCACTTTATATTTATAGTGACCCGACCTCACTTAACCAATTAGATCCAGGTGTTCATATGATCCACGTGTGCCATGCATTTGCACGTTCAAATGCTGGTACATTAACTCAATTAACTTCCTGTTGAAACTGAAGGTTATAATGAATCATGATAATAAATGATATATTCAAATCTTACTACTTAAACATTTTAACTCATTGCAGTTCATACATTTGTAAGCATTACACTTTCATATATATATACATGTATACATAATAAATTATATACATACATAGCATAGTCTGCACCTGTGTATGTTCTTTCATTTTGCGAAAATTAAAAAATCTTTATCTCCATTAAAATTTCGTGCATGAAAGCTTCATTGCCAAAATGTTTCAAGTACAACTTGTTATATTATGAGTCAAAAGTAGTAGAATGCCTGATATGTGACCAATGAAGTGATCAAAATGAATATATATATAGATATGAAAACGTGTTGTGACACGTTCTGTGGGAGTAGTGTGAATCCGACTTTTAAAGGGTACTTTCCCGACCTGTATGGATACAGCCAGGCTTTGTTTCATAACAAAACCTGAAGGTGTGCCAATAGTATATGTCAGGTCCTCTCCTGCTAAGGACATGTTTTGAAAGATATTGTGTAACAACATATGCTGACAGCCCAGGGGTCTAACCAACCTTTTCCAGACATGTTGGAACTTGTAAGATCAGCCTGACTCGTCTCTCAAGATATAATATATGTGTGAAGGAATCATGCGTACCATTGAGTCATGGGTGAAATGCTGCAAATAAGGCCAGACAAAAAGTGTGGGTTTATTTTTGTCTAAACTGCAAATCTGATAGATATACGGCAGGTACATCAGTGCGCTGTTAACTCGATTATGAGAACATGTCTCCAGATCACAAGTGGTCTCGGGAACTTTGTGTGGTTGACATGATTGTTTCCAGCATCTCTCAAACGGCGAGTAAAATCACAAAACCGTGTGTATTCTTATAACATTGCCCCAAAAGTTATTTGATTGTATATCCATAAGGTTATATTTACTAACAAAATACCACCATCAATTTTTCAAATCATTTATTTTATGGAATAGTTTTGATATTTCTTCGTTGTTTTCCATATGTACATCTCTCAGGTGGCTGGATAAAAAAAATATGATTTTGCACAAATAGGGCATATTTTTCTGTTTCTTTCTATCTTCGTCATTATGATCCTGTGAGTATTAGCTCACTCCTACTTATAATTTTTTGGGTGTACCCCCTGCCCACACAAGACCCATACAGACCCATGTTACACCAATGTAGATCCACACAAGACCCACATAAGACCCACACAGATCCACAAAAGACCACAGACCCACACAGATCCACACAAGACAAACACAAGACCCATACAGACCCACACAAGACCCACACAGACATTTCGTTGTTTGTAAAAACTGACACATATAAAATAATATTTTCATAACTTTATTGTTCTTTCTACAATTTGTTATATTTCCTCATGAAATGGAAAACTATATCATCATTGTTTCTCCTGTTTCCCCCCTGTGTCTCATCAGGCAATTTTTCAGCAACGGAGACCTTAGGTGGTGATTATTCATCGTAGATATACATATAAGTATCGGCATCAGAGGGCATCACATAGTCATCAGAGAGTGACACAGAGGGTCTGTGTGGGATGTGTGTGGGTGTGTTGTGGGTCTGCGTGGGTCTGTGTGAGTCTCTGTGGGTCTTGTGTGGGTCAGTGTGGGTGTATTGTGGGTCTGTGTGGGTATTGTGTGGGTGTTGTGTGGGTCTGTGTGGGTGTATATGTATGTATGTTAACAAACTGAATTTTCTTTTAACCAACGTTTATATTTTTAATTGGTTTCAATGCTGCCATTCACTATCTGTTTATTTATATATTTATGGACTGATGTCTAAAGTTCTGCTGTTGAAAATGCATCAACGGTATTTGTTTAAGGTGACCTCATAATAAGAAAGAAGGAACGATACGGGATCCCAGGTGCCCCATATTGGAAATAAAACTGTCCATCGAGAGACAAACTTCTCGCTGAAGGATAATTGTCTTCAAGTGAATCTTATGTGTAACAAAAAAGGGTAATAAATTGTGCATTGTATGATATGTCAACAAAAAAACTGTCATCTTTTTTGCTTGGTAACACAGGAGTAAGTTTTATTTCATTTTATTTCATTTCTATCTTTTTCATTTGATTTTTTTATATTTTATTTTTTCAGTAATTATTTTCTGTGTTTTATTTTAAGTTATTTCCATCCTTAATTTGATTTTCTAAAATTCCTGTTACCCCAGTGATAATCTGAGCGCTTTTGGACGTGGCTGCTGATGCCACAGCTCAATGCCAATGTGTATACGGATTATCATGTCATATTTGCGACTCTGATGAAACAAGTTGAGACCTAGGATCATATATAAAAAAGAAAGTTACGCAGGACTCATATACAGCTAAAGAAATGTTTAGATGACAAAAGGAAACTTCGTATACACGATTACCACAAAAGTGGTGACACCTAGCAAGAAAAGTTAGAACTCTAACTGTGGGTCTCTTCCCGGTCAGTTCATTCGTTATGCTGTGAGACCAACAAATTTGAGTGAAGGTATGCACCGTAAAAACACATTGTTAGCTTTAAAATTGGAATTGGTTGATTGATAATGGCATGTTTGAAAGATTTTGAGCCTTTTGAAGGCATAGATTGCTTGTTTTCTTGATCAAGACCGCACGTCACATCTGAAACCACGATGGTGGATATCAATCAGAAACATGTGAGCTTAGTTTTTGCCCCCCCCCCCCCCCCCAGGTGGTTAATTTGTCATGTCAACACAAAAAGCCATGGCGATTTGTTTACAGAGTAACAACGCAACATCATAACAACTTTTTGTCTTATAAAAGTGTTTGTGTGTTGGATCAGAGGTTCGTACTCCAAGTCACAATGCGTTGGCTGCACCAATGTACTCCGGCACTCGTGTCATCGACGGATCGAACAAAATATGTGCTCTTGTAGGTAGTAAATGGAAAATTATGAGCCATATTCTACACGATACATGATAGACATAAATGTTTCTTGTCATAGAGGTTGGATGTTGTACACTAATGATACAATGCAACTATAAGGTAGTTGTGCTTGCCTCCTGTCGCAGGTGCCATTGAAATGCACGTAGCGGTCTTGGCCAGTGGTCAGCGATAAACACAGAGTTCAAGTCATGGGTCAAAAGTGACATTACAGCGCATGCGTGAGGAAATTCTGTATTGTATCAGATTTTTATGGCCTTGTTTTATTTACAAAGTGTCCCAGATATACATGCATAGACATGTTTCGATTAGAAAATGAATGTCCATTGTATCACATGTATATCGGCAAGTAATACCACTCTTAGGAAAATACATTGTAGGCCATTTAATTTTGGACTAATGGTTAGGAACATCCATTCATTGTACATCAATTGTTTGGTCTGTCATAATTGTCTGGCATGCTTTTTTCAGAGAAACATTTAATAGTCACAAGGAAATATAATTCTACACAATTTTAACAAGATGATCATAATTCATAAAATACACAGAAAATACCACATTATTTACAATTAAAATCCATTTGGCTCAGGGTCAAAGTTGTCTACCGGCCTTTTAGACCAAAACTAACCCACACATCTTGTCTGGCCTCATTGGCAGGCTGTGACCTGTCATCACGCACGACTCAACGTTACTCAAAGTCTTTCCAGTCCAGATGCTGACCTGGGTTTAACGAGATGCGAGATTGGGGGTCAAATCAGCAGCCTCGTTCTCAGTTGCATAGCTGGGCAGTGCTTCTGTACACAAAGAAGCATGGGTACATCGTAGTCCCTGCTATTCGGGAGTGTTGAGGTGTAATCATCTCAAAATGCATGTATATTTACCCGAACATATCGTGTTTAGGTATTTCTCTGCAGTTACAATATTGAATAGCCGATCCTGATGTGCTTACCACTGAAATTAAAGATAAACAATGCCCATGTCATCACGCAAAATGACCAGCTCTGTGTTTATCTATCTCTCAGCTTTGGCTAACATTGAAGGGGTGTGATAAGTGATTTAACACTTATATAACAGTCAGTACCTTTATTGGGTCCAAATTAATGGTCACTTTACAAGCTTCCTGTCACCCAACACCCCACTGAAGATGCAAGCGATGTCAGTTTGGAACACCCACGGACCAGATGCTGCTCTTGCATTTTAATTTCAAACAGACCCATGACCCATTCATGCTATAACTTGACCAACAAGTATTTATGATTTCAATAGGGTATACATTTGGAATGGGATGGGTTAAATTTTCAAGATAGAAGTGGTCCAATTTGAATAACGGAACAGTCCAATTTATCAGAAGTAATGGGCGGTTAGGACAACTGATAAAATAAAACCTTTTCTGTTATAACATAGATTATGCCAAGTTTCATACTTTTTGATATTTTAAGTTGTAAAAAAATATTTTTCAGTATTCTAGGGCAAATTGTACAGTTTTGATGAAAATTAAAAGGGCCCTACCCCCTATATATAGAATTTTTGGGTTCCTTCCTTTTTGGCTGGCAGGTGGACACTGGGTGATTACAATCCCACCACCCCTATTGGATTATAGATCTGTATGCTTTGGCAGTGCATTCTAGATGCAAATTGCCGGGAATAGACCCCATGTTACGAAAGTGGAGCTTTGTAGAAAACGAACTTTTTGGCAAGATGGCGGATTTTAGAGGTTAAAATTCAAAGTGGGGTCACAAGATTATTTCTTTCTAATTTGGACCTACATCTTACTGCTTGCCTCCAAAATTATTCTTGCAGTAGATGGCAAAATATTTTGTCATCAAATTGCTTGTAAAAAATTTAATCAAATTGTATTTACATCACTTCTGGATATTTGGGTCAGCAATGGCTGACAGGTCAAAAAAGAAATGGACATATTGGATGAACATGGCTCTATTATTAGACCTGAATAATACCATAGTGTGGATTTATATGTGTGGAAAGAGGATACATAAAGGTAAGACATAACACATCTTTTGTACCATTAAAAAAAATCTTATTTGTATGTGATAGCAGTTATAATAACATGGCCGCCATGTTGAATTTTGTCTCTCTTAGTGACGTCACAGCCTAAGGCTTAGCTTGGAACTGAGGCTTGCTGGTAGCCAAGCAATCCCATTCATGTCATATTGTACCTTGAGAGGCGAGTTGGGCTGTTATGACATGTTCCAACATGTTTGGAAAAGGTTGGTTAGACCTATTGGGGACGTGCTACAGATGGACTGCCAATAGAAGCGCTAATCCGTTTAGCGGCCAGCTGGGCGTCATGTCCACAAAGTGTGTTCCGTAGTGCCGCTCAAGTTAATCAACCCTGCTCAGTCCCTTTGTTGTTCCATCTATGTTTTATGCTTTTGCAACACATTTTTTGCACACACGATACTTTTTATCCTGTGCGTTTTCACTTGCTAAGCAAACATTGCTTTAAAAATACGCTTGACTTGAGGAAACGCAAGTTACATTACTATATCACTGTAACGACAGACAACAATTGAATTGGAATCCAAACATCACATTTAGACCCTGAGCACCATAATTACGGTATTTATCACGTAAAAAGTTTAGTCTTCTTTCACACACGCATGTGTGTGTGTGTTTGCGTGGGTGTAAAAGGCGTACAGCCTGTGCTTCAGTCGCACTCTTTACCACAAGAACATGACGTCGGCTGCTGTGAAATATTGATAACTGTTTGACGACAAATGCAGCACTTTTAGTCGCAAAGTGAACTATCCCTACCACATAATGATTAGCACTGTAACTAGGCCTACCACTTTATGGTATTAAGGAGTTCAAAATAGTTGAATTCGAGCAGCCTTTTTCAATTTTAGTTGAAAACTCGAGCACTTATTATTAGAAACTAAATCAATTCCCACATCGTACCTGTTAAAGACACTTGCACACCAAGTGAATGAGGTTATTAATATGGAATTTTAGTCCACAAAACTTCATAGCACCCGCATAAAATTGGTATAATTGTATAACAATCGCTGAAATAGGGAACTAGTTTACATCGCCAAGGTGTCTCTTTTAAAAACATCAAATGTCCATGTCAAAACAGTGTCAACTTCAAATTTAGCTGCTTGAATGGGTGAACTGACTTTGCCTCTAAAGCGGACCAAGTTCCATGGCATTTTTTCTTGACTTGTTCTGCCCCAGCACTGCAGGGTTTTATTCATAGTCAGGATAATAAGAGTGCATTGTTACCATTCTCATGGAGTGACGAACCATTCAGAAAATTTATCATTACTACCTTTGCCAGTATTCTGCCCTGTTTGACTGTAGTAGGTTATCTTGGTAACCATATAGAACCAGTTAAAAATTCAATAACTTTAGCGCCTAAATCAGTTACCATTTAGCCAATGGGCAGATCAACTAGACTTTGGAGATTGGTCTGGTTTTCAAGCAAAAACTATCATTGTCAGCTTTAAAAGCCGTCCCTCTTTGTGTCACAGTTTAGTCCTTTTATGAATATAAATATGTACTTTTTCAGAGTATGTTTCACAGGTGTAAATATTATTCACATATGTCAAATAATCATATATTCTTCATATATCCGGATAAACGCAACAGTCTTGACTTGCTTAAAGCCATGAAACAAAGATTTGAAAAAAATCTGGAGGCAGAATCTGGATTAAAAACTGCGAGAATGACTATGCAGGGAATAAACTACGCTTCTCAAGATTATTAAAGACCACATTTGAGTATGAACCACATCTTAACATACATATAGAAATGGGCAGACACAAACAGGTATCAGGGAATGAAAGATTGTGTACACAATGTAATATGGGCAAGGTTGAAGATAAACTACTTTTCCTTTTGACTGTGCGAAATATGTTGGTGTGCGTGAAGATCTTATTAATCAGGCTGTGAATAATACTAATGGTAATTTCAACACAATGCCTAAAGAACAAAAGATATTTTATATATTTAACTCTGAACTGGCACTCGTCAAAGCACTTGGATCCCATGTAAAAATAGTTTTGACCTGAGAACGGTATAACACAGTACTGGTGCCATGTGAAACAACTGATAATATGACAATTATGAACCATGTAGCTGTATATGAAGTATGTACTTATTTTTCTTTTTGTTGGTTGATTATATGATACATGATATGTATTTATGTGTTAGTGTACTAGCTGGTGTTAGTTTCCTTCTTTCGCCCTCTGAGGGCATTTTGTATTATGTCACAATTCTTTTGTAACTGTTGGCCCCCATTGGACAGAAATGATTAAATAAAGAACTTGAACTACATAAAAAATTTACACATATCTGAAAACAAAAATTAGTCACACGCATAACTGTTGCACATGTTTAAAACAGCTAAAGAACACGCAGTGCATGGTCTTGGAATTCCATAGCATGCGTTTTGACAAGGGGTAATGAATGTAAATGATCTCCATCAAATGTCTCTTGGCATATATGATATTAAAACGTAACAAAAAAAGTATAGCACAAAAGTTACATAAAATCTGCGAAAAACTTAACAGTAAGCAAAAATGATATTAACCCAATCATACACTGAAAAATTAGAATTTTGCATATGTAAGGTTTAAAAGTGGAACCTAAATTGTTTGTTCACTATCCATCAGATGCTTAATAATCAACAATCGATGTAGAAGTAGGATTTTTGTTATGCATTAAAAGATCTTTAAAATGTAAACTTTCAAACGCCTCTAATTTTTCATTATGTAAAATGATACTTCTGGTCAATATGTATCTGATGTGCATAGTTCAATAACATATATACAAAAGTGGGCCTGGCATCGCTGTCTATAATGGTTTCAAAGATACTCAAAATATAAAATTTGCGATGCTTCCCAAATATATAATTTGCATCATACCGGCCATCTCATACCGGGTGCACAAATTATTTCACATTTTACCGTCATGTCAAATTTGAAATTTCTGGTATGACGTAGGTCTCAGAAAACCTTTGGAAATAAGTTCGCGCTGGAAGATAGAAACAAGGAGATAGAGAAGGAAAGAGCGAGTAAATGAAGAGTTTTTGTGGGGATATGGCAAAGAAACAGCCATCACTGGAACAACACACTAGTCCACCAAAGCGGACAACTATGGCACCTGTTATATTGTCAACTGCACAAACGTCTACACATCTACCAGCCAAGCCACATACTGAGTCGCCTATGAAATCGCTCCAAAAGCACCTGTGCATGGGGTCCAGGAAGAAGAAAAAGAAAAAGAAGAAAAAGAAGAAGAAGAAAAAAGCGACAGACGTAGGAATAAAAAAGGCAGGAGAAGAAGGTGAAAGAGAAGAATATTAAGGTTCACACTCCAAAGACCACAACGGTAATGGTTTAGGGGTCAGCCAAAATTATCAACATTTTCAACATGAAAACAGGGTACTCTTTCTTGTAAGCCCCCTCCCTCCCCCAAAACGAGTACTCTAAAAGTGTCGATTTTGGCTAAATATTCATCAACATTTTCAAAATTGACCCCTTCCCCCTGCGTACAGTAAGTGCGGATGTAAAAATATTGATAAAAATTGCTGACCCCTCAGGAATAATCTAAATGAAGATAAATCAAGCACTTAAGTGGGCAGATCAATCACAACTTTGCCATTGATATGGCCATACAAAGGCCGTACAGGTGTTGGGTGAAAGATGAATTGTAGACAGCCAATATCAAGCTACATGGAATGGATATTTAGATCGTAAGTACATCGTACAGGATAAGATCTGAAAAAAAACTGGTTTAATGTAAATTTTAGGTAATTTTGTCCCTACTGTCTCAAATGCACACATAATACTACGGCTTATTTAGGCACTACAAAGTGCCGAATAGTAATCAGGAATCAGGAATCAGGAATTCTTTTATTCAATCTCTCTCTCTCTCTCTCTCTCTCTCTCTCTCTCTCTCTCTATATATATATATATATATATATCTATATATATATATACATTCAGTCAGTACCGTACAATAATTTTTTTCATAAAAACAATATTATATATATATATTTCTCTGGGAAACCTGTATTAAGGTCATGTATGATCGCTATCATACAGGCCACCCAACGAAATTATACTTTGAAGTTAAATATATATAGAGAGAGAGTTGATTACTTTAAAGTTCATGTAAGCTAAAATTCTAATGTTTTATAGTAGGTCACCTGTGTTGTAAAATCGACTTATTGCGCAGGGTTCAATTTACATACAAAATTACCCTCTATGATTGCAAACATAACACTTTTGTATATGACAATTTTGTATTTACCGATATAATATTTCTTTATTTAAGTTGAATAGCCTGGGATACTATGTGTATAAACGTTATCTTTCATCACAGCTGGTGTATTATTTAAAGTATGAGACAATTGATATCTAATACATTGATCTGTATAGAGACCAGAAGTCCCTGTGATAAATATATTTTCCCTACTTCTAGTGTTATAATCATGTAGGGTTGAATTTCAAATTAATGGAAAGCTCGTAAAATACGTTGGCAATTTTTCATTAGTTAATTTGTAATAAAATTTCAGGAGCTGAAGTTTGTATATATCTCACAGGTCACTAGGCAAAAAAGTAGTAACAATGGCTACCCCCTCAAAATTTTACACATGGGCGATGTTAGTATAATCTTAGATGATCCAGAAGAAACAATTAGAAAAAATGAGTTATTCTGGCCTATGGTCTAAAGAGCATGTTCGATTAAAGAGAGAAGATGGAGTTTATACTATTACACAAGTGAAGCGCACCGTCAATGTACTATAGACATAGGAAAACTGAAGGTATGAATGGTAGGTAATATCATTGACAGAATATCATAAGAACTCCTTTTCGGAAGAACTTTATACATTCTGTTTCCATTTCCAACATGTTCAATGTGCTCAATTTATTGAAAAGGTACCCGAGAGAATATTATAAAGGAACACTACGAACCCATTCATAGAAGGGTGATAAAGAGTCCCAAGGAAACTACTATGGTATCACTCCCGCCTCAAACCTATAGCTTTAAAACTTCCGTCGCATTTTACAATGCCAACTTTGTTTCTGAATTACATGGCGCCTATATGGGAAAACATTTAGATGACCACTGTGTACTCTCACGGGTCTGTTCAGCCCTAGGAAAAGCCTTAAAATGGTATGTTTGGCTTTGTGGACCCAATGCCAAGGTTTGATGTGGTAAATAGGAAGAGTATGTTCTTCTCTTTGTGCAAAAGTGCCACAAAGCTTAGTGCTTGCTACAAAAATATGAATAATGTAGAGAACAATATAATTTTTAGGCTCCTTTGAAAGGTGACTGGTTTGAAGTGCAAAACGGCGTGAAACAAGGCTGCATTACGCCCCGTATACCCTTTTTGGCATTCATAGAAGGTTTGGTTGTGGTGCTTTCATAACGATTCAGGATGAATACTTGCTATCAATTTTATCTGAAGATGATAGTTTTAATTGGAAAAAAATATGAACCTTAGGGTGTATGCATGCTGAACGCACTCCACTCTTTCGTGATAAAATGGGGGCATGGAATTCATGGTAATATATCAAATGTTATGACAATTGGTAATCATATAAAATCAGTTTGGCTTGGTAACTCCATGGAAATTACCTCTGCTATTGCCTGGTGATCAGACTGTTCATGCTAGCTTTGTCCCTCCCATGGCAAAACAAGGACTGAACTTCTATTAAGAGTTCAAAGAATCGACCCGACCACGTAATTATACTGCTGGGAAAAAAGATGCCACTCCCATTGGTTTAACATTTGCCACTCTCAATGTGCTTTTATATGGAAAATGTGGATGTCATATAAAATATTATATAACAAGATAGCTTAGGGTGTGCCTGAGCAGTCACACACACACACAAAATGTCCTGAAAACAAAATAACAGACAGACAAGGGCAAAAATTGTGTCTGGTATTGAGGTGCTGATGGGCTTTATATGGGGGCCATGGCACTAATGGAATCAATGTGAATCCACAATGCCATAGCATACGGGTCACCCACAACTGTCAAATCAATGGGATGCTGGAGGCTGGCCATTCCCTGCGGGAGGCTGCCAGAATAATGGGTGTTCGAGGCCATCAGTAAAAAGGTGGTAGGAAAGTTACCAGAAAACCAGAGGATGCAAGATGAAGGCTGGATCTGAGCGACCAAGACTGTTCAATGAGATGGATGACCATTACTTGATCCAGTATGTGGAGAGGCACAGGTTTCTTTCCAGTGAAAGGTATCATCAGCAGTATCACCAGGCCTGCAACATCAGAGCATCACAGTCTACCATTAGCATTAGAGTAGTGTCAGCCAAACTTAGGGTATATGGCCCTGCCATTTGCATCCCTCTCAGCCCTGCACACAAGACACGATGGATACAGTGGTGTGAAGAACAGGCAGCCTGGATCAGAAAAAAAAACGTATGGAACAGTGTGATTTGGTCAGATGACTCCCCATTCTGCTTGGGTTTCCACAATGGAAGAATAAAGGATTGACGAGTGCCTTCCAAGAGGTTTGTAGAAGGATGTATGGTTGAACATGACTTCTACAGAGGAAGCAGTGTCACGATGGGGATGGGGGGGGGGGGAATAACAGCAACAGGGAGATCAGCTATCATCAGGATGAATGGGACACTAATAGTCCAGTGCTATGTTGCTATGTGGATGACATCCTGCCCACAGTTGATGAATGGATTCAACAATATCCAGGGCTATTGTTTCAATAGTATAATGCATGACCACACACTGCTCGAGTTATCATACAGTATCTACAGCAACACAATATCTCATTGTTGCCATGGCCAGCCATTCTCCCAACCTGTCCCCCATCAAGCAGTTGTGGGATGTGCTTGGCTGTCGAATCACGGATGAGAAGAAAGAGCCCACAGCCATCCTGGACCAACTGGCACAGATGTCCACAGACCAAGTTGAATCAAATTCCTCAGGCTGAGATCACCAAGCTAACATACAGCATGCAAAGGAGGATCCAAGCCTGCTTACAGGGACACGGTGGTCACATCCGCTATTGAAGCATCCAGCCTCCCAAAAACAGCAACAAAGGTCCTTTTAAGGACCACCTTTTCCTCCCAAAAGAGATGTGAAAAACAATGATATAATATAGTAAAAAAACTCCCCAAACACATCTTCTCAACATGTGCATGATGTTTGTGCAAGGGTGTGGAGTGTGGGGAGCTATCTTCAACCCCCCTCCCAGCAGTATACATGAACAAAAGGCATACTCGCAATAGCAGTCATTTTAGTGGATTTAAGATGGCTGCCCCTCAAGTTTATGCTGTACAGAACACGAAATAAGTATTTTTCAGGATGATGAATCCCACGTGGAAGCATGCTCCTATAAATTGGTGGGGAGGGTGTTGCTTGCTGATCTTTGTGACACAGAGATCGGTGAAGTGTGACAGATAACATATGTTTTCACATACAGCTTGCTCCTCGAGAAAGCCAGGCCAAGCCCTCAATGTCCCTTGGCCAATGTACTCCTAATCTTTACAAGTCTACCAGTGGCAGGGGACAGATGCCTTCAAGTTGTGATGACTCACACCTATGTACAATCCCATTCATTTATTCCATACAACCAAGTTTTATTTGTTGCATACACCAAATTTGGTGGGTGATTGTTTGAGCACAGCAATTTATAGGCAGGTTGATGCACGGTCAAGGGTTTCAGTATCTCAGTTTTCACTGTATAGTAATTCAAAGTCCTAATCAAGAACAAATGGGGCCCTATACGCACTCTCTTATTCATTTCTGACCTTAATCATGGGGCTAGTATAAATTTTTACCTATTTGTCAGCCAGCTTCTCAAATTTGTTAAACATACTCTAAAAAATGACGTATGTGACCTTAAAATGATATCAAGAGTCACTCACGTGCAACACATTCATAGGATGTACACAGTTACCAAAAAGGAGAGGTCACAATTACTAATTAGCTGTATATCCAGCTGAATACAGCTGAATTGTCTTTGCTGAATATTTAGCTTAGACAAGGAGCCGCTACTCAGAGGGACATGTACAGGTAATAGGCTCCGAAACATGTTGAGTAGTTACCCGCTGAAGACCGTTTAATTTATTTGGGCTGATAAAGCCTGTGTCAAAATTTTACAGAGGAACGTGTGCAATATGGACAAAAGTAATTCCATATGTATATAGGTTAGACAGAGACAGGTTACTTTATGGAGAGTAAAGAGTTCGGACTGCGGAATAGGGTACGGACTACTAGGAAGTGGTTCTGGGCAAAAAGACACAAATACAACAAATCAATACACAGAATTCGTCAGGGCTAGAGATGTGTATTCCCATTGGATAGCATGTTAATTAACCTTAGATTTAAAGACTAATTTTAAAGCTTTAAGAATAAAATTATGTCAACATTTCAGCTATGTACATAATTGTACCACACCAATTTTGCTGTTACTGCATCCAGCGATTTTAAAGTTATTAAGGTGTAGATTACGAAGAAAAGTAATGGGAATTCACAACTCTAGCACGGAATAACTAATATGCCCTCTACAGGAGAGCAGTAGAAGCTTCGTTCTTGCTTCCCCCTATTTCAATACAGAGGACCATTCCTTTTTTCAATTTATCGCACTGACATTGCAATTAACAAAGGTGACATTGAAGATCATTCAAGATCAAAATTAAAAAGACCAAATGAAACGTCACATTACTTTATTATTTATCTTCATGGTAACCGTGGATTTAGGATTCACCATTGCCAATGTACAAGCCAGTGTGTCAGATTTGCTGCACTTCTTTGATAAAATTCACCAATGTTACCTCGAAAATGAGTCAAGGGCACTCATGTGCGATATCATCATAAACAATATATCGGAGGAACACATGTTTCAATTTTTGTTGGAGAAGCTCATTCTATTCTCAATATATCGTGCTGACACGGCAATTAACAAAAGTAACTTCTGTGGCCTTGAAATAGGGTCGATGTTAATAATCTTCGATTGCAATTAATCTCTACATAAGAGGGATTTGGGTGTGGTAGTCTTTTCGTTTTTAAGTATCGCGATTAGAATAATCATGCCACAACACTGATAAAGTTGGTCCATGTGAGCTTGAAAAGAAGTCAAGGTCGCTGATAGGTAATCCCATCCGAGTACGTATAACTGAGTTTCACACACCAAATTTGGTCTTAGTAATTCTTAGCTTTCATGACAACATGACGACAATAACCTTTGACCAAATTATGCTGAGAGGTAAATAATACTTTCTTCTAAAATTAAGGACAAATTTACGTTGTTGTCGTAATTCACATTTTCGAGTACTTCTCCAAACCTGACACCCAGTTTTACTTCAAACTTGGTGGAGCTGTACCTTGGGTGAATCTCTACCCGCTTTTTTTTCAAGAGGTGACGCTTCAGTGATTTTTTATTTTCAACATTTTTTTTGTTCCTTTTTAGCAAAACCTTTAAAAAATCTGCGAAAAAAAAATACATACAGCCAATTGCTTTAACATTACACAGGTGCCCTTTCGGGGATCGTTAGACCTAAATTTTATCAATAGATGGTGTTGCGTTTTTATCGGTTTCTAACTTTGTTGTGCGTTTTCACTTTTTGACTTCTTCCCACATGTACATTAGATGCTCTTCAAACTTAGTAGGAATGTAACAAAACTTGGTCTCCACCAAAGTTATTCATTACATGCTGCTGCTGTCATTTCATGGTTTGTGACGAATTATCAAAGTCAGGTGAAGTCGGTCAGGGTATATGTGTATGTTAGTGTTGTTCCAATAGGAGTCGCAGCAAATCTGACATGTTGGTTTATATCTCGGTAATGGTGGACCCTATGCACATAGTTACTATTACACTCTTATAAGAAAGTACCTTTGAAATTTGTTTTGATGTGGTTAATTATAACGTTGAAAGTAATGCTGTGCACTGCCGGCTGTAATCATTTTTGTCGTCCATCTTTGTTCATGTCATGCGAGGTTCTACCAGCCATGTTTGCTATGCAACACAACTATGCCTGCACCATTATGAGTGCACATAAGCAGGAGATAATCCCTTCCCACCTGGAAATAACACTTTTCTCCAAATAAAAAGAAACTACATATTTCAAGTTTCCTGCATCTTATGAAAATAATTAACTTCTTTTAAGCTTTTGGCCTTCGAAAGTTGTCACTGTTATCAACGAAACACACTTGGATTTTCCTTGATACACCAATCTGCCTTTCTCTCAAGTTTCTTGTTGTAGAATAGGGGGCGCCACAGGGCCTCAGTCAATGAGAACACGTCCTACTTGTTTCCATGCACTGCAGATATACGTTGCAACTACATGTAGTCTATCATCCTTTTCAATGATATCAGGAAAAGTAGCATAGATCGGCATGTCAACCCTTATGGGCCCACTTTGCAGCAATCTGGTGTCCACTGTGACCTCGCCTGTTTCCATTGATGGATTTATGGGCACCGTGTATTCCATCCGTTTGGCTTGGTCGATGATGGAGAGATCACTGTCGCATTGCACAGACGCCTTCTGGTCTGCACGTATGACGTAGGAGGTCATACTGACTATGCTTATCCACAACGCCCCAGCCTCAATACTTACTGCATACTGCTTGTGCCACAGCTCATCAAATGTTATATTTGTAAGAAGGTGTTAATTTAAACATGACGCCGTTGAACAATAAATGTAATTACTGAAATATGTCAGAATGAAACCGATCTGTAATGCCTTTGACCATTCACCGTAATGCCAGTTCTGAATGTTCCTCGAAAACTCAGACCTTTGAGTAGGTCCACCTTATCCACGTGACCTTAGTTTCAAATCACCGCGCTTTTGCATCTTCAGAATAGTTTAGTTAATTATCCAGGCATTTCTTGTGTGGACTTAATTGTCTCTCACTAACCAGCCTAATTATCCCAGCATACTTGCCCCTCGTACCACAGGGTATGTATACTCACGTTGACGAAACCAGCTTTGGAAACAGACCTTCCAGGAGGGTCATTATTCATCGTAATGCAACACTTCACATAAAATGTGTCTTTCGTAAATCGATCAGATTTGTACCAATATTGTCCGTAAAGAGTTTCTCGTGGCTACCTGCTGCCATTCGGACAAGTGATAACTTTTCTATTCATAGTGAGAGTGAGTGTCTGGTAGCTTATTGAAATTAATGAAGGGCATATTTCAAGAAAGAATTGTTGATAACGTATCTTGAGAGGGAGGAAATCCCGCTTATTGAGAAACCCTATATAAGGCGATCCAATAATATGCAACATGTTGGAGAAACAGATACCCCATTTTTTGTTCAAAGTGTATTATTTGTGACCATCGTCCACATGACGTATAAATCTTTATCATCAATGCACCTGTAAAACAATTGATTTCCCACCTTAAGCTCATGTCTATTATTTGATTTTCCACTGCATTTTAAGATTTTGTAGATGTTGCTTACATATTAATATTAAAACTTTGTTTTTAGATTTTTGGTAAGCTTTATGTTTTATCCAAAAAGCGCTATACTGCACTCTAAACGGAGAAGATATATTGCCATATTTGCCAGGGCAGGGACCTACGTGCTTTTTTTTTTGAAACCTATCCTAGTCAAGTGACACAGCTTCCTGCCCATTAGCATTTTGAGGTGCTCTGACCATCCTGGTGCCGGCTGTTTTTCTGTCTCGGCCCCTTGAAAAATGCATACGTAGATTAGTTACGTTACGCACATCAAATATATTATGGGTTTTTCTCCAACAAAGATATGAAAATTTGATTTGGTAACTGGACAAACCTGTTTCTGATGATTGTCACAAAGCCCAACAAGAAACAAACATGACGAAATGCAGTATCATGCCCAGCAACACCCAATTACGTTAAATCATACAAAGGAACATTCTGATTTTCACATTTTTTCGTTAAATTCCGTCTGTTCATTAGGATTATAACTATAAAAGTTGGTACATTTGTTTAATATATTACAGTCTATAAAGTTCATTAACATCCTTGGCACTCTGTCTTTGAAAGAATGCATTGTGTACCGAAAGGCAACGAAAGGAGCGCGATCTACACGCGGAGGGCTATACAAATGAAATCATGAGTACAGAAGTTCTGGAGTTCGCTTGGACAACGGCCAGAAACATCCCCACTAACTATTTTTGTTATAAATTGGTTTAAGGATATTCAACGTGGGAAAAACATATAACCTGGAATGCATTTGAGTCTATGGGCTATTGTTAGTTGTTATGGGATTTCATGGGCTATGTATTCTGAGACTCTATTTGTTTGATGACTGTTTTCTTTGCTTTGTTTACAACTTATTTTACGGTCTATAATGACAAAAAAATAACACGACATGAACGGGTTTAAAGTTGTGAAACTACATAATATGACAATAGGCAGTTTTTACAAGTCCTTAATAATACGATTACGTGAACAGATTTTCAACAAAGAATATATAGAGCTCATTCACTGGCGCGGGTATTCATTCGTTCATGTGTGTCTGCCTATACCATTTGGGCTTGTAATCATATTGAACACGTATTTCTTAACGATATTAATATTGGAAAGATTGTAGCAATAGTTTGGAAATATCTTACTTATTCACATGAGACCTAAATGTTTAAAATATTGCTCCTGCGAAAGATGAAACAATCATAAAAGTTGGGTTCAAATTGGAGAAAATAGCAATATTCATCTAATGTGTAAATCCCCTCGACATATTTGGTACATCTTTTGTATATATGTTGGAAAATTAAGGCGCAGCATACCCTTTACTTTTTGATTAAGCAGAATTAATATCTTTGTAAGAAAAGAACATCATTTGCAAAGCCTATATGCCCTTATATAGCCTTTAGGGGTTGAGAGGTATTTGCCATGGAGCACGTCCACGGTACAAATGCCTAGCAACCCCTGCAGGCTAAAAAAGTGCATAAATGCAATGTAAATTTTTTTCTTATTTTATTAGAATATATTTTACCGGGGTAACCGGTTCAGCCCATGGCTTTAGGCAGCAGCTGTGCTTTTTCCCCCGGCCCAAGCTAACCGCCCAGACAAGCTGAAATAAAATTCTGTGTTTGAGTTGACTTTATTGCAAAATAACGGCACGTTGGCCAGCTTTCCTGTAAACTTGCAACTTGGTTACGACTGATTAGAATGACCGCTTTTTTACGGGTGGTCGTTTGTGGGGGCGATTTTGCTGGTCGTTGGTAGCGAGTTGCCGCTGGTCTAGGGCTGTCCAACTGGAGCCTTGGAGCAAACTCTTGCATCACAGTTCTTGAAAAATGCTATAGAATTTATCCAAAATAATTGTTCTCATATGAAAAAGTTGAGAAAATTCTCCAGGGAATCTAAATTTGCTGCTACAGAGTTTTCCAGTTGGATAGCACTGTGGTCGTTCGCGTCAGCTCATTCAACCTTGCAAAAGCGCCCGTGCCAAGGAAAACTGGTCGTTTTGACCAGGTGGGGACTGAGGTTGGTAATTGCAGGTATTACTGTACCATGCTTATACCATGCAGAACCTGTCAGGTATGTCAAAAAGATTGACTATAAGAACATTTTCAAAATTAAGGTGAAATCATTATGTCTCTCCGATAACTCAAGACAGATTTGACAACGGAAGTTGAATATTTTTGTGAATATGTTCCTAGATAAGAC
This sequence comes from Hermodice carunculata, assembly GCA_964020975.1. Lineage (NCBI taxonomy): Eukaryota > Metazoa > Annelida > Polychaeta > Eunicida > Amphinomidae > Hermodice > Hermodice carunculata. Next base: position 17,069,991 of record OZ026617.1, on the reverse strand, counting down.
CTTGCTTGTGATTGCAAATTGGTGACCTTGACCTATTTTTCAAGGTCATATGGGTATTTCATCTAAAATCGACGCAAACGCAATAACAAACCAAGGATTTGACTTAGAAGGTTGATATTTTGCACGATTATGTACTATAATAGAATCATTGCAGACACACTTGAGAAGGATTTGACTGAGGAGTTTGAAATTTTGTGTGATTATGTTTCCTTATAAGACTTTTATAAGACCTCGCTAATGAATGCAAATGTTTGACCTTCACCTTTTTGCAAGGTCACAGGGGTATTTTCTTGAAAATAATTGCAGACGCGATAATTCTGGAGAATTTGACTTGAGAGGTTACATTTTGTGTGATTATATACAAGTATAAGAACTAGGTTAACACTGTAGATAAGTGGCCATGACCTATTTTTCAAGATCACACAGCCATTTTCTCCAAAGTTATCGCAGATATGATGTCTTAAAGTATCGAAGTTGGGATGTTGAAATTTTGTGGGGATACGTACCTTCATAACACCTTGCTTGGGATCGCCGATGCGTGACCTTAACCTATTTTTCAAGGTTACCCAGGCATTTCCTTGAAATTGCTACAGATGCCATAAGACTTAAAGCATTTAAATTAGGAGGTGAGGGCGACAACTGGTAAGGGCACACGGGGAGACATTTGATTTCCTTTTCGAAAAACAGACTAGTCTAGTTCTTGATGCATGACTGCCATAAGATGGGAGTACTGGACAGAGACCGCTTTATATATTTATAATTTCAGTATCTTAGCATTTATTTATATATGTATATATTAATTTATTGAAAATTTAGATCTGTCTTTTAATTTATAAATGATTAAAACATTTCATCTACAAACCTATGCAGAGCAACTTAGTATTTTTTTCTGATTTCATACTTACTATTTTCTTCTTGTGGTCCAACAAGCCAATGCAAGATTCCGTAGGCATTTTGTGCTCCCATTTCATGCATCATAGCTTGGTGTGTTTTCAGCAATTATACTGCACAATGCTGGCATATGTATGAATATAATATTATCATTCGATCAATCAATCAATCAATCAATCAATCAATCAATCAATCAATCAGTCAACATTCAGCGATAAAAGATAAGTACATTTAGGCCTAGTGATTATCTTAAGTTATTTTTTTCTCCTGCTTTTGTAGAGAAAAATCCATAACTTACTAATTGCAGGATAATTTATCTGTAAATTTTCCCTGAATTAATAAACATAATTTGTGTGCAAAAATTCCCTAAAGCGTTATATGTATTAGTACAAAAATTATCTTATTGATAACATGGCGATGGTCTTTTTCGAAATATATTTTTGTCACTAATTTTTGCTAATTTTCATCAGATTTTTGTGCAATCTGAGGGAAAATAGCCAAATCAGTACAATAATGAGTAAAATGTTTTAATTTCCTCAACCATGTCAAGGCAAGATTTTCCACTCAAAACTCCCTAGAATGCCCCATTTTGAATGCTCAAATTCGATTTTTTGGGGGAAGGGGGAATGCCCCCAACCCCCCTAGCATGCATTCGGGTGCTTACTTTGGCCATTTGGGCTACATATGTTTCATGTGGGCCACTGAAAAAAAAACTATGTACTTTTTTGGACCACTTGGGTCTCTGAGTTTCTAGCACTGGCCTGGGTCGATCAATATTTATCAGGGAAGGGCGGCTTGAAAGTACATGTACCTTTGTTTGTTTTTGTTCCATTAATTTTAGGGTTGGACTTTTTCAGTAGGGTCTGTCGGGTTACTGGAACCACACATTTATTTTTGTTAGGCCTTCGGCAACTTGGACATTTGCTGAAACATGGTTAAAATGGATGTTCTTCCCCTTTTACACATTACCTCTTTTAACGTCAGTTTAATTTGTTACCTGGGCACAGCCGGAGGCACTTGTTTGAATTGAAAGAACGTAATATTGTAGGGACTAGTCGGGCTGACTGTCATGCACGTGGAAGGAAGGACAAAATGTTTCATATTTTAGTATGTTTGGTGTCTGTTACATACGGCAGGGTGCATAAATATATCAGATGAGACAGAGAAAAAAGTATTTTGGAGAATATTCTTTGACAACTAAACTTTTTGCGGTGCCTTGTTGGTATATGTGTTTATGGTGTTCGAGGCACAAGTGAAATGCTTAACCTTGTGTCTGGAGGGGTATCTCATCATGTAATGGCCCTGCATACATGATATGCCTTAGAACGTTTTTTCCAAGAAAAGGAAGCTTCTGGAAAACGAAAGGATTTTTTCCTTTTAGTCTGGGTCTCCTGAGTATCATCCTGGGCGCAAATATGTTTCACAGGTACTGTATAGAATTGGATAATTACAGTTTGCTTTTGTCTTCTGGTTTTGTTAAAAGTTCACTTTTACAAGATATATAAATAAATATGCCACACTTCACCCCATGTAAAGCTAGCAATATAGAAATGCAAATATATCATCTGCACAAGCTTCTGGTGTGAATGTTCGTTCAACATATCTCTTGAACTTGAAGAAAAATTGACATTGGAGAACTAGGCTATCCTTCCTTCTGAATGTGTTGTTTATGGATGTCGACATACTTGATTGTAAAGAACTTGAAATTAAAGCTCTTCAACATATTTTCCCGTGTTATAGAACTGCCTGGTGATTGGCACCTTCTAAATTTCGTTCAAAGACACTAAGAAATTTGCTTTGTGACACAGGACTCCCCGAGCGAGGATTACTGTGTGGACATAAAAGGACATTCATCAGCGGCAGGATTTCCATAATATCTTCATATGATATATGGCCTGCATGAGTCGGTCCTATCTGAGAGAGTAGGAGAGAGTTTGTAAAGAAAATTCAGTGTTTGAATCATATGACACATTGCATGCGTATATTGAATCGGTTGTGAATTCTGATGAAATTTCCCAATTTTGGTCCCACATTGTTAAATACCAATATGCATACACTGGATTTTACTTTGCTGCGCTGTTGGGTAACGGGATTTGAGAAATGCATGTCTGCCAAAACTAACACAGTTGATTTTGCTTGTTCTAGGAAAAAGTATATAAATAGCTGGCCCGCAAAGTTTTTAATAATACAATGTATTTATGAGACGAACCTCTGTGGCTCTTCCAGAGAGGAGAGTGCACTATTAGTATTACAGGAACAAAGTATCAATATATTACATTGGACGACGGAGATGAGCACGTCATAGACAAAAGATTTAAAAGAATTGACAGCACTTCCTTCACAGTATCAGACGATAACTTTTGCAAACTTTATGGAATTTCTCGACAAAATTATGCTTGGCATGAAAGTTTTCACAGTTTAAATCATATCGGCTTTCAAATGTTTCAAAATATTTACTTTGCATACACAGGAACATGAATGATATGAAAATATTTCCTTCTGAGATCCAAAGAAATTGACATAATATATTTAGTGCAAAATCTGTTGAATTAACATATTAACACCAATTTTATTTGATGACCATTGGCACAATTGGGAAAAAAGAATGTGCATACTTTAAACTGTACATGTAAATTATTATATCCACCCCAGGAACTTGAAAAGCACAGGCACAAAAATTGAAAGGTTTCACAAAAACCTAGTCCAATAAACGTATGTAAACCAGTAACGTTTCTCCACCTGACCAAATCATTTAAACGTGTCAATGCACAAATGCAAAAGGTTGGTCACTTATCATATTTTAGACTTTTTACAGTCACCTGCCATTTGCAATAAATTGTGGACTGTGAAACCAGGTCAAAAAATGCATTTCAAGATGCCTTACCTGAACACGAGTCATTTTTAGCAGCAAACAATCCCATCTCTTTTCGATCAAATCCATATGAAATTATAATTGAACTCCTAAAATTCATTCACAGCCCACCATCCCCAGTAATACAGAAATATAAGGAGCTTGCTGGAGACATGCGCAGTAAAGTGGTTATGGCGGTGGGTCTCAGTAGAGGCGCAATGTTGCTACTTTGGTACTCAATAAACCGCGTTTCGTACCAAAAATAACAAAAGCACCGCATTCAGAGACGCACAGAAAATGAAATCCTCAGTTAACATTCAAAAGCAGTGATACGGATATCTGTATGTCAGGCCGAGTATTACTGGAGCTTGGAATATTCATAGATCTCAATAATGGGATCAATGGCTATAGAAAGATAATTTAATAAAGAGTATGTGTCCATGAATATAGGATATGATCACATTCAAAACTGTGAAGAATTGGAAGATCTGGTATCAAAGAAATATGTATGGGTATCTTCACTTTGTTTGTGTTTATTGCCAAGTCATCATCAACATCATAATAATAATAATAATAATAATAATAATAATAATAATAATAATAATAATAATAATAATAATAATAATAATAATAATAATAATAATAATAATAATAATAATAATAATAATATAACAGAGACAGAATCAGATGGGGATTATGGTTGTAATTTTGTCCCTCAGCCAGACAAATGCTACACAGTTCAGCATATACGTATTCTGGACACGTATTCCCTGAACAAGACCGATTTGTCAAATTGGATGCTAAACTATTAGTAACTTTCCACAGCTTGGATTCCCTTCACAGCAAACACTGCGCGTGTCCCACACCGCAAGTTCGGACAAACACACAAAATTTTATGACCATGTGTATGCAAATCCATTGGAATTATGGCCAGCATTTTAAATTGCTGGCATTACCATTGCAGGGGACTTAAATATTATGTTAGAATGGTTGGGATATGTATAAAAGGACGATACAGAAATAACATATTTGGACCAGTGGGCCAGTTGGGCACGAATGGTATGCTACTTTAATTACCAAGGAGGTACTAATTTGTTTAAACTCATTTTGCCGCCTAATGAAGCATTAAAACTTCATGTTTGTAGAGGTACTTACGAGTTGCAATTGATGTGAGAGTGATGTATCCCATTCACTTTTATATGCAAGTATATCTGATGGGTGGATAGAAAAAAAGGAAAGGTTGAAATCAAACGGGATGAGAATATTGATATACCCTGCAAAGAACTATATTAAAAAAAGAAACATTTTGTTCAAAGATGTGGTTCAACTTCCGCTCAATGTATAGGTGTAAGTCGAAGCTGCAATGAGTGTTGTCAGTCTTGCAAACTCTGTAATAAATTTTGTGCTTGTGCTGTAATTGTTTAAATCCACACAACAATATATATTTAGTGCTACCTCTGATAAATGTACCCAAGCTTGCCTAATCCTTCGTCAAATCAAAGTATAAAGGTATCAGAGATAGAATCGGGAGGGTAATTGACATGTGGGTCAGTGCGAGTCCGACACATTGCCAAGTATATCTATCAACTATAATGGTGATGTCCCTGTAAATGGATTATCAGACTTTCATCCTTATTTTGCTACTGCTGATGATGACAGCGAAGCATTCCTTTCATAAACACCAACAGTTTCACTGTAGGGCCCAAGTGACACAGAGTCAGGATAATTACTCGATGGTGACACTGACCTGTATATGCGGGAATATGAAATGATATGAGAACATCGTGAGCAATGACATAGTATTTTCTTTGCATTGCTAATCAAATTATATGATTTAGGTGGGGGGGGGGGCTGTCAAGTTAAATATCTGTACTGGTTCGTCTGCTTCTGTGATTTAGATGAGATCAATACTTGCCAAACTTTTGGTAAATAGATGATACAAAGAAGTAGAGACACCAAATAACTCTGCATCCTTGCGTCCTGCGGTGAAAGCTTCGATGGTCCTTTTTTCTCACCTTTTTCAACTTTCAGCACTAGAATGTGGGTGCATGGCCTGATTTTTAACAGAGTTACACACATAGCCTTCAAAATATGTCATCATGGATAACCTGTAAATTTAATCAGTCCCCAGTGTATGACCAATCCATATGCATTGAAAACTGTAAATATGTATATATTTGACTTTTCTACGGAGCTCAAATGTTTTACATAAATGCATATATAGGTAACTGGTTTTCCAAATGGATCCAATTGCATATAAATGTATATATTACTGAATTGTATTTTTTTCCATAATGATCATATTCATAAGTAAGCCAGGTCGTTCTGACGAAAGCAGTTACGTATTTCTCCTTTGCTAAATGTTTAATAAAGATTATGGCACACTAGCGGTGACGAATCTAGAAAAAATGGTCTTTTGTTCTACCACTGTGTGCGTGTGCGTATGTGGATGCTGTATTTCACCAGCACTGGTGTGATCAGAGAAGGTTATCTTTGCAAATAAAACACACTTTCCAACAGAGAACATGGCTACATGTCCTTAATTACTTATCAGTACGGCAGCATATCCTGCTTACTCCTTCATCATGGAAGAAAACGTGTGTATGTTTTGAGATAAGGAAATAGCGAGCGTAGAATCTTGCTTTAATTTTTTGACCAATTACAAACCCTTCTCCTTCATCACTGGCTGTTCCAGACTCGGCTATATAACACTCCATATTTGTAACTTCATCATGTTAAGATGCATGTGCCTGCTAAGCCCCTGTGATTCCAGGTTTAAGCCATATACATACATATACAAAATACAATATATATATATATATATATATATATATATATATATATATATATATATATATATATATATATATATATATATATATATATATATATATATATATATATATATATATATATATATACCCCCGTAAAACTTAACATCGGCAGTCCACCCTCTCAAGATGCGCCATGCATGATGCATGTGGTTGTTTACATTTTGCTGCAGCAGCTTTCTGGCCAGAACGACCTTGGTAACATTAATGCCACCTTGACCTGAGCCAGTCCTGGCTCAGCTTCCTGACTGTGATTGTTGATGGAAAAACAGGCGTACCAGAGACCGACAGAGCAGCTTATAACCATAAGCTCACCTGACTAAAAGTTGGCTGAGCGAAAAAAGCTTCTCTCAATCTCCAGAATATGTCCCGTTGTCAAGAGCAGTAGAGTGATCCTTTAGGAATCAAAAGGTTTTTGGAAAATCATTTATTCAGCAAGGACGCTTTTTATTTTTTTTAAATTTTTGTGCTAAGAAAGATATCAATTTCGAGAGAACTGATATCCATGCGATTAATTTGCAGAAAAAAAGTCACTGTGATTGTGTGTATATCAAGATCTACGTAGACTGACAACTTTGTCAGGCATATAGTGTATGTATTCAATTTCATATTTTTTCTTGCAATGATGAATTTATTTCAAGTCGAATGGAAATATATTGCTGGCCTATAGCAAAGGACAAAACTATCCTGAAGCAAATGAGACTGATGGCCTTTTAAATTCTGAACCGCACTGCCATGGCCTATATTAATGCAATTTCTCTACAATCAGTGTCAGCCCCCAGGTCATACATAGAGTGCACTGCTCGTATGTATTTTATATGCTTTACACTGCTTTAGGGATGATAATAATAATCCATCGTGGGAGCAGGGCCACATAGTCTGCATGAAATGACAAGTTCTCCTGAATGAAAATTAGTGCATACTATTTGTTAGGACATTGGCCTGTCGTCCGAAAATGGAAATGTAACATACGCACAGACACCACCCCCCGCACACACTCACACACACATACACACACACACACACACACACACACACACACACACACACACACACACCTTACATGTAAGTGTATATATATATATATATATATATATATATATATATATATATATATATATATATATATATATGTATATATAACCAACCAAACGTAGTTGCCATGCAGTATTCTTTCGATGAGAATTCCAATACCTAATGATTACGGCATGATTTTATCAATTTTATGGCTATTTCCTGTCACTGGATTGCTTCTCTATACGCGCTGCAATCTACTTCTAAGCCACATTGCTGAACATCTGTTAGTGTAATAGTGTAAAATTCTCAAATATTTAAAACGAGATGTAAGGTTCATATCGCTTGGAGATATTTATGAAGTGGACACAGTTTTCTAAAGGTAGACATTAACGTTTTTCTCATTTGCCCCAGAGGGCAGGTTGGGGAGGTTTCACCTGTCCAAATACCTGTCCCCGGGGAAAGTCCTGAGGTTCTGAAGTAGAAACTAACAGTTGTTTTTGACTGAATGACACTTTGTCAGTCAGTTAAATACCATATAAAGCAAGTCACGTTTCTGTGTCACTCAAATTAATAATTGACTCTGCCTAATTCATAAGAATCAAAGGAGCAATCCTCATTATACTTTGACTAAGATATTGCCATTTTCCTCTAAATTTTTGCTTTGAAAAGTACCCGCCCGGTGGGGCAGGTAAGGATTACAATCAGGCTGACCGACCAGAGCATTTTGATTTATTTGCCTGCTCCGGACAGGTTGGCAAGCCTTAATGTCAAATGCTGTATATGTGTATATATTTAGGAACCCAAAGATAGTCCAGGGTGCGTTCCCGTCAAGTGATAGTGATCGACTGAGTGTAAAAATGGTCTTGGTAATTTCAGCCCCTACACGTGACCATACAGGTACAGACAGACAGACAGACAAACAGACAGAATCACACACACACACACACACACACACACACACACACACACACACACACACACCATACGTGAACTCCAGCTCTTTTTCTGAATGTATCAAAAGACTACTATCTGTCAAAGTATTAGAACCTCTCCTGAAGACACCAGACATGCCTTGATAGCAAATAAATGAAAATAACATGATTCTCAATGCTTAATTATTGGGTTTTATTAAAAATGAAGTGGATTTATAGACATATGTATCACCGGTCTCATTTTCAGCAATTATTTTACACTGTACAATTCTATTATATACACTATCTGTGATACCAAACTATTGAGACAAGGAGTTGACATTGCATATCTATTGAATACAGGCAGCACGATGCAGCAACAATGTAATTGACGCAGAAACGTCAACATTTCTGCAAGGGTTCCGCGGATTTTGCAGGTCCACTTTCGTTCTGTATACAGGAAACATAAATGTGTGTCTGTGGATATGGATTTCCTGGTCTCAAACCTTTGAAGCTGTCGCTGTCAAGACGATAATGACCTTTTGAACTTCAAGGACAAATAAAATACAACGTGATGATTTAACATATTTTCGGTGACTGTTTTCCCGAAGTGTCATAGCCAATGATTGTCACATTGGTTGATTATTTGGTACATTAAAACAAAGTTTACCCTGTCAGTAGCATGATACTCTCATGTTACACATTACGGCACTCGGATTTACGCAACATGGCATGCCTGGTACACTTAAAAACAGTGACTGGGAGACAAAATGTTTATGGAGGTACATGTATCTTTTTTCCAGACAAAGGCGAACTCCCAGCTGCATAACCACGGTTTAGCTTTTCGTGAATTTTAGGAATAAAAATTACAGAAGCAGCAAGACAACATTTAGCACCTTGTCCCAAAAGCCCCCATCTGTTTAGCTCTCGTGAGAGAAAATGGCTTTCTCGTCCATTCGATCAATTCCGACATTGTGACAATGTACACGTGTGGATTTCCTGTCAGTTCTTGTATAAAAGCATCCATAGCTTCAAGATTATGAGCGTAGTGGAACCAGCCTGCATGCATGTGAATTCCAAATGGTGCCCTGTTCTTACTGTAGTGACGATTAAAATTATCACGCAGGTATTTCAGAGACTGCTGTTCGTCACGTGGTATTGAGCAAGAGTCCATCATGGCACATACAACATTGTCCACACCAATGAAAGGATTTAAGGGGATTTGCCAAATACCCGGGTGTAGTCCATGTGGACACCCTTGATTTCCACAAAATTCTGTTGAGGGTCTAGTGTCCAAAGTAAATGGGAAAACCGGCCTTTTGGCTTTTAATGCCGATCCACTGAAAGGACCGTAAAAAAATGAAGAATCGTATGTGAAATTATTTTCTTTCATCATTTTAAATTGTTTGTCGCTTCCGAGTTGTAGAAAAGGAGCTCTGATTCCTTTAATTTCGGACCTTGGTATTCCGCATTTCGTGATCAAAAGGCGTCTCTGTCCCTCAAATTCGGAGACCCAGTCCTCATATGTAGCTACATGTGTCCACCACGACTGGGGAAAGCGATGTGAAATAGTATGACTGGCTATCTCATGACCTCTCGTGTATAACTCCTTTGTGAGATTGTAATCGTTGCCATCGTCTGTGACAAAGAATGTGGCCCTGATGGGGCACTTATTAGGGTTTAATCTCTGTGGCGGAAATAGCCGACGGTAAAAGCCTATATTTTTGGCAGTAACAGCATCATCGAAAGTGAACATAACCAGCTGAGGCAGTTGTTCAATCCTGAAGCCATCGGGGCCGGTGCGGCCTGGACACTGACAATCCGGAAGCTTACAGGTCCAGCGTGTACACTGGGGGTGAACCTTTGGTAGGAGAACCAGCCCAGCAGCCAACAAGGCTGTGAATAAATGTGCAAGCATCTGGCCCTGCTCTTGCAGTTGGATCGCTCCGGTGTTGTCCAAGAAACCACACAGGAAGGAAAAATCTACTTCCTCTCCCAAACACAACAGGACAGGAAATGATTAATGACAGGTGCATGTCAATCTGTCTTTTGTATTAGATGCCAATAAAAACGATAAAAGTTTGATTTGGATAAATAATAATATTGCCTTGGGCAGACGACATAATGACATGTAATCACGGGTGCCATGATGCAAAAATAGCCTGGGGATGTTGTTAACACTGCTTCTCAGACAAATTAACCTGTCGGTGCCAATCACGACAAACACCGCTCTGAAGTGATTTATCAGTGATTTCAGATTCAAATCCCTTAGAAACAGATCTTTCACCAAAGTGCCAGCACGCTCTTGCCTCCGACCCCCCCCCCCCACAAGTTTTACGTCAACAGCTTTCCTCGTTGCATTTTACCACGTTGCGTCCAAGGTGAGCCAAAAAATTGTTGATTGAGTCTTCGACCAAGCACTAAAGGGGTTAATCTGATATTTTTAAGTTTATTTGATTAACATGGACCACCCGTAATGAATGTAAAGGAAAATAAGTAGCATTCGTCGGCTCTACGACAATAAGACAAATTCACTAAAGAAAAAACAAGAAAAAATTGGGTATTTTATTATGTCTTCCATAGTGCATGTGAGCAGCCATCTGAAGTACCGGTACAGCTGGTCAACATGCATCAGCTCTTTCATTGTCAATTTCCACAGAAAGTCGGTTTGCTGTAATTGATAAAACGATTCTAGATTCATATTATTAGTAAATCGACCTTTCCTTCAAGTACCAGCATGCCTATCTGCGGTTGCAGAGACCACGAATGGTCCACTTGAACAGCTTTCTCGGCACGCTGAGGCTGAAATGCGCGAAACCGCTGACGAAAACTGTTGACTCAGTTAACACTTGGCACTGAAAGAGTTGTTGTGAAATATCAATAGGTACCAAAAGCGACCTTTTAATTTGGAAACAGAAACTGTAATTATTGATGACATGCATGCATATTAGCCCAAATAAATTAAAGGATCTTCAGCGGGTAACGACACAGAACATGTTTCGGAGCCTATACCCGTTTGCAATTTACAATGTTTGCAAAAGTTTTGTCATTGATGAAAACGGATAAAATTGAAACATTGTGAGCTAGTTGTTGAATAAACATACCGGTTTGTAACAAAGATTTAATATTTAACATGTCTATGCAAATTTCGATTTAATTTTTTGCATGTTTAATAAAATTGTGATTGTTCACAAAATTAGTCCGGACCTGTGGGCATCCGGTGCAACATATGAAAATATATCTTAATATTGACCATAACCGGGGGTGTGAGGGGGATGGGGCAGAAAAGTATGACAATTTTCCAAAACGCTGTCCAGACTGGACGTTTCCTGAGGGAAACTGTTTGAAAATATTTTTATCACATGCTACGTATACCCATCTTGAACGCTCTCACTAATACAATTTCAGTTCTACTTGTTTCTACGTGCAGAGTATAATTATGCGTCAGCAAAAAATATAATGCAATCCATTTTAAGATATAGACGTTGTTCCTGAAGTAAAAAAAAAAAAAAGGAAAGATTGCTGGACTTATATTTAGCGACGATCTTGGGACTTCATGGTGTATGCATAAAATTTGACTTAGATGTACATGCAGGACTCTGTTCTTAGGACAAATTAATATGAACGACAAAAAATAATGCATATTGCCGCTTTACTGTAATTGCACAAATATTATTGCTGATTTGTGGCTGCTATTTTAGGGTTCAGAAAGAAATCTGACCCATAAAAACAAAACTGTATGAACTGTGCTTTTTTGACAGAAATGGTTCTGCAAAAGCAGCTGGATTATCAGACAAAAAATGTCACTCCAAAAGTATTAAGGCATCTATATTGCAGTGCAGCTAAGCCTAAGGGAGAAATAATGTTACAAAAGTTGATAAGCTACATACCCGATATTTTTAACAGTGCTATAATATGGCCATGCCAACCATTTCTATTTATTAGAGATTCGGAAATTTAGGATCAATAGGTCAACAAAATAATTTACATTTTTCGTGTTATAAAGTTAGGCTTGGAAAGATAATAGAGTAAGGGATACGCCTTTGGAATAGAGCAATCGAGTCAATGGGACTTTCAACTTGCCATATACATACGTGTAGTACATTAATATGTAGAATTTACTATGTACGCGTTTCCATGTCTTTTAAGACGCTGCAATATTATAACTATGCTAATTCCAAACGAGTGAAGCCCACCGGATAACAAGTCCTGCTTTAACACTAAAGCGGACACGCTCTCTCTGTCTTAGTCGGCCTGATGCTTTTCTCGCCAATGTGTTCACGTTGTTATTTTAACTTGTTGCGCGTTAACATATTTATAAATAGGTAAAAATATATTATTATACAACACGGGGACTCTTTCTGAGAATGCCTGTATTATACATCGTAAATTATATGTGATGCGAAAAGATGAGACAGCTCATGTGTACGACAATAATTTTGCGTAATCATGTCTATGCCAAATGTGATGTATTACCAAAAGGAAAAGCATGACCGTCGTTAATATGAATATCTTTGCCACAAACAAGTGCGCATAATAAGAATCCGTTTTGCATTACCAAAAGGAAAAGCATGACCGTCGTTAATATGAATATCTTTGCCACAAACAAGTGCGCATAATAAGAATCCGTTTTGCATGGGTGACACGGATTACTGTTTGTACAAATGCGGTTTTCTCTCATGCTGTCCCATAGGAAAAACCTGGCAAATATGCAGGAGTGTATAATGTTGAATGAGGCTCTATTGGTTCACGAGAGCATTGTTTTCGTCAAAAGTCACCCAGCAAATTAAACATCCTTCCAAACACTTAATATAGTTTGTTTTGTAGTTTTTCAAGTAATACAAAAGTGACAATTGATTTCCTCAGCGATTGAAAATATGCATTTACAATGTAACGATTACGCGCCCCATCCTCCTTTAGAAAAACCAAACCAAAGCCACAAAACAAATCCAAAAAACAACCAAACAAACAGAAAACTAAACGAAAAAAAAAAAAAAATAAAATAAAAAAAATAAAAATAAAAATAAACAAGCAACAACAAACAACAATGATAATAGTAGAAATGATGGTTGTGGTACTGATAATAATGATGATGATGATGATGATGATGATGATGATGATGATAATAACAATAATAATAACAATAATAATCATAAGAAGAAGAAGAAGAGGAAGAAGAAGAAGAAGAAGAAGAAGAAGAAGAAGAAGAAGAAGAAGAAGAAGAAGAAGAAGAAGAAGAAGAAGAAGAAGAAGAAGAAGAAGAAGAAAATAAATAAAGCAATGAACTTAATAAAACATTATGAAAGACATCATAGAACTTTTAAACATGGTATTCACGTTTCACACAAATTTTTCTTAATCTTTTGACCTGAGTGTGCCGGAATAAAACACTGTGCTGAGGGGACTTGGTCAGTGAGTTTCGGCTGAGACGCCTGTCTGAATCCAAAGGGAAAATCGCTTAAATTTTAAGCTTTTATGAGAAGTATTTGAAAGACTTCTATTCCACATATCTGGATAAATGTAGCCTAGAAGTAACCAATTGTTTAGAAATCTGTAATTGCAAACTACAAATGACAATGGATCTCGTTTCAATGAAGTTTCATTGTTTTTTTTTTTTACTGAAATAGGCTCAGTGAGTATATTGTAATATGTTTTGGTATGCTGAGATCGAAAGTTTAAAACGACTAACACAAAAATACAACCTTATTTATGTCCCAAGTTATAAAAAACCCACAGATTTATCAAAGAAAGGATTTAGAGTCAAGGACTGTGAATAGCGGTTGTCTCCATGGCTAAAGAAACTCGTTGAAAGTGCGCATGAGCAGTAATGCAACCATTTCTGAACTATGGTTACACCCAGATTATAAACATGGTAATCAAACTAACCGAACAATAAATCTTGCCATGCAGGAAAGATTCCTTTAACATAGTTTCGCTTTAGACACGGGAGTTAAATTGTTGAAATATATTCAACTTACAGCTTTGATGTACATTACTACAGGTTTTACTTGCCCATGAAAATGCTGTTACGCATGCGGTCTTGAAATGTGTGGCGAAGCCCATCAAATAGTAATCTCAAGATATCCTACATATATCAGCTACTGTCATAAAGCAGGCAGGTCTAAGCCAGGAAATATATATGTACAATATAATTTAGGGAGGCAAATTCCATGCATTTCCACACATAAGCATTCTCTACACATAACTAACTTGTCTTGGAACCTGACTCAGCGTTCCTGAGTTTATAACGTCCTCGGTTAAACAGACAGGCTTGTTAACAAATGCACCAACTGAATGGATATTGGTTCATCCTGAAATGCTACGTTACAATATATGAAAATGATTGCATTTGTATACAGCAAAGCATATCCAACGATTACTCGTTTGTTACATAACTACAAAATAGAAAAAACAAAATAAAACAAAACTAGTACTATTAACAAGTTTTTCTTCATCGCAGGGAACAGGAACTAACCATTTAAAATGCTAAGTAGACTAAGCTCTGTATTCCTTTCTCTCAGCATTCCATTTTTTCTAGAGTACGATATATATAACTGTTCAGCTCATAATTTATCATTTAGTTTACTATGTATCTGAATATACCTTCTTGACAGTTATCCCCCCCCCCCCAAAAAAAAACGTAAAGAACAAAACAGTACAAAAACAAAACAAAGGAAAAAACACACCCAAACAATTTTGATCATTCTAATGGTTTGTACATCGTGACGAATTCTATTGTCCTGCCCACGCGCTTGCGATACTTGTATTTACAAACGTACTCATGTACTTGGCATAACGGTTGAGTTTGGAACTGAAATTTTTTGACTTGCAATAATTGTTTATCAAGATGAGTTCGCTAAAATGTCCGTAAATAGTGATGCTACGTAATGAACTTGTTTCGCACTCTATAGATACGAAATAATACGGAACATTGTTATCAGGCCCAGATCCAGGTCCCAAAGGGTTGGGGGGGGGGGGGGCGCACCGGAGGCACGCGCCCCCGTCAGCTCCCCCTTTTTTTACCCTTTTGCATGCCGAATTCTCAACATTTTCACACAAATCCTGGATCTGGCCCTGCTTGTTGCCTGTGCTACTGTTCTGCCCGGCCATATCATTCCAGAGGGAAATATCTGTATGGGTACGAGCAGGTCCACATGTCAAACATGGCCAAATACGGTGCTCCTGCCAGACTACTTTGAGGAGATAAACTTCTTTCAAAAAGTCAAAGTCATGTTCTTTAAATGCGTACTGAGCTTGGGATAAGAAGGAGTTGTCACATGCTTGGAATAAGTTTTTCTCTATTCCCACAAGTCATTTGAAATAACTAATAGTGATATCCTTTGTTTACCACCAGTACGCCCGTATCGTGGCGCTGATTGCCACCTTTGACTGGCAAAAGGATCGGAGATTTGGGAGGAAATAAACGTCGTATTTACTCTATCTTTCACCGGTATAACTGGCTACTACGAAAGTGTGAAAAGTACTATCAATGCTACAATTTTTTAAATGGATGTGTGTTTATCTTGTATAATTCCCATTTGTTTCATGTGTGCTTGTCCTCTAGGTAGGCTATAATAGAACCTGCTGCATTTAACATTTACTTCATCTGTGTCGTGACCCTTCTAATTGATTGCAACAGAAAAACAAAAGCAAAAACAAAAAACAAAAAAAACAAAAAAATAAAAAACAAAAAAGCAAAATCAAAAAACAAACAAAAAACAAAAAAACAAAAACACCCCCCAGAACAACACAGAACCAAACCAAACCAAACCACCACCCCCCCCCAAAAAAATAAAGAAAATAAAAAAATAATAAAAAATATAAAGAAAAATAACAACACAACCACACGCACAAACACACACACACACGGCTTGAAAATATAGGTCAAAGTCACCAACCAACTGTCAGGTTACAAGGGCAGTGTAATCATAGAACCATAAGTGATGGGCTCCAGGCTCCTAAGAGAAAAGCGTTTGTGGTCATGTGTAAGCAAAAATGATGTATGCCCCAAGTCAAACTTGCAATACAGTTCGGCATCGCGTGAATTTGCTAACATTTGAGATATGTCTAAAAATAAGACAAAAAAGAAATAGAAGAAAAAACCCGGAAGACTAGGGCGTCAAAAATCCAATATTATACACTGGTAAAATGGAGAAGTATACAGGATCGAATAATGAGACAAAAATGCACTGTAAAGATTATGAGGTACACTTGATAATATTCTTTATAGGGGACACGATGGCTCTTCGCATTGTGGGCATTTGCGAAATGTAAAATTACGAGAAGAATAAATAGATAAATAAAGAAAGAAAGAAAGAAAGAAAGAAAGAAAGAAAGAAAGAAAGAAAGAAAGAAAGAAAGAAAGTAGTTTTGAACTTCCCAAGGCAGGGTAATGTTCAAAGGTGTTTGAAATTTTGTCTTGGCAACCGTATAGCAAACATTTTGAATAATGTTTCCTCCAGTTCGTTCAATTCGCTTACCATACCATTTTTCAGAGGTCATAATCTCTGCACAAATAAACTTTCTTGCCTTCGTATTAACGGGGTATGTTTGATATTTTTTTCTGACTGTAGTCTTGAAACGTGTCTCCATGTTCATATATGTTCATGCGTATTCGAGTTTACTAACGCAGTCTATAAGGTGACTTTACTTTTGGAGTACTTCTTGTACAGTGACCGTTGCTTATATGAGTTTTGTTTGTTTTTGTACACTAACTATATGTACTGACAGGATGTCATATTGTTTTGCCAGGAGAGAAGTGCGCATAAGTCTATGCTTTTTCTCCGATCCTTTTTCGTATCAAATTTGATATGTTTAAATCAAGACGTACTTAAATGGAGAGAGTGGTTCCGAAATTTCCAAACTATAAAAAACAAGCCAAAATGAGTAAAAGGCCTTGACCATGCATCTATGTATAATTTAGATGTATATTTCGTTAGCAGTCATTATTTTCTATGCTCCAGGCCCATATGCATTGGCATTCATAACAAATCACGTGACCTCGGTGCACTCTGCGAGTGGACTGGGTTCATTTTACACGGGAAAGGTCACAATTCTCTTGGCTGCTTTTTGTTGTAATCCAGTGTGTGTTATCTCATACCGAATTGCATAATGATGTATTATGGTCTTAAATTGTGAACTGAGATATTATCTGGTGTAAGTGCACTTCAAAATGTGTCAACCATTGCAAGTCTGTGATATATTTTACCAAGTAGTCCATATTTCTACCTGCTTTCCTTCACAATACCTGCAAGGGCAATATATTACATTAACCTTATTTGCTGACTAGCATTGACAGGGTTACATGTATGTCCATGGTACTATATACATTGTATGTGTATGGCTTGGCATATATTAAGCCTTTGCGTTAAATGTTGTTTTTGGAATATTTAGTACAATCAAACCAAGTGAAAATGTTCAGATGACAAGAAACAAAATAAAGTAAATATCGAAAGTTTCACGCGTTTATGCTCTTTGGAACGTAATATAGTAAAATTCCTATGATTTAGAGATGGGCGACGGGGACTCTCCAAGTTTCGATCCTGGTCGATCGTCTTTAAAACACTCATAAGACGATCCATCAGAGTTCCTTTAAGAACAATATTTCCTGTCACTGCTTTCTATAGAAAACTTGCAGAAAAAGTGACCTTGTAGTTGACTCAATCTGGGTGTATTCTATGCGCTACACAGGTTGTATGTTGCTTAACAATGTCAGCTATTCGAGGGATACACAGAGCCGTGATTAGTTTATAATGTCTTTGAGGTATGCCGAAACCAAGTACGATCTTTAACATTGTGTCCTGGGCCGACTGCCATAAGGTGGGCAGTTGACAACTTAATACAATCAAAACCAAGAATTAAACCAGTAACAGAAACAGCTTTCCATGACAAGGATTTCACATTACGATCTTGCCCAGCATGTGAAGAGTCAATATCTGATCAAGGAGGGTAGACAGAGCTCTCCCTCTACCTTCCTTGATCTGATTGATGGTACATAGAACGTCTTGTCCCGCCAATTCTATTTTGTATGTACGTTTTTCTACAAGTTTACCTTTACTGTTAACAAGAGATAGAGTACAGACATTAATCTACATGTCCCTGCAATGGGCGGCACAAGTATACGTGGAATTTCCCTTGTACTTGTTTCAAGGTAAAGGTACATGTGTAACCGAGTCACTATACGTGTACCTGGTCACACCCTCTAGTAGCATTCCCTGTGGGCTTTCCGTTTCAGTATTTATCATCCATAGCATCAGTATATGCAAGATTATAATGACTGATGTACGAACATTTTATTATCATGGGTGTTACATTACTGCACACTGCGTAACACATGAGTATATTTCTTACATAGGCTATGATGTGGTGCATTAGATATAACATTTACACCATGTGGTGGATGAGACCGTCTTTTACCATATTACTTCTATTGAAGCTTTCACATAATCTCACATTCAATATGCAAAAGAGTTCGTCCCCAAAGCTGGGGTTCGCATTTTCTCATCGATTGTCATGATATGCCCTTGCCAATGGAATACTGTGTCTGCTGAGAAGCAATAAATACATGGAAAAAGTGCCCAATGTTTCTGCTAAAGCACAACATTGTCACAAGTCAAGATTTACACGTAGTTGTGTTCCATCGATACACCCAATTTCTTTTAAAATGATCACTATATGAAATACAAAAAGTGCTATGAAGGATTTGATGTTTATGATTCTTAATTTGAAAAACTGACTGTTGCTTTCAATTTGTTTAAGGGAAATGTTGTCGTTAATACACCATTACAATATTTTTTATTTATCTTTATCGATTTTCCATAAATTAATGCCCTTATAGTAAAACACATTCAGGTACGACATCAAAATGTATTCATAGAGCTCACAGACTGAGATATAAAACACAGCAAATTTAAGAACAAGAATTGATTTTCATATTGAGAAACTTGGTATGACATTTCATTCAGATGTAACCAGTCATTTTATATGGAAGCCTTGTGACGTTTTATTCCACCGTTTTTTTCGTTTGGTTGTTTAAACTGAGCACCGAAACAAGACTTTGTGAATGCGTCGTGGCTGGGAAAAATAGCAACGCCAAAATGTATATGAACTAAAATTTCAAATTAGAAAATTCTGATCAACACGTGTACACACACCCACAGTTACAACAAAACGGCTTGCACATTATAGATGGATTTATAAAGCACAGACAACCTTGAAAAGGACATTCCATGGGATCTTATTATACTTGCGTACTGGAAAGCTTCTGATGATGAATGAATGATTAATAATAAACTGTCTTTCTCCTTCTGTCGTTGCATGCTTTTTTGCATACATGCCACGCCCTATATAAGCAATTATTTATAAATAAAGGACGTTTGAGACTATAACACTGTAGTTCTAGAAATGTTTTCTCGAGGTTAATTTCGCACAAACTTGTTTTTCCGTAAATTAGAAAAAATGCGCATTTTAATTTCGCGCATCATGGCTTGTCTAAATATAACCTTTCATCATGTCAATTAATTTTGGCGCATCTTATTTTCGCGCATCAGGTACTAGCGCGAAAAGCGCGAAATTGAATCGGGCGCGAAAATTTCTGGACCTACAGTAGTTAAAGTTGATGATATCAGAACAAAATACGGAACTCGTAAGCCTGTCTTGGTGTGTAAGCACACTACCTTGTGTTTGCTCAACCCTGCAAGTATCTTTTCAGGATTCCTAACTTCAGGAGGTACACATGAGCAGAGGACACAGCTGGAATGGTTGTGCTATGGACAACAGGCAAGGGCGCCATCTGGCGGCAGTTCAGACCCTTTTTCCACACTTTGTCTCACTGCGTATGCTCTAGAAAAACTTTTCGGCACGAAATAGTGAAAAGAAACAACAGAAATTGGTTCAGCACAGTTGGTAAACTGAAGTGACTGTCCTGACGAGGCTAAAGGGTAATATTGTATGTGATAAAACTATGTTGTTTACACACTACAGTTTCGTCACCCTCATCGTGCAGGGGTGTGCAAGGTAAAAGCAGTCACGATGCATGCTGCAGGTGTGCATCGGGAGTCACCTTTTACACTGACACTGCAATGCGTGTTTCGTGTATTTTCAGAAAGATATCTAGAATACGAATTCTACATTTTACTCATGACTTACGCTGCAAGCCCTCAGATTCACACATTCCGTATATTTTCTCGGTAGAATGAGGTCCCGTGTAAGGTCAACTTGTCAGCTGCATCGTGTCTCTGTGCTTGGCCAGATGCACTCAGAAATTTCTTCAATGGACCTGTTGTTGGAAAATGTAAGACTGGCCTGTCGTTTTGTATTCTGTGTTTGGTTTGTTATAGACAACAAGCAAAAGAACCTTACGTGTTGTTGTTGTTGTTGTTGTTGTTGTTGTTGTTGCTGTTTTTTCGTTTTTGTTTTTTCTGATTACCTGAAATAATCAAAGTTGAATAGTTTGTTTGATTGCTCTAATAAATGTAATATTGACACGTTTTTAACTCCCCGATGTAAACAGAATTAGGGTTGCACCACATTACTCTGAAGACACTCAGTGAGCTGCTGTCGAAGTTACTTTTCCTTTAGATACCATGTGAACGTTAATTTTAATGACATATGTCCGTAAAAATATTACTGTTTTTTTCTCTAAGTATGCGGTGTTGTAATTTAGAAAAGTGAAAATTTGATTCAGTTGATTACCTCGTATACATATTCGATGGCCTTTTCTATTACATGACATCAATTAGATTTTATCTTATGATTCACTTACTCAAACACATCCTTTTAACAAGGCACTAACATTCTTTTCATACATGAGTGCTCAATTCGCAATGAAATCACAAAACATGTCCCGTAAGTCACAAGAAAGAAATAATCAGGCCGTCACGTGACAATATAGAACTAATCTTGTACCTACTGATCTCCAAAGCTAGAACCACTATGAAACTGCATTGAACTTTTAGGTACCGTAGTCTGGTTTAACGCCATTGAACACCTGGTATGAAAGACTACAAGGAGATGCATACATTGACAAAACCTCCAAATCTGGAAGGTCGCCAGCAAACGCTATGTTGTCGGCATTATACTTCACGGGGCATCAGTTACATTTTGAGAAGTCGACATCATCAATTAAGCCTATTATGTCAACAAATGATCTCTGGTAGCGTTGAGCATTTTTCCCGCAAGGCGTCACCAAAAGATAACAGTTTTCATTTAGAGCCAGCTGTCCAAAACCTGTTACCGGGCCTATTACCAAAGAGTTTGTGAAAATTTACTAGATTATGCCACATGGAAATTGTTTCGGAAGTGTATTTAATCGAACGATATGTCGTGATTTAATGCAAGCAAAATCAGGGACACACAACTGAAAAAATATATAAAATACCAGTAACTACCAGTCCGTTCCCGAAGTTGATCACTTTTGGACCCTAGGTCTGTTGGTGTGGTTCGCGTTCTTTTTGTGCCTGAATGGTCCTAAGTGTTTTTCAGTGCATGCTTGAAGAAAATATATCAAAGCACAAGAATATTACCTTTCCATAACACGCTAGTTTTAACGCGCTGCAGTCACGATATAATAGACCAAAATCGGATGAACCTAATGCATTCAATCTGGCGCACAAATAGATTTTACGCAGAGAGAGAAGAGATTAATTGCAGAAGTTTTTACTATTTTTCCGTTCTGAACTTGCATAACGACCCATACTGATCGTAAGCTGAGTGTATACATTGTAGATTATGATCATGCATTATAAACAAGGGTCAAATAAACTTGTTAGTAATATACCAACATGAAAGCATTGATTTCTACGAGTCAATAGCGGGTAATTGTCAACTTGCACTCAAATTTGCTCTCTGGAAGCTAGCTATAATGTATTTATCATACGTCACCGATACACATGAACGAATAATAATAGGAGAAGGAAGGATGGCAAAATTATCAATTGATTCTCCCAGAAAATTACTTTTCAGTCACCATGCCGCGCTACATCTGGTCATGGGAGTAGGATTTTAAATGTTATAACACCATTCCGTACGTGAAAAAGATGCGTGAATTATGAAGGGTTGGACGAAGGCAATAACAGAGTCCAAGCCTGTAAGTGACGGAAAAGGTCACAAAGGAGATGCAGGTTTCAAAGACTTGGTGGAGCAGTTGATGGAAAACACGAGTGCCCATGGAATACCAAACGTAAGGCGTTCTACTACGCCCCTCGGTAAGGCCTTGTGGACCATCTTCATCTTGTGTGCATTTGGTGGCTTCACGTGGAATATGAGCAGGCTGCTGATAAAATACTTTAGCTTTCCAGTAGATGTCAAAATTAAGGTAAGATAAATGAGTGATAGTCGTAAAAATGTCATTTGAAATAAGTTGCAGGTATAAGTTATAGATAAGAAAAAAAACGGAAAATAGAACACGATTTAATGCACAAAAGGATTATTCATCAAAGAACAACAAAGGACTTTAATAAATAAAACACACTGATTAAAACATACAATGCGAGAGCACGTGTCAAAAATATCAAGGTAAAGTCAAAGATTGAACTAGGTTATGATAATTTCATCGTCAGTTTTGCGAACAGCTTCCGCCGAATCTACATTACACCACGTTTTGCACTAAAAATACATCTTATACCCACCCCGGATATACATTACACCACGTTTTGCACTAAACATACATCTTATACCCACCCCAGAGATATTGACCGTTTGGTAATCGAAAACGGAAAATATGAAGTTTACGTTATAAAAATTTGTTTTTTCTAAATGTTCACAGCATGCGAGAAAGTAAAATTGTCAATTGGTATGCATATCATTAGATAAATTGATAACCTTTGGCTTTTCTCTTTTCAACAGTTTTGCATTGCTCTAGTGGAGGATAAGAAAGTAATGCTTTGGATGTAAAGGATCTTAATGACGTGTATTTTGATTTAACATTGCAGCCACAGAAAGATACATACCATGCATACTAAACACACATGAACTTGATGCTGTCAACTACACATTTTAAACACCAATCGGACGATTCGTTTTAAGCTATCAGCCTGAATGATGTATGGTGGCTAAATGTGATATATCAACATAAACATACAAAACTGTGCAAAACAGATGTTGTGCGGCCATTATTGTAAACATATCTATAATAAAAAGAAAAAAGTGGATTGCTCAGTAGTCACTGAGTGGCCTCAGGCATACACATGTACAGAATACTATGTGAGACGATTTCAAAACAGTAAGAATTTCCGGGGCCTTTAAATGTGAACTCACAAGAAAACTATTTTTTTTTCATTTTCACTATCACTCACACATATCATAGTTTTATTGCAAATCATGGCCAAACTTAATCGTTGGTATTTTTTCATATATATAGACTTGGCATCGTGCCAATCTTATATTTTATGTCACCTCTGTTACCTATTTATATTTACACTATACTGTCTAATTGAAAGACATTTGGTTCAACTTAAATAGCTCAACTTAAATAGCTTTTCAAAACATGACAAAGAGAAGTTGCCATAAGTGTGACAGAGTTCCAGTTTGCGGTGTCACTTGCAGCAAATGTTTAAGTATGTTTACTTCCAAAACGAATATTTCATTTTTATGCATATGAAGGTCTTAGTATATTCTTATTTAGAGGTGATCAAGGTCTGACCCTTATTTGAAAGTGTAAGGTGCCCTCTTTCGTTGTTGGTCCAGCAAAATATAAGGGAAAAGTGTATATGTCTACCATAGGATGCTTTCAAATAGGTAACAGAAGTGACATGCAGTAAGACAGGAGACAAATAGTAACAGAACCATAAATTAACATCATAAACGTGCGTCACTAAAACGTCCAATTGTATCTGAAAAACTTTTTGCCAGATATGTCATATTCTTTTCGCAAACAGCAATCAAGACAATGGTACATGAATTGATAGTATGATTCGGATCATACAACCGTGTCAAAATATGATAATTCTGAATGTTGAAAAAAGGTTAAATCTTCAACAATACCATAACATTTCAACTGATAACATCATCATGTCAGATTTAAAGTTCTAAAGAGACTTGTGCTATCCAAAGTCTTTCTCTCTGAGGTATTTTTGAGAAACCAACATGAAGAAAAGAGAATGTACTGAACACCCACTGCTCAACCCCCAAAGAGTTTAGGCTGCGGGGGGGGGGGTTTCAAAGTTGAAACGTAATTTCATATGAGGGGCAAATTTCATTGAATATAAGGAACATCACTTGCATGTTTGCCTGCAATCCATCATGATCATGGACTCCGACACCCGTAGGTCGAGGGTTCAGATAAAGTAATGTCACACGTTGAACTGAAAATGATATATATATCGCATTTTGACTCCACAAGGAATCCACATCATATCAAGGATGATAAAGTCCCAGCACTCAATGTTTTTGTATAATGTTTACGCGAAATGTCAACTCTGTTACCGCATGTGTAACCTCTGTTAGCAAAGTGCATACTTATGCCCGTATACAAAATACAATTAACATACATCATTTCAACATATAAAGTGTTTGACTTGCCTATTGTGGATCTTACAAATCTACAAACGATGTGCCACTTCATAATCAATCTAATATATGGAACAAAAGTACATAATTATTCTCAACCCTGTTACCAACGGTTGTCGTTCCTGCCAGCTACTTAGAGGGTAACAGAAGTGTTAATTTTGTGCAAAATTAATATAGGTACCTTTGTGTCTTTTATTGTCGCCAACACAGTTCCTATCTATTCTAGATTTGGTAATACATTGATTGTGATAAGAAAAGATTTTAACACCTTTTTATCTTCAGGTTATCATAGCAAAAGTGCTGACAACAGGAATTGTAGACCTAGGATTTAGCAATTTGAATTGGGCTGAAATGATTATTTTTCATTTTTTTTTTGCATCCATAGAATAAGTCTCCCCATGTAATATTACATTGAACACAAAGTACAAAGTGTACAGTAAAATAAACATTTTAAACAAGAACAGCCAGACAGGAAATTCTCTCTTTTTTAAATTGTCCCATGACTAATATTGCAAAAACGAACAGGACGATGCATGAAGTATGTTTGCAAGCTACGTGTACACTGCTGGCTACACTAAACGGGGATAACTTACGGTACTGTTTATGATAATGTTTGTACGCAAAAGCTTAATATTAAAGCATTACACAATTTTAATGCAACCATTGTAAAGAAAGCATCAATCATACGTGTTCCCTGTCACTTAGCTCGTATATAGCGAGCAGTAGTGGCGACTAATTATTATTTTTGTTCAATAACACATGCAGCAGTGCCCAGAATACCCGAAGATGACGTAGGGAGGGTTCGGCTATTTATTAGAGAGTATGCTCCATAAAGATTAGGTGACCATCTATGTGTAATGATTGCAGCTGTGTGCACTATTTTAGCCTGCAAAGTTCATCGTACGGTTATCATAAATTTGTTCAACAGTTAGATTGTTCGCGCTAATTAAAACCGTCATTAAAATATTAAGACCCAGTGATTTATAAATAGCCCCTCTCTGTCCGTCTGTGTGTGTGTGTGTGTGTGTGTGTGTGTGTGTGTGTGTCTCTCAATTCTGTCGGTGTGGAGCGTTGGCGTTATGGTACTTGACGCTGTGGAAACCGCATATGTATGCGCAAGCGTTAGCGATTATTATGATGGAGTTTGCTGTTTCATTCTTTACGCATTCGCGTCCGGAAACGCAAAATATCAGGGAAAGTGGAACAAAGCAGGCGGAGGATGGGGATGGGTGGGTGGGTGGGAGGAGATATAGGCCCGTCACAGGATATACATTGAAACACTTTGGAGGTAACAAGTACCTTTGAAGGTTTATAATTTAAAAAAATATTAACGCAAATATTTTAAAAGTATGTATTCTTCAAAAGGACATCAACTAAACATTTCAAATCTGAATATTTAAACATTATGAACCAATTGTTGAATATTCATGCATGTTTGTGACAAAAATATGGTATTCAAATGTCCATGCAAATGTCTAAATGACTTTTTATGCGTTTAATAGAATTATGATTTTATTTTTTTCACAGAATTGAAGTGGATCTACCTGACTTCAAAATCATGTCGGGGATTTTAAAAATTTCGGATACTTGTTCAAATATCGCCTCTTAAATGTTACGGTACCCCAAATTGTGAGAACTTTAACTTTGAACGTATATAAAATGATTTCAGCTTATACATGAATACACAATCTTTCATTTTTGCACAAATCTCTATGTTTGTTCAGCACTTAACTTACGAGGTTGAAATTTATCCAATTTGGATAATGTCCAACCCCCTAAAATTATGTTTGCATTCTATAATACTTTTAAATCTACAGGCCCCCAAAGGCACTAGTTACAAAAAGTGCTTTTGGTGTGTCTCCTGTCGTTAAGCACAAATCATGCTTCGTTCTCTTATCATTGAATGGCGGGTCGGCCACAATATGGATATATATGCACGTCTGAGCCTCTATTGCACTATGTTTCTGTTATTTCGGCTTAATGAAGCATAATGAAACTCCTTGTTGCCATGTGAAGAGCATCTCAAATATCATCAGAACAAACCAGCGTTCAAATGAAGCTAGGCTGAGTACATATATCCATTTATATAAGAGCCCGGAAAAATGTTCCTATTGTTGCTCAATATACCGTACACTGACACACGCATTTTTCAAAATTGATCTGTATATAGGGAAATCCGATTCTGTACATCGTAAGAGGAAGAGTCTATGAATTTAATTTGTTTTGAAATACAAGTGCACTGGATGACCAATATTATTGAAAGGATAGACGCGATAAATAATAAATTGCATAATATAAATAGCGCATAAGGCCACTTTCCTTTTTGATGATTACTCTTCCAATGAGCCAAGTTGAGCATTTTGTTACAGTACCAGAGATGAATTGCAGTAAGCTCCTTCCTATTTCTAAGTCCAATACGTAGTAGCATAAAGGGTTTCTTTGGGTCAAAGATCACTTGAAATGTGTGGAAAGTCTTCAATCATTGTTTTTTTTGTTTTATTCCAAGCTATATCCTTTTTGTTGGTCCAGAATGTGGATAAAAGTAGTTTAAATTACAACAGTACAATTTTGTCAATATGTGATACGCAGATTCTTAAAAACAATGTCACTTTTGAGCTCTTCCAACATTTATAAGCTGATAACTAAATTTTTGAGGTCTGGAGTGCAAAAGTAGAAGTTGTGCAAATGAAAAATGGTTTTAGGAAATTACAGTTTGTGTTATTGTCGTAAATACTGTTTCATTAGTCATTAAATAAGTACAATTTGAAAGAATAAATCAAAGGGACACCAGAGAATGCACCCCACGGAAGTAACAAGAAAAGATACGCGGTTTATACTTTTTTAATCATAACAATAAACTAGGACTTGATTATACAGAATGTGACAGATAATAAACGATTCTTCTCTATAAAGTGATATGCCTTTGAATTTTTATAGGTATGTATGTTCTTTACATGATGACTTTCAGTAAGCGGATTACTTGACCTCAAAAATGCAACAATTCTCACTTACTTGAACAATAAAAGTCATTATTACCACGCATATCTGTTTTACATCAGAATAAAGTTATCATAAATATAATTTTAAATACTAGATATGTACAGGTGGGCAGTTATTTTAGCCTCAGTCAAGATTTCAATGATCCGTCGTACACGAAGTGCTACAGTGATCTGTCATACACAAACTTCTACAATAATCCATCGTTCATAAACCCCTGCAATGATCCATCGGACACAAACTTCTACAATGTTCCGCCATGCATAAAGTTTTACAATGACGCACCACACGTAAAGCTCTACAATGAACGTCGTCCACAACGTTCTACAATGATCTGTCGCACACAACGTTCTACAATGATCTGTCGTACACAACGTTCTACAATGATCTGTCATACACAACGTTGTACTACGGTTATGTCCTACACAACGTTCTACAATAATCTGTCGTACACGAAGCTCTATCGTGATCTGTCTTACATAAAGTTCAGCAATGAGCTGTTGTATATACATGTAAAGCTTTATGCGATTACATTAAATACCATGGAGGTCGAATTGACGCGCGAGAATGACAACTTACGGCTTGCTTTCTGCATTTGGGTTAGCTTGCACATGTATGTTACTCGCGATTCGAAAATGGGTCCGGTTTGGGCCCTCTCGTGCGTACAAAAGATATAAATACCTTGACAACTGTACTAAACTGGCATTAACGAACTATCTGCAATACATTTATAAGAGTACAATAAATTATTTTATGAGACATGTTAGCAGAATGCTACAAATAATACAAATAATATAACTTTTTCTCGCTTAGTAATATATACATCTTTTCGGCTGCAAATATTGCATATATATATATATATATGTATATATACATATATATGTATGTATGTATGTATGTATGTATGTATGTATGTATGTATGTATGTATGTATGTATGTGTGTGTGTGTGTGTGTGTATGTGTCCAGTTGCAAAGTAATAGCTCAAGGTAGTAAGGCAGGATTAATTTCTTTTCGATATGAATTTTGATACCGTTACACATAAAAATGATTGCATACCACAAAAGATAACATATCATGCATTCCAAAAAATCAAAACAATACACTGTTGCTTTTTCATTAGAGAAAGTAGATCAGTTGGATTAAACGAGAAAGTGAGGGGGAGAAAGTGAGGGGGGGAGAGAGAGAGAGAGAGAGAGAGAGAGAGAGAGAGAGAGAGAGAGAGAGAGAGAGAGAGAGAGAGAGAGAGTAAAAGTAAATATGATGCAATGAGCAAAATTATTTACATTAAATTGCGGGACTGCATGAACAGTCACAACAACTCCACATAGAATGGTGAATGTTCAATGGTGAATGTTCAAACAATTTCCTAAAGTACTTGTAAATATGTTTAAAAAAAACACAGTACAACAGTGCATAGTTAATGTTCGACAATTTGGGCGGGGATGGGGGCAAAAGGTGTGTAAACAGTTGGTAAATGATGTGACTATTTTGGCAATATTAATGCCCCAGCGAGCTTTTGAGTGTTGGGTCACAAATACAGATTTCCTTCCATTATTTCTCCGTATTTAAATGATTGTATATTAGCATCTAAAGCACTCAGCCATGTAGGGAAGCATGGTTTGCTTTCCTGATGAGTAATTAGCAAGCTTAGTTTGAATCACGACGAGTAATTAGCCCAGTCATCTTTGTTTGAGCTCCAGTTTTCATCTTTGCGTGCCTTTACCTGGGGCAATTCAGATGGCAGATATGCAATTCCAGTCTTACGTCCGTCTTTGTCATAATTTAGTAACTGTGCCATCAAACTTTAAATTATGCACTAACTTGTTAGTTCACCACTCGTCCTCAGTCTCACGTGATCGTTTGAAGCCAATAATACGTGTTTGAGTTAATACTTCCCCTGCTGTGTAGCTTATCAGCCCATGAGGTGAATAAATCGCTACCATCCCCGTAAGTACGCATTGGTGTTTGTCAGCCGATTTCACCTTCCTGAAATTACATCTTGCGTGTCTCTGTAATAGTCCGCAATGGCATCAACTGTCTGTATATCTCTTGTTTTTGTCCCCATCTTGGTCCACACTACAACGTTCATAACTTTAGGACGGCTCAATGCCATATAATGCATCCCATTTCCGATTGCGAGAGATCTGCAAATGAGATCTGTATTTTTTTTCAATTCCGTGATTTTCCAGTGTTGATAAGCACAGACCCATTATTGTAGAACACTGAAGTAACATGACGACTTTTGGATAAAGTGTAGTTAATCCAATATCACACATAGTACATTCCTCTGCTCTTTTTGTATGTAATTTTTTTGACCAAGGTCACCAGGAAGGTCATGTTGAACAGACTTTTCAACATTCATTAATTGTATTTAAACAATTTGAATCCACGGCAGCGTATTTCCTGTTCAGATCCCATGTTCTTGTGTTCAGCTTCACAGAGGTCCCCAATGTTCACTCAGTAGGAATACACATCAGCGACTGATTGCACAAAGCTCAAGTCGCACTCTAACTTTTGATCTTAAATCATCACCACGTGGCTCGTAAATTTGCGTTGGCAAATTGGTCAATAGAATGGCCTCTGGCATCAGTTTAAGAGCCACGCGGGCTCTTCCTTATCCTTTAACTCTTTCATGCTGAAAACCATAAAATATTAATTTCCGTATGTGTGACAGGATTACTTTTGTACCACTTTGATTGCGTTCATTGTTTGTTTATATAACGCAAATATAAAGTATCGGGGATGTTTTACATCTGTCTGATATTTTCTTTCATGTATACATCGTGATGATACAATCTATACGGTTTAGTAGGTACTAACTTGACAAAGAGAGTCAAAATCCATTTTATGTTTTCAGGGTCACAAAGTTAATTTAATCTAACAGGTGTACACTTTATTCATTACTATAATGTACATAACTTTTATACTGCTGAATTGACCTTAACACCGCGCCAATCAAATGCTTACAAAAGCTGTAGTTTTAACTCACAAAGCATTTTTCTATAGCAGACATGTTATAGATAATCCTGTTTCTGAATCAGAGAGGAAAAAAAACACGAAAAGGGCAGTGGGGCTCGTTGGTTCAAAGATCTTCAAAAACAAAGCTGTCGGTCCGTGGCTTCGGGCGGTTCATTGCTCTGCTGGTTCATTATCAGGTGTATGATGCTCTGTTTTGACTTTTTTTACGGAGCCAGGTGGCAACAAATTCTTGCCCCGCGGCCTCCAGCTTAAGGTGGCTCGATGATATTTCCACCTGTTTGTCCGAACGTTCAGTCGTTGTACAGCTGTATACAACACATAGTTTTTACAAAGAATTAATGCAGAGCTGTTTTATTGCGAGGACCGACCCAATTCAATTTATGGCCTGCATGTCATATGGCAACTTTAATTTAGTATGAGATTATTTCAATGCTACATATACCTGTCAGAGATCCTGTGTGTTGTTCACCCTGCCACCCCCTCCCCGAGGGTTTTTGAATTTTATTTATTAGACTGTATTGTTCAGGGTGTCTTGTTCAGTCACAGACTGTACCTCTACTGGACCCTGTGCAATTGCATCAAGTACAATGAGGTAAAATAGTGAGATCAATAATAAACTGTACAATATAATAACACATTGGAAAAACTAAAGAGATCAGATGAAGAAAAAGGATTTGTACTTTCCTTTAACTCAGCCAGCTTAGTACAATCCTTTGAAGCTATGAAGGCTGTAAAAATCATAACATCATCATATATAAATGCTCACTTAAAGTCTGTTTTCTACGGTAGGGTATGTGTACATCAGTATTTGTTGAATATCTAGTGGGGTAAGTACTGATGTCCTTTTCTGAAATCACCTGATCTCCTGATCACACAAGTAATCAGGTTCAAGACCCTGTGTACATTTGAACAAAAGTGTTGCTTTGTGAAATTGTCTTCTCTTCCTGATTGTCTGCCATTTTAATCCCTTCCTAAAATCAGCTCGCCTAATAAGTAATCACAGTTTCTATTTGTAATACGTGCAGCTGCATTTCACAGTCTCTGGGTCATATCTATACTATTTTACGTGTATGTACCTCAAACTGTAGTCTCTGAAATTTTTTTGGTAGGAATCTATCTGAACTTTCGAGAACTTGCCTACAACTTTCACATGCGTTTTCTCTATGTGCTTGTTCCATGTTAAATCTTCATCCACGTGCACACCTGGTTACTTCCTGTGCTCGATTTGTTATGCGTGACCATCTAAATTAACAATTAAATCATGCTTTCCATTTCTTTTCACATGGAGTAACATTGTATTAGCCTTCCAACTTGGTCAAGTCTGCTAATCCAATGAACACATGTGCATCCTGACTTTGAGTGGTCATCAACAGGAATTGCCTTACAATATATATATATATATATATATATATATATATA
The DNA here is from genome assembly GCA_964020975.1 of Hermodice carunculata. Classification (NCBI taxonomy): domain Eukaryota; kingdom Metazoa; phylum Annelida; class Polychaeta; order Eunicida; family Amphinomidae; genus Hermodice; species Hermodice carunculata. The sequence continues at coordinate 17,037,587 of OZ026617.1, read as the reverse complement.
TATATATATATATATATATATATATATATATATATATATATATATATATATATCGCACGTCTCCTGGCATTATAATGCCCTTCAGTTGCACGGATTCAACACTGGGTGACGCTGCTAAAGAGTTATCTCCAATAGTTCATTAAAAGTTTCCAAATGGCGTTTTATGTGTTTCTTGAAAACTTAGAATGTTTTCATGCTGACTGCTTATTCTTTGCATCTTGTATGGTTGACTTTTTTATCACATAAGACAGATAATAAAGATGTTCAGCACCTCTCATTTTAGCATACGCCACAAAGGATCTTACATAAATCCATGAAATGTATGTTTGCGGGAGAGGAAAATTCAACATTTGGACTTCGAAAGGTCCTGGTGATAACTCTTTTTGTATCCCAGTGCCATTTTAAAATCCAAGAACGCTCCCTTCATGTGGAATATTTTACAGGAGAGATCGACATGCACCAGGCAAGTCTTTAACATCATTTGTTGTATTTGGGCCGGCCCAAGCACAGGGATGAGGGGTGGTCTTGATAAGGAGAACTAAATGATTCTTTTGAACAGGAATTTAATCCACGTGAATGACTATTGTTATAGACAGTTTTACTTTTTAATATGGTACGTACACGCTTAGTTCTTTAATCACCATAAAACCGGCTATGCTGAATTTTACTTTTATTCTGATTTAATTTGATTTGATGTGATTTAATATTTACTCACTCAAAAGTTTAAGTATAGTTGCTCTAACTTTTAAAAGTGTACATGTGAATTAGCAAGACTAGCTTTAATATGATATTTTGAATAGCAGAAAGCACACATCCTGCTGCTTATCTTGATAATGTGTCCTTACTTATATATTCAGCTGAACTGACTTACCTGTCAGCTGAACTTAAAGGAATGGACGTGATCTGCATCCGTCCGTCAGTGTGTCTGTCTGTCTGTCTGTCTGTCTGTATGTATGTATGTATGTATGTATGTATGTATGTATGTATGTATGTACATCTGTCCACAAATACGGTTTCCATGTTTCGAAACATGTGGCGAGTTCTCTTCAAACTTGTTGGAGATATATCCTGGGTTAGTGTCTGCCAAGCTTACTCAATTGGCCATATTTCCATAATTTTGGTTTAAATGGTTATTGGCCTTTTCGTGAGAAATCTTGCAAGGGCTTCTTCTCTGAAGGTTCACAACAATTTTTTAAGGGGCTTGTACACTTTGTAACTTTCATGTAGAAATATGTAATTATTTCATTATTTTTTCATGCAAGACTATCGAAAGCGTATATTTTCTGAAAGAAAAAAATGTGTAAATTTAAATTCCCTATTGAATTTCAGATTTAACCATTTTCATTATTTCAATTTAGTTCTAGTTAAATTTGCAAAATTTACATAAAAATAAAAAATCGCATATTAAAAAAATTACATAAAAGTTAGCTTGCAAAATCAAATTAAAGCTAGCACTTGTGTCTAAAATATCATATCGCAGATTTGTTTAAAAGGCCTTAGGTCATTTTTGTAAATCATTAAAATTTTATTGGAATTTTTAAAATATTGAATAAACTTTAAAAAGCTTTACAATTTTAACTAAACCCTTTATGAAAAATGTGATACACGGTATTGTAGCCAACAATATGCCCTGTCTATTTTGATCAAAAACCAAATGTTTATCTAGAAATGTGTTTGAGCAATTTTTTTGTTGTTGTTTATAATCAAAATATGAAAAATTTATTTGTGATTTAAAAAATAAGTAAGATTAATGACTGACAGTTACAAAAGATCAGTTGCTGGTTTTACATTTATAAAGATGTCTTCTCTCATAATATATATATAGCTTTTATGGGTTCAAATGAAAATTATAGATTGCACAATATCATGTTCAACAAAAAGTAACATTAAAATTTGATTGTTGTAAAGTATACTGGCCCCTTGGTTTAAACATATTTTATTTCCGAGAAATACAATTGGGAAGAAGGGCAGAGCCCTATACTTATCCCTCTTGTAGAGAGAAGACGAGATCACAGGACAAACTTTACAGGACAACTCCAGTGTACCGTCGCTCACCGAAATAAAAAAGAACTAGGTGAGCGGCGAGACAGGGACAAACGAAGAAAAGATGGGACACCACAAAACAAAGACAGATTTGGGAACTCGTTTACATAGGGTACGGCTCTCCGATTGTCCGTCTCTCGCGTCCAGATACCAGGGAAAACGGGAGGGGAAAATATAACAGTAAAACAAACCTAGTAGAAAATACTGCTGCCCAGGAAGGCTGGGTTCATGACTGGCCGGATCACTCCGAGTCCACGAAGTGGACTGGGCGTGATCTGGCCAGGCATGAACGAGGCCTTCCTGGGCAGCATTATTCTCTACGTGGTTGGTTTTACTTTTATCCAGTAATTATAGCTGTATTAGGCTCAAAATAGGAAAGAAAACATATATATAAAACAATGATATATTTATTTTTAAAGAAGTAACATGCTCTATGTCAAGTGCGTAACAAAATAGTAAATGTGGTGATACGGCACTTGATGACGTAGTAAGTCTAGGAATGAAATTCTAGGAAAAATATCTTCTGCTAGGCATTGACTTTTGACCCTGCTCATGAAAGTAGTACCGGGAGAACTAGGAGCATATGGATAGGGTTATTCCCCAGTCTGTATTTTCCTGTTTTTGAGGCTAATAGAGCTATAATTACTGGATAAAAAAAAACCCGTTCCCGTCGCACCTGTGAGGGCTCGTCGGGATACGAGAGGCAAACAATCAAACAGGCCCACTTATTAGGTGAACTACGTTACCATTTCACATAGGCACCGTTTACTAGCCCCTTAAACTAGGCAAAGTCTGATGGTCCCTTGTTCTTAATTTGCTCATTCAGGTGATCTAAATCTAACCCCCTAGGCCTTAGGAAAATTTTAATTAATATAATTCGGGGTAATTACTCAATAGTATTCTAGCTGGGACTCTGAATTGTGTATGCAGACGGGCCACGGTAAGGTTCGTGTGAATCTTGCATTTTAATGATTCGACCTAATCCAGAAGGTCACAGTTTAATCCTAATCCTTTAATCCTATCTGAAGTTTATGAATCACTGGCAGATCGGGGTTGACGTTGCGGAAAGCTGGTTTGGTTAATAGCTTGTAAAATAATGTTTTCAAAATGAAATTTTGCTTTATAAAAATATTGATTTCCTTCTTTCAACTTCAACGTGATAATGACCACCAGTACAGAAATATTTTCATTTTTATATGTATTACAAGCAACATTTTAACAGTTCAACTTTATATCGGTATGCCTGCTTTCACATGAACTCGGTGAACAACAGATGTTCGAAGGCACTAAAGTGCTTTCGTGTTCGATCGCACTCACAGAGGTTTCTCTCAATATAGCGCAGACTCCTTTTCGTGTAGCCTGGTTCCGTGGTATGATTCAAGTGCCATAACATGCATTAGTGACCCCACTAATTGGTCTGTTGTAGTATAATAGTTCCTAGCAAAACAGTTGTATTAAGCTCTCCCATCACTGCAGCTTCTGGGAGCAACCAAGCGCTTGGTTGAGGGTCCCCATGGCCAGTTCTGGATACATACACAGCCCCGGCTCTGATGGCGGTTCCGTCGGTGCTGTATCCCCGGTCAGCCCCAGAGTTGGAGCTGTCAGCAATCAAGCGCTTGGTTCACATCCCCAATTTCAGAGCTACCCCAATCAAGTCGGCCCTTGGTCGGAGGCTCGACCTACGCTGCCAGACCTTTACAATAAAATCGATTATATTTATTCAATTAATGTTCTATTTTGAAGTTTTGAAGACAATAGGTCCAGACTTGATAGCTGGTGGCAGGAATGTGCAACAATGAATCTCAATTAGCGACCCAAAGCAATGCAAAATATGTTGGTGTTGAAGAGCTAAACAAGAATTTCTAAATATAATATCTGAGGAAGTATACAGTTTGGGTTTGACAAGGCATTACATGCTCCGATACATGGTGTTAATTAAATTAGCAGACTTGAACGATGCTTGTGGTTTTGACGCAATCAGCCCAGGAGGAAATGACTGCAAGGAGATGTGATGTCCTGTTGGCTCGTTGTGCACCGCTTTGAGTAACCAAGAGCAGTAATGTGAAGTACACGGTGGTAGACGTGTGTTTTGCCGATGCTTTTGGCTTATATACAATAGATCATTCAGAAATTGATCTTTGAACTCAGTTTTGCCAAAATGGAATTTTCCCGACCACTATTACCATGATATGTCGCAAACTGCACTGCGTAAAACAGTAATTTACTGTAAATACAACATCTGCTCTCTCGTGATCTGTGCCAAGTCACTGTACCGACATGTTGAGATAAATAGGAGCTTTGAAACTAAACTTCATACCAAGACTTTGATTTATTTACGAACAATAGCTCATTGGACTTGCTACCCTGTTTAGATGTGAATAACCAATAAACATGCACCACATTATTGTTTGTATTTCAGATATTTATAAAAGCCACGGATTTTGTGCTATTTTTATCTATCCTATTGGAATGTGGAGAAAAAATTTCTTACTCCAGATTCTACATATGCCATGATGTTTAAAACGTTAAAAGGTGCAAACAAAGGGTACACAGGGTTTTTTGCCATAATTTAGGCACAGATTTGCAGATATCGGTATTTTACTCGACGACCACGGCCTTTTAGCAAAATACAAACAAAAGTATGCATTGTCATCTTGACATAGCCGCCTCATTTTGAAGGCGACGGGCTATGCCGACATGATTTCCAACAGGCTTTGTGGGTACTATTCATTTCTACATGATAATTCCATCAATATGAAAGTATTTTCTGATACCAAACAATGGCATCCATTCAGACATTTGACGTTTTCCATTAGAGTAAAAATGTACATAAACTGCAATTTAGATTTCAGTTTGATGTCTATTTGCTTGCACCAATACATTTTGTCGGCCTTCCAGTTGAGACCAACACATATTGAAATTGGCTTAGATTGCTATGTTTTCGAGTGCCCTATTCGTCACCAATTTTGCAAACTTTCGTTTAATTCGAAAATACATATGGACATATGTGGACCAATATTTTCCACATATTTATTAAATTATAAAATGTTGAAGTATTTCTTCCCGCCAAGAGAATGTAACTGCCACAATGCAGTCACCGACTCTGGAATTGGGTAAAAATCATTGTTCTTCAAAGTTGATCCCTTGATCTTGATTCTTATAAGGAAAAGGAAGTTCTAATATTTTATTCTAGCTTATGTGATGATTGAGTTATTGCGTGTAAGAAATTTGTCAAAGTTTTTCAACTTTGATGACCTTGAAATTAAGTCAAGGTCATTGTCCTTCGAATTAAAGGTACACTCTTGCATCGGTGATGAGCTGCAAAAGGACTGTGATCTTGGCTTATCTGGTTCTTCAGATATTTTGCGCAAGAAATCCAAGGAAAGTTGACCCACCTTTGTGACGTTAAATTGGGTCACGATCATTGTCCTTCGACTCAACGTATTTTTACCAGTGTGATCAATTGTAAAAGTTGCGTTATCTTAGTTTATGATTCTTCAGAATTATCTGACCTCTTGGGTCAAAATTATGAAGAATCATAAACTAGGATCACTAAACTTTTACAACGGATCACACTTGTAAAAGTATGTTGAGTCTAAGGGCAATGATCATTTCATATTAGATGTTTGCTCTTACTATAGTGATCAACTGTAAAGGTATAGTGGTCCTCGCTTATCAAGTTCCTCTGATATAGTGTGCAAGATTTAAAAAAAGAAAGTACTCTGGTAACCTTGAAATTGAATGAAGGCATTATCCTTTAAACTCGACGCAGACTTTCAAAAGAATCATCAACAGTAAAGGTTTCCTGACCCCATTATATCGGGTTCTTTACACACCCGGATGAAAAAAAAAATGAAAAACACGCTCACGGACACGCAGGTGAAAGGATGGACACATGCAAAGAGGCAGGCCATCGCAATACCCTCTCACATATAAAGGCCTAGGGTAAATGAATATTGACAATTATTCATATATCGATTATCATGCAAAGTCTTTTTTTGTACTGAAAGCCATGAGTCATAAAATTATCATTACTTCTAAGAGGCAATGTCACTTGCCACATAAAACTGTCTGCCTAGAAGTCCTATTTGTGCAATGTATTATTATGTGTACTTTTCGGAATCAATTATTTCATGTAGATAGGTATACATGTATGTACTCGGATCAGTGTAGAGCTATAGTCTACTTTCATGTTCATGAGTCCTGAGTGGGCTTAAAGCCCCAGCTCTCGTTGCAGCTGCAGCGAGTCCGTTAGAGGAGTGTGCCACAGTGGTCAGGAGTCCCTTATTTTATTATTACCTTGGCAACAGGAGAGTATGAATAAATCTCAACTGGGTTGGTACACATCGACCTGGGTGCACATATGCCAGTGCAAACTAACAAGGTTGCGCTGCATGCTAATCTAGTAAATATCCACAACTTTCTACACTACATGACTAACAATAGTTTACATAAATACACCAGTGAGAAATAGTAAACTTCACTACTTCCAGTGATATAGAAGGAGGTAAACATATCTCATAACTTTACAATCTTGCTTAGTGTAGATGTTATATTGACTATTTGTAAAACCTGCCCCTCCTCTTTTTCCGTATGTCCTGCCCCAAATTGTTTGTTTTCTTCAATAGTACGTTTACATATGTTTGTCTTGTTGGGTTAGTTTTAACACTTTCAACTTTCTGTGAGGCTGGAGCGTCGTCCACATGCTCATTCCAATTAAGAACAGCCAAATTTAGACGTAATTGATAATAATAAATGTCAAACACGGCCCGTTTGTCATGGTACTGTGGGAGGCCGGTGTTGAAAGATTCCACATAATGTGTGTCCATACAGTTTTGTAAATTTCGGCATCTTTATACACAGGTAATTTGTAGAGAAAGCTTACAAAAATATCCTCAGCAATAAGATCTTCAAAGTTCAACTTTGTTGGTGCACACTTCAGTATGGTGCATCTCTATGGTAGCGTGATTCTGGACTGCAGTTATTATGTCTATCTTTGTAATGGTCAACAATATTGTCTATGGATGCCCTGACCTTGCTAGCACCTCCGTTATAGTTTTTCATGGACCAGTAGATATGGGTAAGGATTGAGGCAGCTTTGTCACTCAGCTCAGGATGCCACACTTAAAGGGGTACTGCGGTGATAATTTACAATTTTTGAGTTGTTTCATATAATAAATGTGAACCAATATCAGAAAATGCAAACTTTATTCCCAACTGGATAAGCAGATATCAAGTTTTCTTAGATATGTAAATGAGGGGTTGTGATGTCATCTGGGCTAACTGCTACAGCTAATGCAATGACAGCCGAGTAAAACTTTGACAAAAACATGGAACCCTGACCAAGTACACATATTCCACTTTTACTATGGATGAAGCAGTGTGTATACATATAATCAAATTTACTAAACTGAGATATTTACTTATTTAATGAGGATTAATAAGGAAAGAAAAATGCAGAAATCAATATACACAAGCTAACCGCTTCTGAGGTTGTGTAATCAACTACTGAAGCAGGTGTCAACTAATATACCACACTGATACGATCAAAGGGGGTTATTAACACAGTACACAAGTCATTATGATATGCCTGTTAATGTTGTGTATCTCAGCTTGGTGCCCCTCAAGGTTTGTGTATTATATATGGAGGGTAGCCCTGGTGACATCACACATCAGAACACCTACTGGAAATATAAAATAGCTCTAACTAAATACCTGTTTGAGAAAAAATGTTGAAAATTTGTCACATGAACACCTAAAATGACCATTAATGACTAAAAAAAGTAAAAACTTTCACTGCTGTTCCCCTTTAAACTGCATTGCACTGAGCACCTTGGCTGATTTTCCTAGCCTCTTTGGTAATGCCCTTGGTCACATGCCATGCATCCTTTGCATTTTCAGGTGTGGCCCTCTCCTCAAGAACAAACTTTGTAACACTGGCAATGTTACCATGAGGACATGTGATAACATGCACGTCTTGCTCATAAAACGAAGCACATATTTTTATGCCAAAAAGTTCATGTTTCTGAGACACTTTCTCCTCTTCCTTGGTCACAGTTTCCATCTGTAGCCCATGATGCGTGAAATTTCCCGCACAAAAGGTACTCGGCCAGTGATAAGTCTGCCAAATCTTGAACAACTTTATGATATCCAAAATCTTTATTTGTTGCTAACTCCACTATATAGGCATTCCCCAGCACACCAATATTAACAGTACCACAGAGTTGGTTGGGTAAGATTCCTAGGGTACGGAAACCATGAGCCATCTGCATATTTGCTAAAACCTTGCCACCCCTAAAGTGTGCACATGAGGTCCAGGTAAACATATGTCCATGTACACAAGATGCTTTTGCCTGCAAGACATGTCCTAGCCTGGTATATTGAGACTGTCACTGCATGCAATTCGTGAATGGTGTTGAATTTGGTCAGCAAAATTCTGCAGAGAAGAGACTGCTCCCACAAATAGATCTTCATCTGTAGAATGCTTTTCTTCAGAGCTGCATCAACATATTGATACAGCTCTGTATTCTGTGTGGACTCAGTATTTGGCACAGTTGAGAAAGGTATCGATCGAGCATTGTTTGTAATGTAGAAGTCCAAAACATGCTTCAACATTTAAAATGTGGTAACTGTCATTGGCTGATATTCTCCTATCATTAGTTGCACTGTTTTCACTTTTTCCAAAAGCCCTTCTTCATGAGTGCAGAATGAAAATTCCTGTTTCCATTTCCTTGTATTTTTGGCCTGCTTTCATTTTGCTAGGCTTGCCTTCCTTTGGTATGATTCATCAGATGAATACTTTCTTACGGTTGTTACACTTTTTCCCTGACTCTTCATTGCACACAAGTCACTTTGGGGGATTTGATAATATTTTGACTGGTGTGTCAAAGGATATTGTAGAAATGAATTCTCTCTGGTTTTAACTACTGCACTGTATGAGTAACTGAGCTGAACCATAGAATCTATATGCATGGACATGCAAAGCAGCAGAACCAGGCTTCCCAGATTGATTATTTTGAAGACATGACAACAATAACATTTCAAAATAATAATTATAATTAAGACAAACTAGTGTTTGTAGGATAAGAATGTTATCTTCATCACTAGTGCATCTACACCAGACAATTTATAGTCTAGATATTCTATTATGGCAAGGATATTCATGTCTTCACCCTGAAGATAGAATTATACCCCCATGATATATATGTATCCCTCAAAGCACCTGTTGTTTAAGCTATGAAATCCCCACTGTCATTGCGACGTTCACACATTCATTGGCACTTCTGAATCAATATAATGACTCCATATTTTAAATCCTTTCAAAGGCTTTTCATTCAAGTATCACCATTTGATACTTAAATGAAATTGTGCGTTAACAACAGACAGTGTGTCTTGGATTAAGAAAGTGGAGCCGATGTTTAGATTTTTTTATCGGTCAGCCGACATTGTTTAATATTACGACCACAAGGAACTGTGCCATCCGCAAATTATAACGAACAGATATCTATAGGTTTGTTTGTTTACATCTCAGTTTATCTCTTGAAGATAGCCTTTGGACATTTTGGGCCAACTCAAAATAATGTGATGTCTATGTCTATGTTTATGACGAAGACTTTGTCCATGTCTATGTTTATGTTTCAGTCAATGCGTACATTTGGTTAAACAGATCTTCCGCGGTTTCCAGTTCCCAACGATAGAGTACATGTACCATATACGAATAGGATTTCCATGTTGTGATCTCTACCCACAGTTTTGATGGTTTATATGGCTGTATTTTGTATATATATAAGAAGAATACGATGCTACTGTTTTTTTCTGATATACCTTTCCCTTGAGATAGTGGTGAGATACTCGACAGCTCAGGCAACAACTCAGCTGGTTTGATTTTAGCAAGCTCATCAGATTTGACACGTGTATCTGGTTCAGGTCAGAGTTTGCTAGAGCTGCGATTTGTGCCCATCACAGGTCCAGTACATGAGCTGTTACTTGGAATTTATCGAATGACCACTGTAGTGAATGTCCTGCTGATTTGCCTTGCTCTAGTTGCCATTTGTCATCACGGGTAAATTGACAATCACAAAACGTAACATACTTTCACATTTCTTTCAGTATTCTAATGATTCGAAGACGCAGTTTCCTGTAGTGACGGTATGCAACCTTAACCCGGCACGCAAAACCAAGATGTACATGCTGTCAGACAATATGCAAGGCATGCTGAACGAGACAGCGAAGATGAAACAGGTGCGGCGCCCAAAGAAACGCCACGTATCATTTAACCTATCTGGAACTGTGCAGTTTTATTGGTTTGTGGAAAGGAAGTGTAAATTTTTAGCATTGTAATGTAAATTAGGGATTAAAAAGTTCAAACTGTAAAAAATAAAAAAATAAAAAAATGAAAACCCGCGCTAAGAAGACTAAAATCAGATTATATATCTGATCAAATAAACAAGTATTACAACTCGCTTTGCATATTGTTTTTGCGATATAAATAAAGTATCAGTGACATTAATACTTTACCCCCTATTACAGATGAATTATTCAATGACTGGTCATCTATACTCCCATAAATGGCAAATATGCATATGGTAAATTATACCGTATTCAAATTGGAACATTTAACGGAATAAACATTTTCATCAATGGCACGTGCATACCTGTTATTAGACAGCTATAACTAAATTTTTACGGATGTACACTATTTCCATCACTTGTTGTAAGTGAATGAAGCACTTGTCTTATTTGCTGGTGGTGAACTATTTACATGTGCAGGTGAAGTAAATCTATTACATAGATTTTGTTACATGACGTCAGATAAATTGATGGCAATTTACTTGTTAAGGTCACTAAATACAGGTAAAACATTCTCAATGGCAAGTATCAATAAGTAAGGAGTACTCACCGAATTACAACAGGTAATTTCATTGTTGCGAGTTAACAGATGTTGGTATGTATCACTCAACAACAATACTTGGTATCTTACTAAAAACTTTTCTTTTCAAAGCTACGAATCAAAATATAAATTTGTTTGCTTATGGTTATAAATTCTTATTGTCCGTGTATTCTAATCACTGGTACTTAAGAACCACTACAATGTGTTTCAACTCAAACTAGAGTCCTATTTTGATCAGAGTGCATAAGGTATGAACGCGTGCAGATATGACATTTCTTTTGACCATGGCCTCCAGCAACAATGCAGGGTATGATGAGGAACCTTACAGACGATTTGTTTAAAAAAAACCTGCTCATGATTATGTGATGGACTGGGATGGAAGAGAAAGCCACAAACATGTAATGTCATCGAACTGTGCTAAGATGTAAAATATTGACAATCAGTTTCAATGGTACCTGCGTGATAACGAGAGGAATGAGTGTGACAAGAAAACACAACGATTAGAAATGGGTTCTTGTGTCAGCAGGAATAAGAACCCACAAGCCTCGAAGTGGTTTGTTATTCCTTATGACGACTGTGAGTGGTGTCTTCTTACATCATGTTGTTTGAACATGATTTTAGGAAAGTAACATACATTTGCAATTTGAATTTCACGTTCAGCGATCCCAGAAGCCACCTTGCACTGGTAACCTCCCATGCACTCCTTGTGTCATGCTTCCACTTAAACACACAGTCAGCCACACAATAGGATTTTAGGTAAATTTATTCTGAGCCATGTAGCCTGCAGCCTCGATCTGGCTAAGAGCTATTCTAAGCAAAGAAGTTGAGAGCCAATCAGATGGCTTAAAGTAGTTGTCTTGTCAACATGTAAACAACCACATTTCTCGAGTTTTCTGTAAAATTCCCCATTGTGAACATATGTAAAATGATTAGAAGTTGTGACAAATGCCGAAATTGGTATTGTCAGATCAAAATCGTGATCTGTGTATGGCAAACAGATTGTTGGGAATAAACGTCTTACCCATGGCCCCAGTTCAAAGCAGACCAGGGTGTTTATGTATATGGTAAATACAGATGGTTTATTCAAGTTGGCCATTCCAAGCACACCAGGGTAACTATTACCATATCTGACAGAAGTCCCGAGTTTCCACGACCAGGCCATGCATGGGGACATGTGATAGAACCTTATGAATTGGGACTAGCTTGGACCACCAATGGGGTGAGTGGGGTGATGGTAGTGCTAGAATTGTCAATCTTTATCTTAGTTTTCCACTTCAACCGGCCATCATGTGGTCTTTGCCTTTGATGTCAGCCTAGAGTCATTACTTATTTACCGCTTGACATAAGATCTATTGGTTTGTGATGGACCAATTACTCATCTGGTAAAATAGGTTTTGGCAGGCCTGGTCATATTCCTTATGAAATGGTCGCATAGCTGAGATGCAATTGAAGTTACCTTGTTACCAAAGTCCTGCCACCCGTATAACTACCAAGTATACACCCTGGACAAGCTACAAATGTGAATTTGGGCAGGTTCCATTGAATAAATAAGGTGAGATCATGATTTCTAATGGTGGCATCTGTCACATGTTCAAGGACAAAAACAGCATGGATATGCAAATGCTCCATGTGTCACCCAAGGTTTACACAAACACAACAGTATTGAAATTCTTACTACTTGTTTCATTCTTTATAAATTAACTTACTGTATGTGGATCTACAACCCCCCGAGAGTTCAGAAAGGGAAATGCCTTTTGATCTGTTTGCAGAAATTGTTTCACCCTTGTGGTAGCTTTTTATAGGGGGTACTTTATGGTTTGATCTCAATCATCCTATACTATATTATATATACTTTTGCATTCATACTTGCCAGCAGGATCTATAGATTGGATGCTAGATAAGAATAGACCATTTTTATTAATACAATAGGATATCACCTTTTACATCTGTAATGCAGGGAAATTTTGAAATACCGTCATGTCGCCATGTTGGATCATGGCGTCGCAAATACATGCCCTTTTATTGGCTAATGGTAAGTCATCCAGAGGCACTCAAGTCTGGGTATAGAGTCAATTAAGTATTGTGTGGCTGACTGTGTATTGGGCAAGACAAGATCCAGAACCGCCATCCAGGTTTGAATCCCTCTGGATCCTAGGAGAACACCTCCAATTTCTAAGTCGAGTTACGGCGAAAAATGCAGGAAGTAAACCTTTTTTTCAATTAAAATCATTAAATAAAGAACCACCGTTATGAATAACAGAAGCATGGCCTAAATAGAAATTAAAGGGATTTTGGCGTGAACAGAGTATGCTAATGTTAACTTGTTTTCTGTGATGCTTCTTCTCATTATCTACGAGAGAGAGAGAGAGAGAGAGAGAGAGAGAGAGAGAGAGAGAGAGAGAGAGAGAGAGAGAGAGAGAGAGAGAGAGAGAGAGAGAGAGAGAGAGAGAGAGAGAGAGAGAGAGAGAGAGAGAGAGAGAGAGAGAGAGAGAGAGAGAGAGAGAGAGAGAGAGAGAGAGCCTCGAATTACAACGTGAATAATTGGTACCTTTTGTACCCTCTTGGGATTTTTTGTATTGGCTATTTAATAGGCATATCACCTGCGCCCCAGCGGCACAGTATTAAAGTAGTTCTTAAGATAAAATGATATATAATCAAACATGTAATCCCTTGTATTTTCATGTCATCTTGTCATACTGATGGCGTTCCTTCGAAACTTTGGACAAGAAAATTGCATTTTTATTCATAATTTGTTTCCCTGTGGAACCCTCATATTACTGATGCACAATTAAACTAGTGGTGCATAGCAGACTTCAGTTCATGTGAACAATTAATTTTTATTGTGTGCCCGATAGGCCACAACCCCAAAGGTGTTTTCACCAGGAAATGACCATGCTGATCCGATTAATTAGCATAAATAAACTTAGGGGATAGAGGAGTGACCTTATTTATGCCCAAGCTGGCGTTTGGAGTACTCCTAGTAAGACTGGTAGATTTACTGAAGATGTGTATCTAAGATGTGACCTGTAAAAGTGACAATTTTTTTTAATTAATATGCTTTGAAAATTCAGTTTGGAATCATTGTGAGTTTAAAAAGATTGCAGTCGGTGATGCCAAGTACTTGAACTTACATGTAAGCATAATTCTTAATTCCAAGGAAATCATCGATTGGATACAGTAAAAATTTGCTTGGATATGGTCACTGTATTTTTCATTTGTTTTAAGTATAAAAACATGATAATGCTTCTGTTTGCGACTCATGTATGGTGGAGCAGTGTTAACTGTGGAATATTCAGTTTCTAATGGTAATGGATGTAACATGATACTATTTCCAGCTCAATTCTAATGAAGACACGGCAACGTGGGATACGCGGAAATCATCAGATGAATATTATAACAGAGAACCAGAAGGAATGTATAACGCCGAGTATTTCTGGGCAGACACGGCGAATATGCCTCTTGAGGATAAGGTAAAACTGGGCCATCAAGCTGAGGACTTCATTGTCGACTGTATATGGCAAGGTGCAATGTGCTCTCCAGAGTAAGTGTATTGTTTAATCTGAACACTTTCTTCCGAGCAAATATTCTTTGGTGATGTCATCATCAGTTCTGAATGAAAGTTTGAAATATAGCCCATAACATAATATGAATGGCGTCCATAACATAATATGACTATGGTCGGCAGCTTTACGCTGCCAGCTCTGTCGCCTAAGTTAAGTCTTATGACGTGGGACCACGTATTGTTCTGTTGGCATCAGGTCATCTGCATACAAACGTTATTGTGGAATGCAAGATACTGTTATTTGGCCAATCTAATGCAACGCGCGGCATTCGATGCATAAATATTAGGCAAATATGTATAATCACGTTTATGAAGACTCTCATTGTAACAGTCTCTATCATGAAAATAACCCGGTACGTTATTATAAGCATCAAAATACAATGTATAAGTGTTAGTATTATATTTAGGACAGGAAAGAATTCTCACAGCCTTCCTTGGTAACTTTTATCAGTTACACGTGTCATGCGTGCCTTCTCACACCACAAAGTAAGATTTAAAGTAAATTTAGTGGGTGTGCATAATGCGTGCTGCTGATGACCTGGCTGTGTTTTATCTTCCTCGCATCCCATTTGGAGAAGGACTGATTGGCAGATAAACTTTCCAGAAAAACAGGCTGGGTATTGCAAGTCAACAACCATCTCTGTCGGCTGTAGCTACTGTTTCCTTTGGGTAGGCCCGTGCTCAACACGTTGACTTGTTGATCAGTGCATGGTTCCCTGTTAAACATTCGCAAGGTTTACTTTGCCCTGTCTCGCGTGGAGTTTATAGCCGGAAGTATGATCAACAATGCAAATGAACAGTGGAGGCAGCAATTAGAGTCATAACAGATCAATGTCCTTTTTTTATGAGAAAAGTTAGGAACCTGGAACGGCGACACAGAACAGTGGTATTGATAAAGCAAAGGCGGATAGTTTCGAATAATTACCTGTCAAGGATGTCAATTTCAGGGGAAATAAACTGCACGTTTCACAAAAAAGCCTATGGTAAAGCCTGTGAGGTAATCTGTCCATGTAGCTAAGAAGAAATTACATCTAACGTTCACGGTCCTACATTCAATAGACGCCCGTTTATCATCCTTTGACTAAATCACAGACAACGGACAACCAAAACCATAATGTTTTACGTTTACTTGATAACACATATTGTATCATTCCTCAAAATGATTCTACAGTTTGGAATTCGAATACATTCGCAGAAACCCCTTACAATATTTTGCCCCGACGAAAGACGCATGACAGCATTGTTTGCTCAAAAATTAGATGTACACATTTGTTAAATCAAAGGTTCTCATGAACCTTACATTCTAGTTTATTGACATAATCACCCTAATGACTGGATATGTGTTGAAGTATTAAGACATTTTTTGTATCATATTTTTTTGTGGATGATAAAAATTCAAATGTATTTACATTCTCTAGGCAAGGCATCCACCATTAAATGAAACCATGCAAACATTCCAACCAATTGGAATGTTGTGCTTTGGGGTTTATTGAACATCCATGGCAACAACCACTGTATGGTGAACAGTATTGTTGGTGCAACTCTGCAGATAAATGCAACATAAACAAGCTGCAGCACACCCCACATTAAAGTGTCACAACTACTCTAGCCTGTCAGACTAGCAGTGAGGCATGTGAACTAGCAATAAATTGACCCATTGTGCGTCCTGAAATGATTGTGCAAACACTTGCAGAGCCTAGTCTATGATACGAATTGCTTTTTCCCATGATCCTTCGGGGCTTACCCATGTTGCCTGAAGATTCCTTTGAAGTTCCATACACCCTGTACTCCTTGTGATTAAGACAAATTAATGGTGTTTCTTCCAAGAAATTAGGCAAACAGTTTGAAACATTATTCTTGCATTTTCCATATGATAAATCAATATTATACTGAAATCGTTTCACCAAACGTGATAATTCATGACAGTCTCCCTTTACATCGATGATTTTATTCAATGAGAGTAATATCTGCGAGGAGCCAACTTTGATCTATCTCTACAGTGTTCTCCATAAAATTATGTACTCGCATATCGTCGTGACCGGGAGATGCCTTGGAGTCTGGATATGCCATAAAATAACATCCCTGAGCTAACTTTCGTAAACATAGCAAATTGTGGAGAATATATAAATTTCAACAAAAACTTCGATGTATCTCAACAGTTACCAGAGCATTTTTTTTTGTTTCTTAAAATATGTGAACATGCGTCTGAAAATACAGTATCGGCAGTTGTTCTAATTGTCATATTATGAAAGTATTTGTGTTTTGAAGTTCCTTAAAATGTCTTTTAACCTTTATTTCATACACAATAATCCATTAAAACGCAAATTCCTAATACAGTTATTTTGAAGGAACGTCAATTAGGTCATTGTTCTAAATGTGATAAGAATTCTCCTGCAAAAGCTATACGTATATCCAGATGGATGGCTTTGAGACTTCATTGTAATCCCCACTTTCTGTTACTATGACTCAAACCTCAACATGGATTTATGACCAGAATGTTCAGTTTGAACAGTTTTCAATTATTTTATTAATGTGTGTTGTGACCAAAACTTCTCAATTTTGAGACATGATGAATATTGATATTTCAACTAAATTGGGTAAAGATGTCATAAGTAACGGCATATTAGAACAATAAGTTGAAGGTTGCATGAACAAAATCAGTATCGATGTTCAAAAAAGGTTTTAACTAAGTATGACCTTTTGGTACAGTAATTGGTCAAAATTATATAAAATAAACATTTTAGCAAGATCAAATGCTACTCTCGAGATAATATGTATTTTCCGAGGAGACACATTTTCACTCACAGATTCATTAGGCAGAGACTTGCATCATATTGGATGATGATTCTATTCTAATATTTCGATAATCAATTAAATTGCCTGGACTCTATGAAATCGCCTGGACTCTATGGAATCCTATGGGATCACCAGCAATAATTAGCAAGGTATCTTTACACATCCTTATTGTAAGGTTTAATGTGACCACAAAATGCTGCAATCACTCGAGGTAACAATTATTCCTTACACTACAGGTAACAATTATTCCTTACAGTATCAGCTGCTCCAAATTAATGCATATAAGAACAACATGAAAGTTATTTCAATTATTTTTCAGCAACTTCACTGTGATGCACAACCCGATATATGGAAACTGTTTCCAGTTCAACACTGGGAGATTTCAAAATAGAACGAAGGGTGTCCACGTAAAAAATATGGGAAAACTGCAAAAAATTCCAATACTTTCAACAAATAACGCCGGTCCCAATTACGGTATGTATGTAAGTATGTATGTATGTATGTATGTATGTATGTATGTATGTATGTATGTATGTATGTATGTATGTTTGTATGTATAGGTCAGCTGGAAATGCAATGATTAGTTTTTTATGTCAAGAACCCAATTGCTTCTAAAATATAAATACATAAACAGAAATTTTCAATCCCGGGTCTCAAGCGGGTAATGGTCAGAACACATTTTCCAGCCTGCCTGAACATATACGACTTATAGCGGTTCCTTGTCTAAGCTTAATGTTCAACGACGATGACTCACATGAAATTAAAGAATATACGAACGTATCATGGTAATATAATAGCATGTTTAACAATAAATATGTTGGCGCCCTCTTGTAAATGCTAGATCTGTACAATAAAGGTTGATGTATAATCATACATATTAAGATAAATATGAAGATATGAAATATATATTTATAGTATTACTTACATTACAAGCCCTCATATATTTTACGTGT
Organism: Hermodice carunculata; assembly: GCA_964020975.1. Classification (NCBI taxonomy): domain Eukaryota; kingdom Metazoa; phylum Annelida; class Polychaeta; order Eunicida; family Amphinomidae; genus Hermodice; species Hermodice carunculata. The sequence goes on along the minus strand of OZ026617.1, from coordinate 17,019,343 downwards.
ATTGAGTTAGATATCAGGATTCTACAGTAATACCACTTGGTGAATACATTTTTTGACCCTGCCACAAGCTCCATCAGGTATCAGGGCACTCTAAGTGACAGTTTTGGAGAAAAATTCGAAAATATTCAAGATACAAATATGGTTAAAAAATTGCAAAAGTGTGTTGCCATCTGTTGATCAAATTACGGTCCAGGGGCCCTCCTGAAGTGTCCCTATGCAATCTCTAATCAATTTGTTAAGCGTCAATTGGAGAAAAAGTTTATAGCAAAAAGGGAACAAATGATTTTGTAAAAACTCAGAAAATAAATGGAGCATGACTATTTCAATCGACTTGGTAGAGACCCATCAAAAGTACACTCCTACCTTGCTTGAAGGGAATCTTGGTGACTGTTTTGAATTAAACAGTAAAAAATGTGAATTCTTATACCAATGCTTATTGACCTACTAACTGGAAAATTCGTTTATTGATTGATTTAATTTTTAATAAATATGTACACAGTTCATGTAAAATAATCTATATTCATATTTGCATTACAAAAACAAGTAGCACTTGAGAACACAAAAATTGTGTGTTACAATGAAAATATTACAACGACCAGATGACTCCATTATCGAAGCATGTACTGGTACCATAAAATGGGAGCACATAAAAAAGCGAAAAGCATGAAACCAATTGCTTATTTCCATACTGGACCGCCACGGACACACTACAGGAACGGCTGGAAAATAAGGAAAGAAGAAGAGCACCATAAATAAGAAAAAAGCACACATGAGAGTATGGAGGAAAATATGACTTCCGTAGAAATATGTAATCAGGAAAATACACAAAATCTCTAAAATATGCAGATCTGTAGTATGACTTATAAGAAAAAATTTAAGAGTAAGGAAGTTGTGAAACTCCCACCTTTTATCCTCCCATCTCTGCCATATGAAAGTGCTTAGTCTTGCATTTGAAAATAGTTAAGACTTACAAGCTTTTATATCATGAGGGAGTTTGTTTCCCACGTAATTTATGGAATTCTTATTGGTCACAGTTGTATCCTTGATATTGACTGACAAACATTTTTACACTATATTTCCTTTTAGTGACAAAAAATACTTTTGGTCTCACCAAGATGAATGGAGAGCTTGTTATTCTCAAGCCATAAAAGGATTTTGTAAAGCTCAGAGTTCAGAGAATTTTCTCAGAGATCTCTTTGTTTGAAGAAACTAAGACTGAGTCATCTGCATATAAAAATAACTTGTAAGATGTTGCAGCCTCTGTGTCATTGATGTATTTAAAAAAAAAACAGCGGCCAAAAAACAGACCATTGGGGAATGCCACCGTCGATTTTTTTAGAACTGAGCTTGAACCAAGGATGACTGTAAATTGTTTCCGAGAATCTAGATATATATGGAGCCATGGAGAAGCTCCATGACATAAGCCCAACCCCTGTAACTTTGGTAGTAAAATATTATTGTTGACAGTATCGAATGCCTTTTTGTAGGCTAATTATAACACTCTGGTAAACAGAATGTTATTAGAGCTTATCAAATCAGTCAAATGAAGTAATGTTGTATCTGTAGAGTGAGCAGGTCTAAACCTGAATTGGAGATGATATCAAAAGCTGTTATTGTCCGAGTAGGAGAGAAGTTGTGAATAAATGATATTCTCCAACAGCTTAGACAGAATTGGAAGAGTTGCCTAGGGTTTGTAATTGTTTTCACAGCTCCAGTCACCTTGTTTGAAAAAAGGGACGACGCCAGAGGTTTAAATTTCCTGTGGGAAAACAGATGATCCTTGTGATTACTTCCAAATGAAAGATAGAAGGCCCTAAATACTGCTGACACCATTCTGTATGAATCTGGCACCGATGTTGTCACAGCCAGCGGCTTTGGATATGTTAAGAGACTGGAAAATGAATATTTCTTCCTCATGTACCAGTTTGAAACGAAAAGAGCTGAGAATAACATTTTTTGATATGTAGTAGGCATTTAAGCTTTCTTTATTAAAAGGTCTGGAGGGTAGTTTATCCGCTAAATTTTTTGTAATGTTACAGAAAAAAATATTGAATCTCTCTACAACAGAAGCAATATCAAAATCAGTTCGGTAGAGTTTGGATCTTTCAAGCAGATATGACCGTGTTGGGCTTTAAATCTGAAGGCCAAGCCCAAGTCTTTTAAGGTTTTCCTTAGCCTTTTGGGAGAGGCCCAATGTTCTTCGATCTGGTCTTTAACAAGATTTTACTTTGCTTTTGTATTCACACTGGGTGAAATTACACAATGACTTGTATTGTGTTTTAACTCAGCTGACACGTTTTCGGAATTTAGGACTTGTCTCTGTTACTGATTAGTGTTAAAAGATATCAATCACACCACAGTTCGCTCCATTGTTTCAGTCTAATACTTTTTATGGGAGCCACCATGTCTAAAACTTAATTAACCATGTTGAATTTACATCTTTACAAAAGCAAACTTTATTCGAGTTCTTGTCTTTCAGAAAATCAATGAAAGAAACTCTGTTATAGTCTTTCATACTTCAGAATTGACTATTCTTTGACAATTGAACTGACCTTGATGGATTTTTCATTTACAAAACATGACCAGATGGTCACTCAGACAGACTGGAATCGTCCCAGACTGTGAGATCTTGTCGTTTTCCGACACCATGATGAGATCAATGATCATTGAAAAACAGTTTGTAATTCTGGTTACACTCCACCTCCACTTCTGTTTCTATCCTGATGGTCGATCAGGTAACAGGAAAATGAATCTTGCCACTGACTCGTCCAACCAAGTCTCGCTTGTAGCTAAAACAGTAGCAGTCTGAGTAGCAAGTAAACGGAGCTCGTCAATACTAGGGATAACACTGATATGTATAAAATGCATTCCTCTTTGCTTAGAACAGTCCAGGTGGCCAGTGGTTGAAGAATCGGAGGTACAACTGGTATCTCCATGCGATAAATGTTCCTCATTCTCTGAAAAATAAGATATATTATGGGACCCACAATTTAAAATTCAGTATGGTCGCACTGAACAAAAGGCAAGTTGTCCATAATGCAGGTGGGACACACATAGTGTAATTGAAACTCCTCCTTTAGTGCATGCGATCGTAGTCCTCAATGTAAAAGTACCAGTTCATCTGATGTGTGTCCACCTGTGGCACATGTCACAATCCACAGCTTTGCTAGAGTTGATAACACCTTTCAAACAAACTGTACAAGGGTGTTCAGGCTGTCTTCCTCCCGAGTTACTGGGTCCCAGTTTTAGCTCAACCGTTCCACTAATGCAAAGAAGTGTGGTATTAAACGATGCTGCCAAAACACTCTTATACATATTCATGGTGATAGGGCATCACCATAATAGGTATGTTTTGTAACCAGAGTATTCACATATCAGCAGAAGCTCATCAGAGTAACAAGTCCAAAAAATGAGTCTAGTCACTCAAGTATCATGGACAGAAGTAATTGTTTGACTCACTGGGTCATAAAACCTTTAAAAATCCTCTGCTAGATAGACCAGCCCATAGTCACGCTGCAAACAACAGAATTGAGCAAAAATACAGTCAATAGTCAATGTAAGCCTAGTTTTGCATGTGAATTAATATGTAACGGTATACTCTGGAGTTCAGATTCACTCAGCAACAAGATCGATCTATGACTTTGACCCTCAGTGCAGGATGCGTCAACACATTGAAACCAAGTGTGAATTCCGGGTGTTTATGAATGGTACAACTAATAAATATTCACGAATGTTACCAGTACTTGTATGAACTTAGCAGCAGTATCCGGGTGTGAAGCACCCTTAGAATGGTACAGCTAGAAAATTTATGAAGTCATTACTGGTACAGAATCCTTTAGATTTAACCCGGGTGTGGTGTTGGAAGGATGTCAACACAATCAGGAAGGCACCTTCTTTATTCTAACGAGAAGTCCCAGGGCAAGATAGTTGGCGGGAAACTTACAATGCCCCCACAGTTTATTGCTTCAAAAGCTTTGAGCCATATAGCCTCCATGGAAGTGCTGTCAAAACCATAGACAGTTCCCTCAGTGACAGACTACAATGTGTTCGTATAGGTGATAGCACAAGCCCTTACACAGGAGTCCAAAAGGGGGTCCCCCAAAGCTCATTACTTGGGCCTCTGCTTTTCAATATTTTCATAAGAGACATCTTTTATTTTATCAACCAAACCCATCTCCTTAATTATGTGGATGACAACACAATCAGTCACATTTCAGTCTCCTTCAACCAACTGAAGCAAGAACTTGAAGAAGATGGCGAAGTCCTGGTGGACTGGTATGTCGACAATGCTATGCCAGCAAACCCTGATAAATTTCAGGGATTTGCTTCTGGTAAAAGGACCTTTGAGCAAAAAACCAATTTTTAGAGTACACGGTGAAGACATTTCGTGCCAGGAGTACATAAATTTACTGGGAACACAAATGGACCACCTCCCAAATTTTGATTCCCATACAAAAAAAATTGCAGAAGGGCTTCAAGCCACATCAATGTTAAAAAGCGAATAGGGAAGCACCTATCTCTGTCTTGCCGTAAATCTTTCTACCATGCCTACATCATGTCCATTTTTAACTACTGTCCACTGATATGGCTTTACTGTAGTGCTGAAACATAAAAAAACAGGAAAGCCTATGCCTCAGAGCATTGCATTTTGTATACAGAGATTTCACTAGCACACATGAGGATTTACTGCAAAAAGTAAATACATGTTCTCTGCAGTTAAGGTGGCTAAGGCTGACAGCCATAGAAACCTCCAAAATCCTTAAGAGTTCAAGGCCAACCTACCTATCCAAATTTGTAACCTGTAAAGACTCAAAATACAATTTTAGGTATACCAATATTTTAGATATTCCAAGAGTCCGCACTGGAAAATACAGTAAAAAAGTTTCTGATATACATGTGCCACAATTTGGAATGAACTCCCGCTGCATTTTAGATTACCCTCAACCTCCTACTTCAATACTTTCAAAACACTTTTATTGACATGGAATGGCAGGCAATGTAAATGTGCTATCTGCAAAATGTAACATTTAATTTTATTCACCAATATGGCTTCACTGTGTGAACATGATATTTTAATATATGTATAAATGATCATTAATTTGTGTATGTTTATCATGTTTTTATGTATATATATATATATATATATATATATATATATATATATATATATATATATATATATATATATATATATATATATATATATATATCCTAACAGTCGGCTGTAAAAGCTTTGCGAGCTTATGTTTTATGTTGTATCTTGTACCGACTTTAAATAAAGTTTACTCTCTCTCTCTCTTTCTCTCTCCGTCTCTCTCTCTCTCTCTCTCTCTCTCTCTCTCTGGGCGATAATGTAGCTCCCAGAAGTGCTTTGAAATAACGAGAAGTCAATTAAAATACTTGTGGAGACGAAGAAGTACTTGCCCATTGGCTAAGGTGATCAAGGTACAATAACAAAGCAGTAATATATGTTCCGGATGTAAAGGCCCTTCAGAAGGGGATAATTAGTAGTTTAATTTCTAGCATAGCGAGAGCAGCACCATTTTTTATGCTTACCTACATTACTTAGAATTTCACATATTCTTTAAGTAACATTAGAAGTCAGGGATCGTGAGAATGACCACCAGGTGAATAACTCTGTTTGAACCTTTCATAAGCAATATTTCAAGCAAATTTAAAACTTTCTGTGGAACGATTTTCGAAATGACGTCCAATATAGTAAAAAAATCGTTAAAAAATCGAAGCACAACCTGTGAAGCAAATTAATGTCTTAAGGTACCCAGACGTGTTCTATACCATTTCAAAGCAATTGGTTAGGCAGTTTTGGCGAAGAGGTTTTTAAGATCCCCCCCCCCCCCGAAAAAAAGATCCTCACCAAATTTGAAGTGGAATTGCCTGCCAGTTTTGAAGAAGTGGAAAATATAATTTAGCCAGACGGACTACGGACGACGGACGCAGACCCATTCTTAGCTGAGCTTATCTTAAGCGCAACGTTCTGTTTGCAGGTTTGAGTTTGGAGTTATTTATCGAGCAAAATGAATACATGGCTCTACTCACGCCATCTGCGGGCATACGTGTCCTGGTCCATCCCCAGGACACCACGCCATTTCCTGAAGACAGTGGCTTAACGTTTTCTCCCGGCACCCATGCTTCCGTAGCCATGCGAAAGGTAAACATGAATTGGTGCAAAATGATTCATGACAATGTAAACAAATATTATAGACATAGTATATTGTAAGAAGTGATATATGCATTTGTATGCACCTATATCGAGATGCAGCATCAAGTCATATGGACCTAAATAAAAAAAAGGCATATTGACCGAAGCCAAATCACTCGCAAGATACCTTATATCTCATGGATACACAGGTGTAAAGGAACATTGTCAATGTCATAAGGAAATTGAAATCAAAACACGGGGGTAATTATCCAGCTGACTTTCAGTAGCGAGATGGCAATAACTCGGGGAAGTCTATGGGACATAGCATAATATGGACATTATCATTATGGGTTGTGAGGAGTTCGATATGCATTTACATGTATTTCTTGGAAAAACCGTAGGCGAACTGATTAGTAATGTAAAGCCTCATCTGTCTATAAAAACAATCTTTAAGTTCAAATGATGAATAATACATCATTACCTTGCAGGTGGTGGTTAGCCGCCAGCCCCTACCATATGACGGCACGGATTGTTTTGGTCAAGACACCGTATCAAAGTATGCAGAAACGGATGATTTTGTCAAAGAATATGGCAGTAACTACAGTATCCAGGTGAGAGTTGCAATTTACCGTAATCTTGAACTAGATTTGTTGCTTATTTTAAGCGTGTTTTGCATTTTAAAGGCCTCTGTATATATTATATATATGTATTATATATATATACATATATATATGCATATATATATATATATATATATATATATATATATATATATATATATATATATATATATATATATTTATATATATATATATATAATGTATCATGAGCAACGCTGCTTGTTTTATTCTACTAGTATTTAGTATTTAGATATATGTTAAAAAATTCATTTACATGTTTTCATGTCATGGTTAATATATATACAGCTATGCCCTTCTTCCCGATCTTATTTCTTTGCAATAAGAATAGTTTAAAAAGCATTATAGGGCTGCTTTTTATTGATATGATCTAATGCTTTTAAACATATGATTAAATACTTCTAGTCACATGATAAAATCGATTTGATCATTAGATTAAATGCATTTAGTTATGTGCATGAATGTATTTGATAATATGATTACATAGATTTGCTAATATGTTCAAATCGATTTGACCACTTGTTCAAATATTTGATCATAAATCTATTTGTTCCGATGTTATCAAATATATGATCATATAGTCAAATACTCAATATGTTGGAATCGGTTTGAACATAACAAATGCATTCTTAGTCGTGTGATAGAATGTAATTAATCATATGTTCATATGTGTGTGTGTGTATATATATATATACATATATATATATATATATATATATATATATCTGTGTGTGTGTGTGTGTGTGTGTGTGTGTACGGACATCAAAATATCATATCGCGAATGTTACATTAAAGTAAATGTGTGGTAAAAGTTAAAACTTTGCTTGTTTATTTGCCTCGAAACATTCATTGAGAACATTTCATTCGAAGAGGTAAAAGTACCGATAAGTCGATAAGTCTTATACTCCCCAGTTCCTCTGGCCATTGCTCGTGCTCCTTATCCACCTACTGGCATTGACCTAACCCAGGGTTTGGTATGTTAATTGTTCTTGTTCCCAATGGCTTCATGGAAGAAAGTTTATTATTATTATTATTATTATTATTATTATTATTATTATTATTATTATTATTATTATTATTATTATTATTATTATTATTATTGTCATTATTATTATTATTATTATTATTATTATTATTATTATTATTATTATTATTATTATTATTATTATTAGTATTATTAGTATTATTATTATTATTATTATTATTATTATTATTGTTATTATCATTATTATTATTATTATATTATCTTGTAGGGCTGCTTGAAAACCTGTTTCCAGGAACACGTCATCCAGAAATGTTCTTGTCGCAGCGCAAAATATCCATTCGATGCCAAAACGGGAAATATCTCAGACTTTTGTTTACCTGCAAATGGAATGAAAAATGGTAGAGTCATCATTTGTAATGATTGATACTATCCATAGTAAAAAGTGCGGGCTAAATAAGTGCACAGTATTAAAGGGGAACAGCAGTGAAAGTTTTTACTTTTTTTAGTCATTAATGGTCATTTTAGGTGTTCATGTGACAAATTTTCAACATTTTTTCTCAAACAGGTATTTAGTTAGAGCTATTTTATATTTCCAGTAGGTGTTCTGATGTGTGATGTCACCAGGGCTACCCTCCATATATAATACACAACCCTTGAGGGGCACCAAGCTGAGATACACAACATTAGCAGGCATATCATAATGACTTGTGTACTGTGTTAATCACCCCCTTTGATCTTATCAGTGTGGTATATTAGTTGACACCTGCTTCAGTAGTTCATTACACAACCTCAGGAGCTGTTAGCTTGTGTATATTGATTTCTGCATTTTTCTTTCCTTATTAATCCTCATTAAATGTGTAAATATCTCAGTGTAGTAAATTTGATTATATCTATACACACTGCTTCATCCATAGTAAAAGTGGAATATGTGTACTTGGTCAGGGTTCCATGTTTTTGTCAAAGTTTTACTCGGCTGTCATTGCATTAGCTGTAGGAGTTAGCCCAGATGACATCACAACCCCTCATTTACATATCTAAGAAAACTTGATATGTGTTTATCCAGTTGGGAATAAAGTTTGCATTTTCTGATATTGGTTCACATTTATGATATGAAACAACTCAAAAATTGTAAATTATCACCGCAGTACCCCTTTAATGTAGCTAGGCATACATGGCCAATTCTTTTACACGTTCTCTAACCCAGTTTTTAAATCACTGCCAATATTTTGCAACGTCAATTGTGCTCATCTGTCTCAGAAATGTCACGGGGGAGCCGACTCACCTGGCTGGCCACACCTGTTCAATTTTCTCAATTGTATATATATAAATTTAGATCCTAAATGTTGATAATGGTAAGCATATGTGCTGTGTATAAATGTTAAAACTCAACACAAGTTTTGTAGTGTTCTGTTAGTTTAATTCTTAATATAATGCAAATTATGGATATATTCTTAAAGGAGCATGTTTGTATTGTCACATACCAGCTTTAATGTTGATAAAATACATTAGTTTGTCAGAAACAAACAGAAGAATCGTTTTACATGGGCCACCTGTCCTGTTCTTGTCCTCAACTCTGCAGGTGAGTGTCTGGCAGTGCACAGTATCACACTTTTCCTATAAACAAAATCATCTCATCTGAGCATGCTCACGGAATCTATCCTCTATTAAGGGCAAAGATTACGGAGGTAGCGGAATGCTTAGAAGGGATAGTAAATGGTAGTGGGGAGTGCTCGAAGGTCATAGTCCAGGTTGAGACTAATGACCTGTCAGGGAGGAGGGATGAGTAGGGAGAATGGGAACTGACACAGTTTGGAGAAGGTGAAGGGACTCTTACACTGCAAAGGGCAGTAGGATTGTGAGCAGTTAGTGATAGGGAGACTACCAAAGTTTAGGATGAGTCGCTGGGAGGATAGCAAGATTTATGGGACAATAGGCAGCTGGGTATGATGTATAGGGAGACTGGTATAGCTTTCAGGGAGATACGGGAGGAGAGGAGTTTGTCGATAGGAGTGTGTTGTTTGCCGGGGATGGTCTGCACCCTAGTCAGGTAGGGGTAAATAGGTTAGGGGAGGCATTTTGTGAGTGGGTGCAGCAGCAAGGAAACTAAAAATCCCAGCATCTGCCAGGCAGTCTCTCAGGCAGAGTGACATAAGTTAGCACAGAGAGAATGCAAGGATGTTCATCAATAGGAAACAAAGAACATGGAAATAATATATGCCAATTTTAGAGGATATAGGAACAAGATGGCAGATAAAGGAGATGTAACAGAGATGAGGGAATGGACATTGTAGCCATAGCAGAAACGCATATCAGAAAGGAAGAAATTAGTTTAACATTCGCAGCAGCTCATTAGCTGATTGGTAGAGGGAAAAAGCAGACAAAGGACAAAAGAAGGAATAGGGTTCTTGATTAAGAAGGAAGTAAAGTTGTACGATATAGGGTGATATTCATGGGAAGAGGGCAGGGAGGTGAAAAATGAGATGTAGTGGGTAGGAATAGAGTCAAATGGAAATAAAGTAGCAATAGGTGCAGTGTATGTGGGTCGTGAGGGGTTACACAATGAATGGAATAACCAGATATATTATAGGATTATATTGATGGTTAGTGACATTCAGCAGCAGGGCTACCACATTATGATAGTTGGGGATTAAATGGGCACATAGAAAATTAGGAATGAGTGGAATTTAGGCAGGGGATAGCAGAATCAATGGAAATAGAACCAGGTTAATGAATTTAGATAATTTGGTCTGAGGATAGGTCATAATGTTGTATAATGCAAAGGAAAGTGGAAATGGGCATCTGGTGAAAGGCAGACAATAATCAATTATACTTTGGTGGATAGTGAAGTATTTCAATGCCACAAAGATGTGAAAAAGATGAGGAAGGTAGATTGGATATAGGCAGTGATCATAACTGGATGATAGTCTCGATAACATGCAGTGTCAAACAAAAAAGAAAAACAGATGGGAGAGGACTGAATGGGTGTGGAATATAAAAAAGGAAACAGACTGGACAGGGCATTAAGAAGGTCTTAAAGTTGAATTGCAGGAATAGAAAAACAGAGAATGAGGGAGAAGTACAGGGGACTTGATCAGAAGCGTTCTTAAGGTAGCGCACGACAATATAGGTCGACAGATAGTCCTGGTTGAAAATCTAGGGTACATAATAGACTCAGACTTGAAAGGAGTCATAAAAAGAAACAGGGTTAAAATAAAGCCAGGAAAAACGGGTACCTTGAAGGCGATATAGAAGAAGCTAAGAGACAGTATATGGAATGAAAAAAGAATGTAACAGAGATGAAAGCAGAAAGGACATTCATAAATGATAAACAAATGACAAAATAATAATGGAGAGTGGGGGAGAAGAGTCAGTCATTTTTTGAAAACAGGTTAATCGGTGCAAACAGAATATATAACAGGAAATCACACACAGAGGGAAATGGGCAGATAACAAGGAAGAATACAGACAGCTTTAAGAGAGCATTGGGAAGAAGTTAAAAATCCACAGTGGGATTGGGGAACAGTACCAAGGTATCAAGCAGAGTACCCGCAGGATCAATGGGACCCAGAGATGTGTTGTAGAATCAGATGTATTGAAGTTAAAGTAGCAGGTCAAGAGATGTGATTATGCAAAAATCCAGGACAAGATGATATCTTGACGGAATTCATGAAGAGAGTGCCAGAGGAAAATGAAGACAGTTAACAGTAACTCTTCAATAGGGCTATTGACAAGAGACAAGTACCGGAGGAATGGAATAGACTAACGGATTTGTATATTCCAAAGAAGGTCCCAGGGGGTCAATTGGACCCATGTAGAGGAATCGCCATATTTGCAAAATATCCAGTGGAATAATGTACCAGACAAAGTAGAATAGTTGAAAGGCTTGGTCCTCTGAGGCAAATTCAGAGTGGATTAAGACCAGGAAGAAGGGTAGGTAAACACATCTTCACATTGACCCTGGTGTTAGAATTGGCAAGACCAAGCACAGTTTTCATGGGTTTCTTAGAAGTGAGGAAAGCTCATGACAGGGTATGGTGAGATGCCCTATGGGAAAAACTAAGTGGACTAGGAGTTGGTGGAATTTTTTCTAGAGATTCTGAAAGCGTTGTATGAAGATGTACATGTAGACTGTACACTTTCATGTGGTAAGGCAGAAGTAGAGAATGCACGTCTATATATAGGCCTAAAGCAGGGATGTGTGCTATCTCCAATTTTGTTTGCTCTGTATATTAAGGAGTTGGGGGATCAGCTAATTGAGTTTGATGAAGAAATAAAGGTAGGTTATCTAAAAATCCCAGGTTTAGTTTTTGCAGATGACATTGTACTCATGGCAGAGTCTCAGAGAGAACTGCAAGATATGGTGAACATAGCAAAGGATGTGGAAATAAATGGAGGTTAGTAAGGATCAGAGTAAAGTCAGAACTCTTGGAAAGAAACCAAATGGAAAGGAAAAATGGAGAATTGGGCAGGTCCCAATTCCGGAAAGTAGAGAATAGTTGATTGAAATTGGGTGGTTGTATGAATACCTAAGCATTATGTTATAGCAACAGGTAAGGGCATGTCCAGGTATCTTGCGGAGAAGATAAAACAGACAGTGAATCATACCAGGGAATGATAAAAGCTACAGCACTGAACAGTTTCAACAAAGCGTACATAGCAAGTATATTAAGGGATAGAGTTACAATACCATGAATCATATATGGCTTAGGTATGATTTCAATAAGTGAGGGGGGTAGCCAGGGAATGGAGAAAGCGCAGAATGAGATGGGGAAACAGATTCTGGGAACACCACCATGTACAGCAACAGAAGCAGTCCTACGAGAGTTAGGATGGAATAAAATCACAGAGAAGATTGCCCAAAGCAAAGTTAAAATACTGGGGATATCTACATGCAGTAAGTGAAGACAGCTGGTGCTAGAAAGTTTACAATAAGGTAGTCAAGGAACAAACCAGATAGGTCAAAGACATAGATAAGTTAGCAGAGAGATAAGAATTGAAAGGATATGATAAGGTGGGTCAAAGACATAGATAAGTTAGCAGAGAGATGATAATTGAAAGGATATGATAAGGTTGACGATAGGAAAGTGTATATAGATAAGACTGTTACAAAGGGATTGAAGGAGGACGGGAAACGATGAGTCAGGGAAAACAGTACATTAAAAGCATACAATGTATTAGAAAAGCCAAAGAAAAGTGTGTGTTGGGATGGAGGGAAGGGATCCAGATTTCCTTTTCAAAGTAGGGCAGGAGTTATAAGTCCAGAAAAGAGAAAGGAGAAGTGGACAACAGGTACTAATGGAAAATTTCAGTTGCGTAGACAAGAGGCAGGTGAGACAGTGGATCATTGGCTGTTGTGGTGTTATGCATATTTAGAGACAAGAGAAAAATTGTTCAGAAAGTGGCACAGGGAAGACCATAATAACAATGGTCTAGAATAGGTTTGGTGTTTAGAGGAAGAGGAGCATGTAGCATGTGTTTTACGTTTGAATGGTGACTTTCTGGGAGGCAGGAAAAGTTATAAAAATGTACAGGACTTTGGGAGAGAAGAAATGAAATGACTGAGCTAGGGTAGGTTTACAGGGTAAATTTGAATTCCAGAGTACAGGGAAGAGAGGCAATGACGGTACCTCTTATAAGGGATATGTCTGAACCTTAGCAGCGGGAAAGGGGCATGTGAGGGATTTGGTGTTTTTGGGGGGAGGGACAAGCGATGAATGTTGGGGGGGGGGGGGATAAAACTGAGACCAGGGGCCCATCACAGCGGCGAGAGAGCAAGTGTTGGACTCTGTGCCTCTGCTTTGGCCACTGCTAACATGACAGTAAAAGCTGATGAGAATTACCATGGGTTCCTCTGCATCATCTTTTGTTTCCTAGGCCACCTGTCTCACACATTACCACGGCAGAAAAGTGAAGAGCCACAGCAATAATATTATATTGTTATTCAGGACAGAGGTCACCACATAAAACAATGGCCATATGCTATAGAAGCACACCGTGGTCAAACTTAAAGCTATTAACACTGTTCTGGATGAGAGCTTTGTTTACAAAGAGTTGGCGGTATTTGATATCATAAACACATTTCATTTTGTATTGTTGAATGAAAACAGTCTTTATGGAGGTTAGAAAGATATATGTAATGCTGGTTGCTGGGTAAGTCCATAAGTTGAATTGTTAAATACAAAATATTGAATTATAGATAATTTTTCTGTCATCATTCACACCTTGTTTCGATGAGTTTAAATAAAAGGACACATTGCCATAAGTTGTCAATTGATCGATTGGGCAAAAAATATGTAGCCGACAATTCGAAATCAGCGGAAAACTACGAAAATCAAATATAAACAAAGGACGAACAAGAGGCTATAGCTGATGACTCAGATAACAACTTTAGCTTTATGAATATGACAATAAGCATTACAACAACAGAAAATCATGTCATTGTCAATGTTTATGGTAAAGATTAGTAAGATTATGATTTTTGTCAGAATATATACATACACGTTTTTGAAAATTTATAACAGCCACTAAATGGGAATGATTTTGAATATTTGGCCCTGAGCTGAAAATACCAATACTCGACAATAGCTTCAATCGTTTGTTCTTACAGCGAAACCATATACATTACATCCGCATACACATCAATGTGGCCGGCAACCAATTACGCGGTAAGTATTCACCGTTGGACACGATGAGAGTCACAATTAATCGTAATTATTACACCCAATTTCACGTTCAAATACCTCACGCACTGTCTACAACACATACCAGCGTGTCAAATCTATATTTGACAGTTTCAGATAAAGTAAGCTTTGCAGTCAAACAGCTTTCCTCGGCGCACTTTGGTTGCTTTGCACGAAGCATGCGCGAGGAAAGCTGTTGACTCAGTCCAAATTAGCACTTTGTGTTAACAGTTTATTGTCATGATTGTATATATATTGCGAACATATGTTTTGAAAGTAGAATTTAATACCGATATATTCAATTCGGCCATGCAATGGGAATTTAAATTTAAATTTAAATTTTGAATTGTTTTGGTTTTATTATCTTCTGCAATATAAAATTTCTAGTTGATCTTACCTTGCGCATTTGTTTCAATGATTTGCAGTCCTTTATGGTCGCCAAGCTCAAAAAACAAAGTTTGAAGCTATGGGAAATGATAGATCGCCTAAACACCACAGATGTTTCGAGACAAGTACAAGTAATAAGGCAAGTGTTGTCAGTTTTGACACTTTTGGAATCGTTTCATCGTTCCCTCAAGGAATTTGTTGAACTCCAGGTGGAGTGACCCTACTTCTACCTTTGGCATCTTGGTACATTGTAACCAGAGGGCACCGAGGAAAGCTACTAACCAATGGCATATTCGTATTGGAATAATCATGATGATGATGATGGTGATGATGATGATGATGATGATGATGATGATGATGATGATGATGATGATGATGATGATGATGATGATGATGATGATGATGATGATTTCGGACACCAACCACTTATGTTTAAAAGGAAAAAGTTGCGTGTTGGTACGTGATAGGTCTCGCAGGGTTAAACTGGTCTACTGGTGCATGGAGAGGGAAGATAATAGCGTATGGAGGTCAGACATTGCGCTTTCTGAGATTGTTGAACAATGCTGTGAAGCTTAAAGTATGAACGGATACTACGGGTCATACACAAAGAGTTTGGTTTCATAAAGACACTTCGTTCTTGCTTTAGAAAGAACAACACGTCATTAAGAGCTTCGATGCGCGTTTCGTGCCTTCTTACACAAGAACTGCTACTCGTGGTGACTCCTTGTCAGATATTAAATGCCCTGATTGAATTATATGGGAGTTATTTGTCGGTTTTGCAGAGAAAACCTGGTCAAACTTGATGTTTATTATGAAGACGTCAATTATCAAGCTATATCTGAAGAGCCAGCGTACACTGTAAGTATGGTCCTAGTTTACTTTATTCTTCCCAATCACAAGACGTAGAAATAGAACCATTTGTTTTTTTACTTTTCCTGGTAAATGCATCTTAAGTGTAATTTAATTCTGTCGTTACATAAAATTCAACAAGCATGACACTAAATGCACGAAACAATCCTATATATTTCCAATCATGATATATCACAAAGAAATAAACTTTGAAGATGTTTGTAAAGTGGTTTTGTAACACAACTGCCACCCTTTTTTTTTAGTGGACGGATTTAATAAGTGACTTGGGAGGACAGTTGGGGCTCTGGGTTGGCGTTTCCATCATTACACTCTTGGAATTGGTCGAATTCCTCTCGCACGTGACTGCTCATTTCTTCAGACTAGACAAGAAAGCAGGCAATAGAAACAAGACATTAGTTTCGCCGGTGTTTATTAACAGACAGCCAGAACAAAAATTGAACAATGATTGGATGACGGTAAAGAAGTAAATATCTCCGTGGTGTCATTCCTGATTATGATGCCAAGAATTTACAGAACAGAATAGCACTTATTTGCCTCCAAAATAGACCAAATCCGCCGTATATCTTCTACACAAGTGGAGCGGGCCAAACAAGAGACCGGTTAGTTCAGCAAGCAAAGCATTTACGCGACCCCTTACCATTAAGAACAAAAATATATTCTGCAGTGATTCTATATTTATATTTCTGAATCCTGTGATGGCATCGACTTAGTCTCCCTACCCGAACTTGTTAAGGGGTGCAGTTCGACATTCAAGAATACATTTGAGGTTCAGAGACGTTCTCAAAGTAACAGGATTTGGTGCTTTTATTACATTTCTTGAAGAGGACAATAATAATGAACGGGATATAATGATAACAATACTGTTAATTTCTGTATAATTAAAAGTGGCAGAAGATGCGCCGCTTCGTTGTTCTGTGTAAATAACACAGATATGTGAAAGCTTACCGCCTTACAAATCGCAACAATATAGTTAAAACTGTGCTATGTGAAACTGAATATCAACATGCGTTTAGACAGAAATATATAGATAACTATAATAAAGATGTCAGTATTTTTTTTATAAAGTTTTAAATATGCGGAATCATCTCAATGCAGTGACAAAACGTCCAAGCTGATACAAAAAACTTTTCAGCAAACTACTAATAGCGAGATATTTCTTCATAAAAACAAAATATTCACGGGATAAATGTGATTGCGAGGGTTGCATTCAATACCCGGACATTTTTTTCGTGCATATAGTTTTAACTGCTCTCTAGATAGGGCACAGAACTATTCAATGTTTCTGTTACAAGTAAATCCTCACGGTGTATTTGCTAAGTGCATTGTCAGGATGACTTTCCTGGCTTGTTTCATACAATTGACTCCGTAGCATGTACTCTATGCACGTGGTCTTACATAACCTGTAAATTGATGAACCAGATAGTAGCATGAGACTTTACGTGTGGATACTGTTGTTCTAAATTCTGTCAAAGTTAAAAACCGTCCAAATCTTGACAAGGTCATCAACATGAACATCACCCGATACATGTATAACAGGAAGACTAATCAAGCAATACATTACTAATTGAATATCTAAAGACTAAACGATGTCATTCTGACAACATGAAATATCAACGTTCAGGAAAGATAGAAGCGGAATACAGTTTTTCAAGAATGCCTGAGAAACTGCACTGAAAATCTGAGCAAACAAGAACCATCAATAGTCAAAATCCGTCGGCCATCAAGCAAGCAAAGTTGAAATCCAGAAGTCCAAGGTAGACATACCTACAACGTAGTGTCATTTTTAGGTCCGTGAATGAATATGAAATGCACTATGAGGGAAAATATCTCGCTCCTGTCTTGAGACAGGTACCGACAAAAGTAAGTAGTAGTTTAAATCGATTTAATGCTGGCAACTCCACAATATTATAACATTACAACGTTATATGCAGACGGCAACGATGTGACATAAAAGATACAAGAAAATATTATGTTACTATATACTTTGTAAAACTACATTTAAATCCTTTACTTTCTCCTTTTATCCATGAAACGTTCATAATAATCTAAAACTGTACATTTTTCTTGTATTATTCGATATTTTAAGTTGTATTAGTACCCACGCCACTTTTGTTTTGCTTCCATTTTCATAATATTGGACTGGAAGCATGGCATGAATGTAAGTAGTACAGCCATAATACTACGGTTTGTTTTTGACATCTGTTTTAACAAAATGTTTCCAAAGTACGTGCGACACTTGTGTTGTGCATCTGTCTACCTTCTTTCTGAATCCATATAAAATTTTTGTCTTTGTACCCTCTACGAGTAATGTTTACAGCGTATTTAAAACCGAGGCGATTTCTTACGCTTTGAATGCTGTGTTATGTGACGTCCACCAAGGACTTTGGAACAGGCCAAACTTTTTCAAGCAAACGCTTATATGCACCATCAAACATATCAACTACCTGAATACCCTGCTCAGTTGCAGCATCTCCGAGTTTTGTAACAGAAGATGAGCCAATAAAATGCTCCAAAAGATACAGATTGTGAACGTTGTTCATTTTCTTTTTCCAAGTTCATGCCGAATCTTAGTTCGAATTTTGTTAAATGTGGGCAAGTGAGTACAAAGTCTGAAACATTTTAGACACCATTTTACACATAACACAGGTTCCTGAGGGTGCAAAATTCCATATTTGTTAATCATCTTGAAGACCCAAACATCCTGAGCGCCATACACTTCAGGCGGGGGGCTCAAAATCATTTATGGCAAACAGATAATGTTCACGGAAGGATGACCTCCTCATGGCCATACATGGAAGAAATTGATAAGATTTTAGCAGGAGTTTGTTTGGATAATAAAATACTCGACCAACATGAGCTTGTGATACTTTTGTATCCACCGCTCATGTTGGTCGTGTATTTTATTATCCAAACAAACTCCTGCTAAAATCTTATCAATTTCTTTCATGTATGGCCAAGAAGCATGTCCGCCATTAATAGAATATCTTTGCAATTCTAGTAAAACTCTCTTGCATAATTGTGAATCGGGCAAAGTATATTTAAGTGTGTGAAAGAAATTAATTCTTGTTTTGTCTTGCTATAAATTGAGTGGCAACCACCCAAAATTGGGAGTACCTTTTATACACAGTGTAGCGCGAGCTACATTATATTGTCCTGTCTTGTATTGTATTGACTTCATAACAGCAGTACATATACTTTCTTTGGCGTTGCAAAGCCAAAGCGCAGACCCGTGTGAAAGGGGCCGGCATAATTAGATTTCTTCACAAACTGTCGCCAAATGTTATTTTCGTGACCTGCTAAGATACTACACCTACCACCATTGAGACGGGTACCCTTGGGTTAACATGTTGCTTGACATGAACACTGTCAGCTAGTGATTTACTGAAAAGAAAGCCCAAAAACTTATATGTGTCACACTGTCCCAAGTCAGCGTGCCCTAACTTCCAACATTAGGTAATATCTCGACCCTTACAATAACCATTACTTTTGATTTAGTTCCATTGAAGTTCATGCCCCATTTACTTACAAAACAATTAGATACATTCAACAAAGTCAGAAATTGAGTTTCGCTTTCAGCAAGCAAAAGAATATTGTCTGCATATAGAAGTGAAGATATACGTCCATCTTTAAACAAGATACTTAAGTTTCTGTTATGTAACATAGACACTAATTCAGTCATAATTACAGAAAGCAGCGTGCGTGACATAATGCAGCCTTGTTTCAGGCCGTTATTTACATCAAGCCAGTCACTCTCATATGCACCAAGTATCACTTTATTTTGAACGTTTTCGTGAAGACCATGTAGCAAACGCCACGCTTTACCATAGGAAGGATTGGTGGTAGTATTGTATTTGCTTCTCGTGCTTTAGTTGTTAAACGTTGAACGGATCTGAAAAGCCCAAATCTTGAGTTAATGTGGAAGAGAACCGAGCAAACGTCAACTTGTTTAAATCAAATATTATTATAATATGCCCCCAATATCTGAGATCAGTATCTCTGCTGCCACACGTGGCATAAAGCGACCACTGCACGGTTGCAGCAAGTGTGTATTTCAGGGTTGAAATAAATAATTGTTTTAATAGGCATATAGGACTATTGTGAAGCTGATTTTGATATTTGCCGAGAAAAACTGAATGAGCTGAGATGCCCGCTTCGATACTGATACACTTGACAGCCTGCAACACGTGGACTGAATCTTTCTTGACTGTGGCACAAATATCGTATGCCAAACAGGAACGCAGTCCTTCGACACGTGCAAATGATGCACCATGGTACACGTCTAAATTAGGCACTAAAAAGAGAAAAGTGGATAAAATACACAGAAAAGCAAAGGTATCTAATGACCCATCCCCCCATATATATATATATATATATATATATATATACTTTTGTGATCTGCGTAACGTTTATGAAAGCGATGTGCGGTAAGCTGAAGAAAAATATCATAACAATGATAAATTGTAAAAGACGGAAAATTCAAAAGCAAACATTGGTGGAAATGGTGAAATGCGTCATATTTTGGGATTCTAAATCATCAATTGCCGCCATAATTTCAGATAAGGTGATAATTTTTGACAATACAACAAAACCAAATGTTTTTAATGACTTCTTTCTACAAAAAATGCGGTGTCGATGCCTCGATTTTTATATTATCCGAGTAAAATATTCCTCCCCAGCCGAAAATACTAGGAAAAATCGAGTTAAGTGAACAACCAGTTTATGATATTTTGAATTTTTTAGATGTGGATAAAGCTTGTAGACCGGATAACATGAGCCCTTTGTTGTTACACTTGAAGAAGCTGTATGCCTGCTTCACTGACCAAACTGTTTCACCTTTCTCTCGTCAATTCTAAATTTCCATCACAATGAACGAAAGCACACGTGTCACCAATTTTGAATAATGAACCTCCATATCTCTGTAAAAATACAGACCAATTTCACTGCCAAGCTGCGTTAGCAAAGTTTTTGAAGAACTCTTCAAGCATATTTTAAACTTTTTTTCTGGACAATTGTGTCCTGTTCGAGAAACAGTCTGTTTTTTTCCTGGTGACGGCATCATCAAACAACTCGTTTTTCTATATCATGATTTGTTTTCAAACAATCAAATGACAAACATTTCACCAAGTACATCATCTTGGTTTGATCTATAAAATGTAGAAAGCAGGGATTCGTAACAATCTATTAGTTGGTGGAAAACTATCTTTATGGCCGGCATCAACGCGTTGTTATTCAAGATGAGGCGTCAATTTCGGGCATTATTGGAGCAGGTAAGGACTCTAATGTCTTTATTTGACAATTGTATAGCATGGTTAGAACAAATCAAACAGAATGTTATTAGAGTTAAGTAAGAATACTTCGACAACACTAGTTACAGTACACAAAATAACATTCAAATATAAATACTCTCATGATAGCTCAAGTTAAGGAAGATATTCCGCTATCACTGGTTCTACCTAGAGAACACAAGATCACAACATTAGCACCTGGTTATGATAAGGAGATACAACGAATAGGGGTGGTTCTTGTATTCGATTCAAAGTGAACCATGAGCGCACGAAGTGCACGAGTGATTCATCCATGAATCGGATACACGAATCCACGACTGTGAGTTGTATCTTCGACTTAAAGACGTTCGGTACACTGGTCAAAAGAATTTAGAAATCTCTGGTTTTTGGTGTGAACCAAGATATTGGCATTTGAAACAAAATGCAAGCAAAACATTGGCATGTCACGGTGCTACTTTTGTCGCTAGGTGGCGCTACATGTAAGGACTACAGAAATTTTATAGCAAACATTATATATGCGGGTAAAAACAAAAAAATAAATTAAGGATGCAAAGATATGCATAAAATAACTCAATATGAATGTATGCAATGTATATCAAGCCTTTTAATAACAAATATGTGAACAAAACATGCTGGAATGTGACTTTAAATTCATCTCGTCTTGCAAAAATGTATAAGTGCTCACATTATTTTTCAAGTTTGAAGTAGAAAAAATATTTACAAATCCCTGAAAAATTGTAGGGGGTTTCCAAAATATGCACTGATTTCATTGATTAACAAAAAAAGATATCATACGGTGCTACTTTTTCCGCAATTGTACAAAATATTCATGCATGTTGACTGAATTTGTTCTAAGTTCATAGGTACAAGGTATCCATTCATTGTCTAACTTCGATACCATATCAATATACATGTATGTAGGTTAAATAAACGGCAGTACGTCGTTAATTTTATATTCCAGTCATAATATATACTTTCATAGTTTTACTGAGAAGAGGAAAACATTGTAAGATTCTCTCCATAGTGCAGTACAGCAATGTGGAAAAAGAGGTAAAAATAGGAATATCAAAATTACAGTTGCCTTAATACAATGTCGAATAGTAACACAGGCAGCACATTGTCAAATATGCCTGTGCCACCTTTTGACGCTGGGGAATTACTGCGGTCCCCCCCCCCCCTCCCCCCAGTTGGGACAGCGTTTATCGTACCACATTCACAAGAAATGTAAAGTACACTGGCCAAGCCATGTCGTTTTTCTGATTCTGTATTTTTAGGGACAATGTTTTTTTTTACATTCCTCGCATGCAAGATTATCGGCTAGTACACTTAGTTCCACTATTCTACGACCTTCGTCCCAGTTTTTACTGTCAGTGTTTACATGTGCATGTGGCATTGGGGAAGTGGGCGTGGCACTTTGGACGGTGGCTTGGTCAGCGTTCGCTGATTGTGTACATGCGTTTTGGTCTACCACTGCCGTGTTTCGACGTATTCTGCCTTGTTTTAAAGCATTTAGTCCTTTGTTTTGGCACTTGTTAACAAACCGCCCATTCTTTTTCCTTTTCACTCTTCGCAAACAATCCATATTTCTCAAACGGAACTGTGCAAAATAGGAAAAGCGAACAGCAGCTAGTGCAGGTATCGACAAATACCAGCTCTAACTGCATAGAGGCATTGGACCATAAATGGTTGCGCATAAAGCGGTGTACCGAACGTCTTTAAACCATTTCATGTTTTCAATTATTTTTATATTGTTGTCCCTTGTTTACCCTTGGTCTCAGGGTCGCGGCACAGAAGTACAGAACTATTTTTGACCCATCGATGGACGTGCGCCTCACGTTTTCCGCTAGATGCACAAATGACCACTTTGAAACCACTGAAAAAGGTTGGATAGAAACCGGATCTAGCCAGCTAATGTAATGGGTAAGACGTCAACTCACAAAACCATTGTAAATTATCAGCTAGGGTTGGAATTCCGCTAAGTGCTATGAAGGATTGAAATTATATCTTTGTAAAAAGAAGAGAGAACACGAGTTCTCTGTGGAAAAATTTCAAAGTCCACCTGTCTGCTCACTGAAAGTAGTGCCAATACAAAAGATGATTGCAGTGAGCTAGCTTGAAAAACTGAAGAATAAACCACTGGTTGTAAAAAAAGAAGTATGGTTTTAGTATATGTAAACACTGGTGATATGGGACTGAGAAAAAAAAGTAATACAGGCCATGGTAGTACTGAAAAACAAAAACAAATGAAATCGAGAATGTAGCATATCAAACTTTCGATTGATTTCTGTTACATGAAAAGCACATTAGAGCTGACCATGTTTCTGAGGAATCATTGCTAAACTACAATTTCACATGCTTTTAAAATCCAATGTATGAATGCGTAGAAATTTTGTCTGTTATACTTGAAGAAGTTGCTTTTATCAAATAAGTGATACAGAAACGAATTGAATTTTGTGTGGAACTTCTGAGAGGGATAGCTGATCGATGTACATCTCAGTATCTGGTGTGATGTGCGTGTGTGGCAACTTGGGTCAAAACATGTTGTTAAAGTAGAGAGGAAGCAGGTTCTTGATATACCTGAAGTAATATTAAAGGCCTTCAGACGTAATATATCTTTGAGTTTCAGAGTATTCAGGATTTTAAACAACGGTTCGTTATGTGAAAGAAAAACGGGTGTTGCATATACATCTTATTGTTTTTTTTCTGTAATGCAAAATTTCTGTCGGAAGAACGACCCCGGGCTAAAATAGAATAATTGACATTTGAGGTGAAGAATAAATTATATACAAAAAGAAGCACCGAAGTTAGTAGATAGGAACATAGTATGCTTAAAGTATCAATGACTCTGATGGGTTTATTGACCATTTAACGTATATGTGGTGTCCATGAAAAATAGTTATGAATCTGCAGGACTAAAGAAATAAAAAATATCAACCCTTTCAATTTTAGAATCGTTGATTTTGAGGTTTAAATCAAGCAAAACTTTGATTTGAGGAAAATGGATGATTATGGACTTAGTTTTTGAGATATTTAAAGATAGTCTGTTTGCTTCTAATCACTCTTGTACCTTTTGCTTTTCGGAATTTATATTTTTGGAGAGATTTTGGTCTGTTGACCCAGTAGAGAGGTTGAAAGAGGAGACAGACTTCAGTAATGTTGTGTCATCTGCAAAAAGGATTGACTCAACGTTATCGAAAGCTAGGTGCACATTATTTATGTAAATGGGGAGCCAAAAAGGGTCCTAGAATCGACCTTTGTGGTACTCCGATAGTAATAAGTAATGTTGCAGAGTATATACCATCATAATGACAGGGTGTGTTCGATCAGAAAGATAACTCTGACACCATTGAAGGATATACGTTAGGTAAAATGCCTTCAGATGGACATTTTCGTGATTTTTTCACTAATGCTGTAAGATCTATTGAAACTTCACATGCACTGATTAAATGTTCTCAAGCTGCAGTGCAATTAGTTGAATTTTGAAAGAGAGTATCGTGGGCGAGTCGTGTGTGTTTGGGTTCGCTTCGGCCCGGCACATGCAATGGTCCTTGCGGATGACACAGTGAAGCTGCCGATGGGATGCGCGGTCACAGTGTACCACTGTCTTGATCGTAGAAAGAGCTCGATACTTCAAATTAAATTTGAATCAACTTTTTCACTTTTGCTCCTAGAAACATCGGGTTTGCGGCAAACCCATGCCAAAAGGGTAAATACCAAAAACATGTCTCAAGTTTTTTACCTTTGGGGTAGTTAGAATTAGCTAAAGTGGGGTCCCTTTGATGTCTGAATGAGATGTCATCCTTTCAATTTGAAAAGTCGACCAGTCCATAACAGGACAAAAATCGGGAAAAATGAGACATTCTTTTTCAGAAATGTATGTCTATTTTATAATTCCACAAAAATTAAAACATTGCACAAAAAAACAAAAACAAAATGTTTATCCTACATATCCATGAAAATTATGTGTTATCTTTGCACAATTTGTATAAATACAGGACAATTGACACAAATGGCAATGCAAAAATGAAAGAACAAAACTCCGTTTGCTTTTCAAAGTATATACTTTATGGTGCCTTCTGTGAACATTATATGTTTTATAAGGCAATTTGTAGAAGTGAATGCCAACCTAACGTATATCCTTAATGGAACACCTCTTATACCATAGTAATCCAGCCTTTTTTAGAAGAATGGTATGATATAACCTCTCGAATGCTTTCGACAGGTCTAAAGATACATTTACAGGGGATTCAGCAGCATCAAGATCATTATTAATTGGGTCAAGAAATTCCTATGTAGCTGTTTCAGTTGAATAATTCTTGGAACCCATGCTGACTTTTGTAAAGTAAAATATCAGATTTGAGATAATCATAAAATTGGCTATGTACAAATTTTCCCATTTTTTTTTTACTATCATGGTTTTTTATATATGGGTACGCGCTTTGCTCTTTTCAATTTTTCAGGAAGACGTGGCGGTACTGACAGACTGATTAAAAATTAAGGGCAAGTGGAGCAATTGCGCCTTTAATACATTCATAGATAAATGATCATACCCAGAGATAGCCTTTGCTTTAAAATTATGCAGAATACTCAGGACATCAGTATGCGTAATATGCGTAGAGGAGAACGAGTGTTCAATAGTGTCTTTAAGATAAATTGAGAAAATGATGTAAGTTTAGCATCTGTGTTTGCCTAACCAATTTAGGACCGATATTAGTGAAAAATTAATTGAAGGGTTCAATTTCGTGTTTGTTGGACACTTTTATGTATTCGATTTTTAAGAAAGGAAATCTTTCTTACTCTTTTTGATATGGAGAACTGACTTTATAGTTTCCCAAGTCTTTGTTGAGTCACTTTTTAATTTTACAAATTGAAGGTCATAAAACCCCTGTTTTAGATGTCGAATTAATTTTCAATGATTTTTTTTATGTAAACTTCAAAATTTTGAGATCTTATGAGGCTATTTGTCATCCAAGGGGAATGCTAATGTTTATACAGTGAAACCTGTCTATTGTGGACACCTTTGGGACTGGCAAAAAGTGCCCACAGTTGGCAGGTGTCCGCAATAGACAGATGTTTTTAACAAAAAAAAGATCTTTTTGTCCTAAACATAACTGTGGGAGCATCCACATTATACAGGTATCCGCATTACAGATGTGTCCACAAGGACAGGTTTTATTGTATTTGTTAAATTCAACAGTTTAACAGGTAAATGTTTGTCTTTGGCCTGGCAAACAATGCGTTCAAGCGTAATGTAAATTCCATTAGGATGTTGGGAACGATGAGTGTTTAAAAATTGAAAAATATCAGAGTTTGCTAAATCAGAAATTATTCAAAGATTGAATCGTTGAATTAATATATTAACATTTTTTTTTCAATGCTGACAAAGTTAGGAGGGCCGGATAAGTTCAAGGTGTGATTTAAACAAGTGAAGTAGGGGAAATGATCTGAGAGTGCTGTGAAAATGATGCCTGATTGGCAGGACTCTTTACAATGAGATGTGCTACAGAAAATGTTATCAATTATAGCAGCACTTCTTTCAGTTAGACCTGTGGGCAAAGTAATTTTGTGGTCAAAAGTATTGTTAAGTATGACATCCAGGCACCTCTGAAGCTTGGGGTCTATTAATATTATATAATGCAATTGCTTGTTTTAAACCATTAACCCATAATGTCGATAAATTGACCATTCCATATTATGTTAGGAGAGTAACAATCACGAACGTATATTGGACATTTTTATGCAAGAAATTCATTAGACCACTATGTGAGCTGCAGGTAGCTCCAAGAGGAATAGATACATAATTTCCCAGCTCATATAAAGAAACGTCAAGCTGATCACCTAATATCCTAGTTTCCTGAATACAGATGGCACTAAAAGTGAAGTCATTTTCTGCCAGATTATATATTAATGTTTTAAAGTTGCTAAATTTAGCATTCCGGGATTGTATGTTTAACCTTGAGACGCAGAATGTTTGTCAAAAAGGTTTGGGATAAGAGGTTAAATGCTCACATTCAATATACGGACACTCAGAGGCTATTGAAATTGCACTACCCAAGTCTTCAAGATTAGGTAACAAATCATTAAAGCTTTTTCGAGCTGCACCATCAAAATGTTTGAGAACATCAGAAGTCAATCCATTGGACTGCATTGTAAAAATGTGTCACTTGTGTAAAAGTCAACATGCAAACTAATCAGAGAAATTATACAATATATGGATATCGGTATAACAGTCAGGTACCGGAGTGTTTGCATACAGGTAAATGTGAAATGTCGCAGTAAAGTGTATTCGCAAGTGGGAATAAGCAACACTGACTTTGCTGCCCGTAAGTAAAGATGAAAAAGCACTGACTGATTAACTCTGATGTAGAATGTGTTACACTTAATATTTAAATAAAGGTACATGTCCCCAAAACATTATGGATCCCACTTGTTACAAAAGTTGACAAAACTTAAAAAACAATGTAGAAGTCAAGGCTACACACTAGCGCACATGCAAAAATATAGAATCTAAGACAGGAGTCTTTCTACAGGTGAAAAAGCACTGACTGCTCACTATGATGTAGAATGTGGTACACTTAAAATTAAAATAATGATGTCCCGGAAAATCAAAGCGTCCCATATGTAGCACACTTCAGAAATATTTAAGAAATCAAGGCTATATATATATCATTAACAATGACTAGCACAAATGCAAAAAAATATAGGCTCACTCATGTTCTTTATCTACGTCAACGATATTGTTGATATTATTACATCATAAATTCGTCTCTTTGCAGACGACACAGCACTATGTATTCAAGTGGATGATCCAGTCCAGCAAAGACTGCATCATTACTAGTTAGTAGGAAAGGGAGGCATGTTCATCACTCTAATTTAACATCCCAGCAAATACTTGTTAAAAATATTCAGCAACATTAACATCTTGGTATTAGTTTTGCATCTGACCTTGCCTGGCCGTCACATGCAAATTCAATCGCTACAAAGTCAAGGAAACTGGTAGGTATTATAAAAATCATACAGTACAAACTTAACAGACGTACACTGTAATCTTTTCCTTTTTTTTTATTTTGCCATGTTCAGAATATTCAAGTAGGGTCTGGGATGGCTCCACACAAGCGGACAGGGATTTCTTTTTGGACAGTATTTAAGTGGTTGCAACTCGGGTGGTAACAGGAGCTATGAGTCCAACAAGTCACAGCAAAATATGGGAAGAGACGGGTTTGCAAACGCTTTCAGAACGGAATCGACAACACAAACTAGTTCTTATGTTCAAGAAAGTAAATGGATTTCTCCTACGTACCTGTATAACCTTCTTCCCTTGCAAGTTAATGAAAGAAATGCATTGAATACAGTATCAAGAAAGACATCCGTTTGCTAAGGGAAGCGTGTACTGTAACTGTCCTCCCATCCACTATAACTGTCCGTAAATGAAACGTTCTTCCAAAAAGAACAAATAATTCTGAAACATTGATGATTTAAAGAAACTTAAACACAAACCTAAATGAAACGAAGTATTTCATTATAGAGAAAAGATGATAGCCATAATCGATGCCAGAATGAGAATGGGCTGCATCCAGTTGAACTCAGACTTGTAGAGAGTGAGCCTGATGGTGTCACCACCTTGTTCGTGTAATATTTCGGTTGATTATTACCTTCATTATTTTTCCAATGTAGGAAATATGCCACATTGAACACACACTCGCCGTCCGATAGTCTCTCTTCTTTTTCGGTCCATTTCCTCATGTCTGTAATATACTATTAAACAAACTGCAGCACCAATGTCACATCTTCCGTGTCGTTCTGATAAAAAGTCACAATCCAATCGTTTTACGCCCCATAGCCGATCCAGTCACGGTCTATATCCAAACTTATAAATCAATAAACGTATTATCCCATTCGATTGAAAAGTTTGAAAAGTCTAGGCTTCAACAGCCAAATGAATTTATAAACGGGCCACCGGGAGGGGTAACCATGAAACATAATTCGCAGCCTTAAATTCCCGGACATGCTTCTTCATATGGTGGCGGCATCTTGCCTTTATCTTGTATTTGGTAAAAGACAACCCGCTAGAACTAGGAAGCATGAACGTGACATAGCAGCAAACTCATATTGTACTAAACGTTCTTGCTTATAATGGCAAAACGTTGATAATTCATATGAACTACTATATGCACAAATATGCGCAAAATAGCAAAAAAAAACCAAAACAAAACAAACAAAAAAAACAAAACAGACAAAAAACAAACAAAAACAAAACAAAAAAAAACAAACAAAAAAATAAAAAAAACAAAAAACAAAAAACAAAAAACAAAAACAATAAAAAAAAAAACAAAAAAAAAAAACAAAAAAAAAAAAAAAACAAAAAAAAAAAAAAAAATACCCTAAGATAAGGATTCCATAAATATTCATGTTCCTTCTCAGGGAAAGCAAACAAATAGACCAGGCAACGAAAAGTTCCAGTCATTCTGTGCCTGGATTTTTGACATTTTTTTGTGGGTTCAGGTTTCAGGGCCTGAAACCTGAACACACACAAATGTGTCAAAACCGATTAGACCCGGTGCACTAAGGAAAGAACCATCAAACTGTATTCTAAGATTGGTTGCTCCATTTTATTTGAAACGCCGGGCTCTTATGTAACTGGTACAGTCATAGACCTAAAAAACATAAACCCTTCGCCTGTCTTCCGTATTTAAAATGAATTCAAACATTAATCGTTGATAGACTAATGTAAAGGAGTGTTTTAATTTTGATCTATTTGGAGCTACTATGCATGTATGCGTTGTCTATATATTCTTTCAATCAAAACCCTTGCTGCAGATTGCGTGCGTCAAAGCAAGACAGCAGTCCATGAAGCTTTTTACCTAATTTTATGAATGTAACCTCTGCGGCTGGGATCCAGCTCGATGCATTATCCCAACGCATACGTAGTTTCTATTCCACACAGAGGGTAACAGGCAAAAGTCACAATTTTGAATATTAAAAAAACAAAAACAAAAACAAAAAACAAACAAACAAATGGTTATTTAAGGGACATTCAGTAAATGCTGACATTTTGGGTGAAACAAGCAGATCTGAAATTCTTGAAATTGAAAAATACAAACTTCATGACAATATGGGGATAAGTACAACAGAATTTATTGAAATACTTCATCAGGCGTACTTCAATACACCTTTTGGTTGTGGTCCATTATAGATAAATATTACTCTGAAAGCAAAATTAGTGAACTCAGTACAGATGCAACCAAACCGATAAACTTGTGGCAAAAAGGTATTATAACCAATAGATATAGTACTTTCAAGGAACGGATGCTTGACTACTTCAAAATGAAAACCGTCCGTTTTGTGAAATATTTTACGAACAAATCTAGTCCTAAAAACGTGAACATCTAAATCAATAAACACGTCTTTCTTATTTTCAGTGTTAATATTCTCCAAAGGGATATCAGAAAGGATGAATTTCTTGAGCACTTTCATTAAGTACGGGCAATATCGTCAATATGTTGACATGAAACGATAACTGTTTTGCTAAAGGAAAACTTTCTTTTTTTGATTTCTGCATGAATTCATACTCAAGCCAAAAATATATAAATCAACCAGTGGAGGTGAGCAATTACTGCCCATGGGGATACCTTTGATTTGTTGAAGTATTAATGGCTGTAATTGAATACGACCATTGTTATTCATTGCTTTTAATAAATATTCTATGGTATATGATGTAACACTACATTCATATCGTATTTTTCGGACAAAAGCAGTTTTTGTACGTGTGTCTTGTAAATATATTTATGACTATTATGATCAAACATTTAATGATTAATTTATCAAGTGCTTCTTTTACATTTTTATGAAGAAGTTTTCACATAAAATATAAAAACAAAAACGGTGAATACCCTTCGTATTTTTATGTAGAATTTTAGAGACAAATTCCCTTCAATTATTAAGACCCCAAAACCAATTAATTCTATTGCGCCTGCATACAGTATTGCAGTATTTACGAAAATGAACACTGATGGTAGTTAAACAGAACCTTTCCCCGATCGATAACTGTTAAGTGGCACAATTTTATACACCTGCGATGAATCTTGATTTATAAGGATTCTAACGTAATTTAGGAATTCAAAATTGAAACGGTATTGGTGTGTCTTTATCAGTTATTTGTGTATAAAAATCATTCTATATCTTTGTGCAAATCAATTACTCCATTACCATTGATTTTATGTTACACACAAATATCGTTACTTTGTACCTATGAAGAGCTATTTATACCAAGTTCTTTAAAAAAGCATCATTGTAATATTTCTTGCAAACAAACCCAAAATTATCACCAGCCAATATTTTGTTATGACGAATCTTTGTTGGAAATCTTTTAAAGCAATGACAGTATTAAGTAGTTTAAGGTTATCAGCAGAAAGATCATTCATTCGAGTTGTATTAGTGTAAATTATGTTAATTAGTTCCCTTTAGACATTTAAAACCAACATCTAAATTTAGAAAAAGTAACTTTGTCTTTTTTGACCGATGGGCGAAAATAAGATGCGCCAAAATTATTTGACATAATGAAAGGTTATATATAGACAAGCCATCATGTGCGAAATTAAAATACGCAAATATTTTTGAATTTACAAAACAAGTTTGTGCGAAGCTAACCCTACACGAAACTTTCTAGAACTACAGTACTTAAATCCCCTGTGAAGATGTGTTGGTCAAGAAATTCGAAGAATGTATTATCAGTCTGACTGTCACAATCTTTTATGGCATCAATGTGTTCTAAAGTTATGCCTTTGAGAAACTTTGTGTGGTTTATAATGGACTGACCAGATTTATAAGTTATAATTGGAGATTCTTTTTGTTTGTGTTCACCTGGAATCATATTCATGACATATTTGAATTGAAAGAGGACTGCAGATCGTTATGCCTTTGAGAAACTTTGTGTGGTTTATAATGGACTGACCAGATTTATAAGTTATAATTGGAGATTCTTTTTGTTTGTGTCCACCTGGAATCATATTCATGACATATTTGAATTGAAAGAGGACTGCAGATCGAGGGAATCTATCATTTTGTGAGTGAAAGGAATGCTATAAAAAGTCAACCTCTGTCTATTTATCGCGTACCCCAGTACTACGAATCGTTGTAGTGTAAACATATATAATCTCTCGAAATTGATTTAGCATATTTTTGTTTGAATTGTCGAAACCCAGAAATTCATTAAGTCAGTGTGTGCCAACTGTGTATTAGCTAGCACTTCAACCTTACTTGTTTGTATCGTCAATATTTATACACGAAGTTGAATAAAGGCATTGCCTGTTGACCAATTATTATTTAAATTAAATATGTTTAAACCAAACAGAAAGCAACCTTTGCGTATCTTAATTATAGATTGGTCCCATCTCAAGGACTGTTTGAATGTCTAGAGCCAAGGGTTATTTTAGGTAGCGAAGCAATCACGTAAATAGAGCTCGGAAGATTTGTATTATACGTATTGACAAATTAGAAACTTTGGCCACTAGGGTTTGTGAGTCGGTTTGACCATGGAACGATATGTATGTATGAAAGTATGTTTGTATGTATGTATGTATGTATGTATGTATGTATGTATGTATGTATGTATGTATGTATGTATGTATGTATGTATGTATGTGTCTGTGTATGTATGTTGAATCTATGTATGCAATATATGAGAGACAGAACATATACAAGTAGTGAACTTCCGAAGTTATCTGTTTCTCCTAAAAAAAGAGTACCAGCCAACTACTACTTATTTTTACCTAAGCTGACTTGTCATTCAGCTCAGGTTATAGTAAGGTCCATCGTCCGTCGTGCGTGCGTCCGTCCACAATTGACATTCTCGACTTGTCCTAAACCATTGGCCAAATGCGCTTCAAACTTGATGGGGATCTGTCTTGGCTGGGTCACTACCAGATTTGTTCAGTTGGTCATGCCTCCGTGATTTTTGGAATTTTTTTTTTTTGGTGATTTTTTTTTTTTCGTTCTTTGGCAAGGTCTTTAAAAATCTTGTTTCTTCTAAACCACTCGGTCAATTGCCTCCAAATTACGTAGGGACACTTCCAGGCATCACTAGACCTTCATTTGTTCAACAAATGTCACAGCAATTTTTAAAAGCTATTTGCCACGTTTCTGAAACCGTCCCTCAGGTTGTGCTGAAACTTGGTGGAAATGTAGTTTGTGAAACGGTCAAGCAAGGGTGTCCACTGGGTAGTGATGCTTTGGATTCCAGATTTGTAATAAGTTGTTTCGTTGGGGTTCGTGAACAGACGTGAACAGATGTAGTTTTCAAATATATGGGCTTCCATAGAAACAATAATCTCAAGCCTGAGCCACACTCTTGCTTTGAATATACTGTTCTCGACTTGATTGTGGTTGATAGCCATTATGAAGAGACCACTCAAGCCCATTTTAAACTTATAGGGATGGTCTCTCTCTCTCTCTCTCTCTCTCTCTCTCTCTCTCTCTCTCTCTCTCTCTCTCTCTCTGTCTCTCTCTCTGTCTCTGTCTCTGTCTCTGTCTCTGTCTCTCTCTCTCTCTCTGTCTCTCTCTCGTTTAACCAGGATGATATTTGTAATGGAAGAACAGTGTATTTCCTGAATTGCCTTTACTGGAGGTATGGGGCATGAGTGTGAAATGAAAGAACACGTCACAATTAAAAGTAACTGTTTTTTTTTTGTTGTGGATGTTGTTGTTGTTTTACAAATTTAGAAGGAAAGTGTCTAATTTATATAACCTTTCAATTCTTTGAATTCGTTTGTATTCGGTATAATTTGGTGTGATCCGGAGAATAGTCTCATGATATATACCTATGTCCAATACGGGTTGGCCCTTTCTTTGGCACGGATATCCGGTTTATATAATGTTGTCTGGTTTCCG
Source organism: Hermodice carunculata (assembly GCA_964020975.1). Taxonomy (NCBI): domain Eukaryota; kingdom Metazoa; phylum Annelida; class Polychaeta; order Eunicida; family Amphinomidae; genus Hermodice; species Hermodice carunculata. The sequence goes on along the minus strand of OZ026617.1, from coordinate 16,985,453 downwards.
GTTGAAAGAAAACATGGACATATGGCTACTCGGTCGGAAACCAACAAAACAATGCGTGGCTTTGTAAAATTAGACACGTACTTGGCCACTGGAATGAATTGGAAAGTTGTTTTACTTCAACATTTTCCGGCAAGGAAGCAAATAAAGCTTATGGGACAATTTAATCGTGTAAAATAAATACATAAAAGATGAAGGACTAGACCTGATGCATTGAGGAATTCATGTTATCGATAGTGGGTCTGCTGATTGAAAAGCACATTCCTTTTTCAGTATTTCGATTCATTTTTGCAGTATGTTCTACACATAGACATTTTGCTATCTAAGTCAGTAGCAGTCATTATAGTTCGACGTGCAAGGCACGGCGACAAATTAAAAAGAAAAAGAGAGTGAGGACAATATAAAAAGATAAGGAATCGAGAGTTTGCATCCTGGTACCCTGGCCTGTTGGACTGAGACTGACGGGCCACCATGCAGCCAGATGTAGAAATGGCCTGCCAATCCTTTCAGCAGACAAGTCACGATGATCACTCTTCAAGAAAAAAAAGTGCGCTAATAACAAAGAGCATGGCCCTACGGGAAGTCTGGTTATTAGACAGGCAAGGAAATAAACATCGATATGTTCTTTTCTTATACGTAATTATCAGTTTGGTAGCATCTTTCTCTCTGAAGATGGCTTATATAAAATTATGAACTGCAGACATGTCGGCATGACATACTCCCACTGTTACATACGTAAAAAATGGTATAAAGTGTGAGGATTGTGGTATCACTGCAAAACGTAAACTGGGCAGTTTTTTAACGCCTTCCACTTCATTTATCGTTTCATATGGTTTCCTATGTGTACCCGAAAATTAAAACAATTATGAACAAATATAATGATGGATAGTTTATTAATACACATGGAATTAAACTTCCTTTTACCAATACTGACATTAGTTTAAGATAAAGAGACACCACTGGTTGGAGTAAGTCCTTGTGTCAGAGAGAATAAGAAACAATGATGGGCGAAGTGGTTTTCCTATTAAATGTGACAAAAAGAACCAACCACAAAGGGTGTGTCTGTGCACAATTTGAAGAGAGTAACATTCATTCGTACATTGAACTTCGTGTTGTTCAACAATCTTAAAAACCATACTGAAGTATAAATTCTAACCTCTGATGCATTCATTCCATAATAATTTCCCATCGCCTGCACAAATAATTCAGAGAAAATAAAGAAAAGGGTCGTGGAGTTCCAAAGAAACAGATGATATAATGGGGGAGACAGGTCGTTAAGACGACGCAATGGTCCTGATCCATCCACGTTCGGATACGCTGGACCCATTGACTTCAAGTTTTAAAAGAAAGAGTTGACCTACTCAAATCTCTGAGTCAAGCTAGTTCCCAAGATAACAGAAGCAAGAGGACTATTACAGTCCTGTGCTCAGCTGGAACTACATGCACAGAGGGTAAATGTCATGTCAATTACATACAAAATCAGCAATCATGCATATATTGAACGACAGGTACCCGAATTATTATTTTTTTTTTTTAAATCAGGGATCCAGATCATCAACAGAACAAAATTTGATTCATAATCCTCCCACAAGCTACATCTTCATGAGTTTCAGAACAATCTGAGTAACATGTTTAGAGGAAAGGTCGAAAATAGCCAAAATACACAAAAACGTAACAAATAGAAAAGCATCGCAGTGTCAAATGTTGGAAAAATTAAGGTTTAGGGCTTCATAGAACTGTCCCTATTTGAAGCAATTGACTTGTCGATTTGGAAGAAGAAATTTTTAGGGTGTTGCCAAAAATTGTAAAAAAAAAAAAAAAAAATTACTGGAGCATAACCATTTGAACAAAATTGGTAAAGTCCTACCCAGATACATCCCCACTTAGTTCGAAGCCAATGTGGTTGACGGTTTTGGAGAAGACGAAAATGTGCCTGTCCATTGCAAACCCCATTGACTTACATAGTAATCCAAAATATCCACAGGAATGCATGCATTCACCTACAGACAGTCGAATTGAAATATTCCTTAAAATTGGGATCCAGAGTATCACCACCCAGTAAACGACTTTGTTTAACCCTCCCACAAACTACATTTTCACCAGGTTTCAGAACAATTTGAGTGATGTTTTTGGCTACGTCGAAAATAGATTATACTTGAAGTGTGTGGGTAAAATTGTGATCCCGCTGAAAAGCCCTATTGTTGCTCAGACTTAGTATGTATCCATAAATCAAGAAAAGTAATAAACAGGCATAAACCTGCGGAAAGAACAAGAGGCTCACAAATTGTGAAAGCAATTTCTTGCTAGCGATTATTTTGGCAGCACATAAGACTTAAATATAAAGCACTTAATCAAAATTAGGTGCCATCTGTAATTCACTGATAATATTTTTAGGGTATTGGTCGTTTACTAATAGCAGGACCATCCGGGTCGTGTATTTGAAGTTGCACATTACGGTGCAGGTGCGTCTGACATGGTAAACTGATCCTCAAACCAAACCAGGAACCGATTAGAAAATTTGTTAGGGAGTGCTGAAAGTGCACAGACCCCTTGCGGTAGCCGGAGGGGGGCATAGCCTCTGGAATCTCCTGAATGTTTGCATTTTTATACCCTCCCCCCTTTTATTTTTTTTCTACTGCCACAAAGGCCCGAATCATTTTGTTATTCTGCAGATTTTTGTCATTTGATACATTGAGAAAAAGCTAGAAACCGTCCTTTTTACCAGGGAGGTGGTGCAAGCACGCACCCCCGTCCCGATCCGCACAAACTACTAAACCAATAAACACCCAGTCATCAACACATAATCATGCAACTCTCAGTTATTAAGCAGTGTTGGTCGATTATATGCCACATATGTTAAATCCCATCTGAAAATTTATATGGATATATGAAGCAAGTACAAAACAATAACACACACACTCACTGCCCCCACTGGCAATAAAAAACCCGCCCCATACACGTCTGTTATGTCTTTTCATACATGATGTAGCCATCAGCTAGCACATTCACGTGTTTTGACATGGCACGTTTTGCAGGCTTGTGTGGGGGCTTACAGGTTTAGATCTTAGGATTAAACTCGTAACAATATGAAGGTGTAAATTAATACTATCTATGGTCTCTACATGCCTCCTATATACTTTGTTGATGAGCCATTGTCAGTATCATCAACTATTAGCTTTGGTGGCTTGGTCTAAAAAAGCCTAAATTCTTCAGTAAAATTGCTGAACGTCAAATGTTGGAACGTTGTTAGCACGATCACAGATAAAAATATCAAGGCAGATTAAAACGTAGGACTTCTTTCGAGCTAATGAGTGGACCCGTTATGAGCCCGGATTCCTAGCATTTGGAACACAAATGTTAGAGCTGTATGTGTGCGTAAATGTTGCTATGGTCCATAGCTTTGTTTAACCTGCGATCGTACATGCGTTCTTCATCTTGCAATATTAGTGTAAAACCTTCAAATTTGTTTATATTGCACGTTAACGTGTTGCAAGATTTATGCTTTCCGTGCAAAATATTTTTATTTTTATGCAACTGACACAAACTGTGAATGAGACTTTGAAGCTCATATGGTTATCACCGTGTGTACTCAACGTATCAATCTTTACATTATAGATTTACCGTTTTGTACGTAATGTGGCGCGTTTAATAACCTTCACAACAACATGTTTAAAGCCATCAGAGTTAAATATATAGGGAAAACATTTGTATTACATTTTTAAAGATCATATTTAGGCACTATGACGCAATATCCAATATTCGTATATAGGGTACACATCCGAATCATGTGTACAGCTTCTCTGGTAATTTGGGTAACTTTGTTTTTGTTTTGTCTTGTGTTTTGTATTATAACTTTGTGCGTCACTCCATGTTCTGCAGAACCCACCTGATAAGTGACATTTTGATGTATTATAGGGCGATTCAGTTGAAATAAATATGTTTAAACTAAACTATAACAGCGCAATGTGCTCAATTTCTGTATAGCCAATCAAAGTATTCATGTAAAAATAATCTGAATCTTTTAACCAATCACAAGAATTCTTCTGGGCAAGGTTCCTCTTGTGCCGCTCTCAAAATGGCTGCTGACAGAGAAAACAAGCAATAGGACTCACTGAATTTTTGTTTGAAGTTGATTTTTTTACAAGAATGCTCTTTAAAGTTTAAAAAGCTAAGTGTCATTTTTTTGTGTGAGTGGTTATAAAAAGATCATCACATGGTTGGGTCTCTGTGAGGCCTACACCAACCCCCTCGGCCCGTATCGTCACGAGACCGGAGTCGGAAGTCGAGTGACGATACATGGAGACGGGGCAGTAAAGGCCTGATACAGACCCAACTATGTGATAGCATATAATTGTATGGAATTTGAAGCATTTCTATAAATGTTATCAGCAACAAAATAAAATTCAATTAGCATTGTAAATTGCCACACGGGTATCAGTTAGTAGTATCCTATTTTTCAATAAATATACAAAACGTCTAAAATATCATAAAATAAAAGCACATGAAGCTCGGATATTTATATGCAAAGTGATATGGTTATTGTACCTAATTTGAACAGAGGGCGCTAGCTGACGATATGTCAGTGTGTAACACCTACCCTGACCTGCATGTACATGTTCAAGGGCAACGGTGCTTAAAATTATGTTAATAAAACACAAAAAGTAAAAACAGAAGGAGGGGATATTCTTGCTTGTTTCATTTAAAAAAATCGTTTCGCTCCGTTTCATTTTTTGGTTATCGCTCCGGGTTATCCGCCATGGACAAAATTACGTCTTGGATGAAACATTAATATTTTAGCTATATTGAGGGTTTGCGACAGTGTACTATAATTCATGGAATATAGCCAAGGGACTGAGTAATATGAAGCCGTCTATAATAGCTGCAAATATAAAGATGAGGTTTAGTATTTCCAGAGAACTGCGAATTGGGATACTAAGATGCCGGCTTCTCTAAAAGAGACAATGTACGCATGAATGCAGACCAGTTTGGTAGAGATTGAAACATTTTTATCATCCCATAATCGATTGCAATGGTGTTTATTGTATTTTTAATCAGAAGGCTTTTCTCTTCAATTACTTGAGATCAACTGTTGAGTATTATCAGTACAAAGATATTCATATGAACGGGTGACACAAAACCTTGGGGTTTTGAGGGTAATCAAGTAACTGTGAATGTCTCCTCATCCCATCATCGATGGTAATGGTACTTTTTTTATCAGAAGGCTATTATCTTGAATTACCTGAGGCCAACCATTGAGTATTATCAGATAGTACAATGATATTCAAATGAATGAGAGACAGGAAACCTTGGGGTTTGGGGGGAGTATGAACTAACTTTGAATCCCTTCTTGCATTCACCAGGTACACCTGGTTTATGGACTTTTGCAACAAATATTGACAATAAATACATGAGTTATCATTAGGTTATACACCGGAAGCTTTCTGCAAAACATAAGAGATATGAATACATTGAAACAATTTAGACAGATACAAATCTTTGACCCCTCCAACGCGTCACTTTGCTTCCGCTTAAAAATCCAAGATCGTGGTCCTACCCTGTAGGGAAGTTGTACTGTTCAGTAATTCACAAAACAGAGTTTTTAAATAAACCCACGGTATTTTATGTAAAACAGTAAGTTTTGTTTGTAAATTCCAGGGTTTTGTAAACTATCCAGGTTAACAGAACCAACATCACAATTTTTAAAAAAAAAATCATTGTATAACATGCACAAAACCCGGGGGTTTGTAGACAACACCTTGCGATTCGTTCGCAAAACCCAAGCAAGAGATAAATTCCCAAAGGGAATTTATCTCTTGTTTGAATCATTATCCTATCAAATGCCTCCCAAAAATTAACTCAGCTGATATAGCATGGTTATGTTCTCGTCTGCAAATTGAAATGTCATTTAATCACGCTGATGACAATGATATTTTTTAAAATTATATGTCTGATTTGTGGTTCAGCAACAGTTGTATTCACTTTACAACTCTGAATTAAAAGATTTTCAAACCTTTTGAGACTAGCATTATGTGTATCACACTTGCTGTTTATGAGTGCAATCTTACGTACATTTCTTCAGTGAGCCAACTGTATTCAACAATATGTGTGACAGCGACTATTATTTAGAGCATAGTTTCCACAATTTATTTGAAAACTTGAACACTGAACCTGCCAGTTTATCCCTAACCACATGAATATTCCTAGCTCATTTCATTGAACTTGAAACATAATTAGATACCCCTAGATTATTATAGGAATATCAGAGACGGTCAAATGAATCAAACTTTGATTTTTACAATTTGTCACCTATAATCATATAAGTTTCAAGTCCAATCGAGTTGGTGGAGGTCTTTCTTTGTTTCTTGATACACGCTTGAGCTATGTATAACGGGATGATTTAAATATTTTCAACGAGATGATTGAATCACTTTATGATGAGAATATCAATGATGCAAAAGATCATCATAAAAATGGCATTGTTGGTCTAATATCCTGCTACTCATATAAATGACTTCATTAACTCTCTGCATAATATGTTAAATATAATCAAAGGACATAAACAAATGTTTTATTATGGGGGACTTCAATATTGATATTTCAAAATCTGATTCATATTCTGGAACTTCTAATTTTATGGACATACTGTATAGTCACTACTTCTTGCCTTCCATTAACAGACCTACAAGCATTACCGAAACAGCTGGTACTATTATAGACAACATATTTACGAATATTCTTGACTACAAGGTAATTCCCAAAAATGGTATTCTTTACACCTATAAATCCGATCATTTACCCATATTCCACATTAATGAAACTCTATTTCCTTCCATAATTACTATTCCTATTGATAAACAAGTCATTAATGATAAAACACTTCACGATTTGTATGTAAAATCCAATCACATGAGTGGTAAAATATTCATCATTCAAATGATGCAAATATAGCAATGTCCAATTACAAAAAATGAGTGAAGACTTTTACAAGAAATGTATTCCTTCAAAAATTTTAAATCACAAATATCAAACAGAAAAACTTTGATTGACACCTGCCATAAAAAATGTATAGGAAGGGAAAATAAAGATTATTTTAATTATCGGCACTCAAGTCATTTAAAATTTGAAAAAATGTAAAAGATACCGTAACTAACTTAATCACTTTTTGCAATATGTTGAAACACAACATCAAATAACTTATGTTAGTGATAATAAAATGAATTTATCAAGTTTGTCGAAAATAAGTAACAAGGTTATTGGAAAAAATAAATCAACTTTAATAGAGGACCATTCTAAATATAATGGAGGGGGGATTTTGACATAAAAATATGACATTGCTCATTACTTTAATCTATTGCTTTGTTAACGCTGGACCAAATTTAGCTAAATCAATTCCAAACTTATATAATGATCGCACATTGTGTCTGAAAGCTCAGTCCCCAAATTCCAAAATTCATTTTATTTCCATGGAGTTAGTTGCGTATTTTTATACATTCGTTACGAAACTCATCAGTTAGATGCGATGAATTAAATTCTAAAGTCAATAAACCTTTTTTTTTGTATTCTAGAGACACTCGCATATATTGTAAATTTGTCTAGCAAACTGGTATTTTTCCTGATGAACTTAAACTTACTCGGGTTATCCCTTTGCATAAAAAGGTGACCCACAGTTATTCCCCAACTATCTTTCCATTTCAGTGTTATCTTTTTTCCCTAAAATTATGGACAAAATAGTTTATAATCAACTCAGTGTCTATCCCGAAATTTTCAAAATACTCTGTGCTTTTCCATTTGGCTTCCGAAAGGCATAGGGTACTGAAATGGCTGCCAGTTACCTTGTCAACAGAATTTCTCAAGCACTTGACCATAAATAACAAGCTGTTAATATTTCATTGATTTATCTTTGGCATTTGTTATTATTAATCATGCAATTCCTTTCTCTAAATTATCTCATCATTGAATAAGAGGGATGGCCCTTGAATTCTTTAAAAGTAACATAACTAATAGAGAACAGAATGCGTATGTTTACAAAACACAAAATCAGATCTCAGGAAAAATACTTGTCTAGTGACACAAGGGTCAATTCTGGGCCCTTGGTTGTTTTTGCTTCATATCAACGATCTTGATACACGGTCTGAAGATATATTTTCATTTTGGTTTGCAGATAATACAAGATTGTTCTTTTGTGAGTCCATCTTGAACTTGTTGGAAAATAATATTAAGATGCCCATGATTGAGGTCATGGAATGGTTTCAATCAAATAGATTGTCTAGATAACCTAGATAAAACAAATTTCATCTGATTTACTACTAGGAAATTGCAAATTGCTGACCTTTCTATAAAAATTAATGACAAACGTTTGAGGCAAACGTTATAGTGTAAATTTTAGGTGTATGGATTGGCGCGAAATTGAACTGGAAGTACCATATATTCTCAAATATAAAGTAAATTAACTAAAATAGAAAGTGTTTTAAAGAAAATAAGGTGAAAAATTAAGTAAGTTTATTTTAATTCAGCTTTATTATAGTATTGCTGACCCATATTTGATTTATTCTAATGTAATCTGGGAGAGTCCTTGGCTCACCTTATGCTTGCTCTTCTAAATAACACCTTAATGTGTTTGGAATATAGTTTTTACATCAAACGTCATGAAACGAGGATAAAGTGGATTTTATTCATTGACATATTGCGTTACTTCATCTAGTTAATGGAACATCGTTTGGACAACAAAACTAAGCTAGTGGGATACCTTTGTTTCCCGTTCGTTTGACATTGCCTACGATGTTGTATCAATTTGCAAATATGTTGACCCAAACGTTTTGTATTTGACACAATGACACTTTTGTTGTACAGTGCACCATCACCATACACTTTTGACTGAGGCAGGGGTCCAGCGAGGCTGCGGAGGGTGCGGCAGCTTGCACCTCGTCCGCCATACAAAACAGAAGGTGGAGGGTGTGGCAGCAGGCACCTTGTCCGCCATACAAAAGAGAAGGAAAACACATGACTTACTTGTTTGGTACAAAAATTTATATTTTGTATCGTTTGTGTGAAGCCCTACATTGTTGCAGCAGTTTTATAAATATGGCAACATCGGTCTTCGTTAAGTGATTGGTATAGCATGTCACATGACCATTATGCCACATAATCAACGAGGTCGAAGACCGAGTTGATTGTGATGGCATAATTGTCATTGTGACATGTTATGAATGATTTGTAACAAGGGTGGTAGGAACTGACTAAGATATATATCTTGGTGCACGAAATTTGTCCCCTGCCTTTATTGCATGTTGTACTTCGCCGCTTACGTAAGTTGTCACATACACAGTCAAGTTTGACTGCTTGCTCATGTATTTACCACATGGTGAGTTACCAATATGGCAGTATGAAGAGCGGGTGGTGGAAGCCAAAATGACAGATTGAAGTGAGTTGGGCAGTTTTCCCACATAACAGTTAATTTTTTCCAGAGGAGTTCATGTCATAATGACGAGAGTGCATGCTACGAGAAACCTATTGCAGGTAAAAAAGCAATACATTTTTGGAATTTAATTCACTTATTTTTTCAGGGTTCATGCCTGGCAGGGACACTGATTAAGTGTTGTAAATTGAGTCATGTACATCAATTTACATTATGCCGACAGTGATATCATGCTAGATATGACAGACGACTTGGAAGGTTCCTGGATTACACGTCTGTACTATTCCAAGTCCTGTGGTCATCTGCACAGATCCTGCTGGTTCGATACCTTAGTTTCGGCTGTTCAGGGGAAGGTGTCAACAACAACTGTTTCTACAACACACTACCTGCAGGTCATGCTGCACTGCACAACACTAGCATACCCATTGTGTGAAAAGTGTTCATCATGTGATATAATCAACACTTTTTCCTGCTCCCTATTGGTCTGTTCCCACCACCCATGTAACCAAAAGTAATATTCATGCTTGGCGTTATTCCCACCGCCTGGTTCTCGAGACTGAACATTGTAGCGGAGCATCATTCAGGCCTGTAGATAAAAAAAATATCTTGTGCTTGGTTTAAACATAAGTTCATGACAAAAGGGATCTGAGAACAGGCACAGGCTCATAAAAAACTCATCTTTTAGCAATACATGACATCTCAATACATAAAGTTAGTGTATGACAAGTGTACATCAACAGATATTAAATCATGTGCGCAATTATGGTCAAGGTATACGAAAGTACCACAGAAATCAGATCGTACTCAAGGACAAATTGTTACACACAAGTACGTATGGTCACTCTTAAAGAGTGGAAACAAGTTTAGAGCAAGGAGTCAGAATATGTAACAATAAACATAATGTATGTGCTTATGCAGATGATATAACCGTTTTTGCTTCGAGTGCAACGGGTTTACAGTCTTTGATTGATGTTTGTCATAGTTACGCCACGAGATGGCGCTTTAACTTTAGTGCAAGTAAAACTAAGTGCATGTCCATTGGTAAGCCAGTATTTCATAGTAGCCCGACCTGGAAGCTGGGCGATAATGTTATTAAGGAAGAACGTCAGTTGAATATACTTGGTGTTATTTTTACTAGTGATAATTCATATGAGAAACATGTATTAAATCGCATATCTTCAACCCGACGTGCCATGTATGGTTTAAGTACAAGTGGTTTCACATATCCTGGCCTAGATACCGCAGCCAAAGTTTATTTGTGGAACACAACGGGTCTTAAATGTTTGTTATATGGTATGGACAGTGTGCATTTGTCAAAAAGCATTCTTGCTCGTTTAACTTCTACTCAAGGCTGTATCATGAAATACGTACTGGGTATTGCTAAGCGATCCCACCATAGCTGTTTACTACATGCATTGGATATCTCTCCTATTTCTTGTCTGGTAGAACGAAATAACTTTTCACTTTTACGCAGGGTTTTTAAAACCGACTCTCCGTATAGATCTCTGTGTGCTCATTTCTTATCTAATCACATTGTAAATGGTGATAATCATAAATACTCTCTTGTTAATCGAGTCTCTATGTCTATGATACCTATAGTAAGGTCTATTTTTAACAAGACAGATCTCAATATAAACATTCCTAGCAGTAATTCTCCTGGAGTTGTAGATTCATTGAAATATCTTTTGTACCATCCATCTTATGATACAAGAAACAGCTTGGAACATCGTTTGGCTCAGCTTCTAACCAAGGCCTTTTGACTTGTGTAACTTAACTTAGTACTTGGGGCATTTCGTGGGCCTCTCATAAGGGGGGGGGGGGTCGAAGCGAGGGCACTATATAATCTTTCCTGGGCTCTCGGGTCGGCCCAGCCCATCGGGGGAGGCCCTACCTGATGAGGTTCAGTTTTCTTCATTTTATTTATTTTAATTATCTTTGCCATGTTGTGTAGATGAATGAGGTGGTGATTTTATACTTGAAGTTTTATGTAACCATCCTGATGTACACATGACATTTTAAATTCCTCGTTCGCGGGGGTTAATAAAATTATCATTATTATTATTATTATTATTATTATTATTATTATTATTATTATTATTATTATTATTATTATTATTATTATTATTATTATTATTATTATTATTATTATTAGAAATTACAGTTCATATGCAACAAAAAAACAGATCCAATAAATGTAAACGCACGGAAACTCACTGCAATTACAGAGATTATGATCTCGAGCAAAGGCAATATGACGGTTCTATGGCTACCATGGGAGGGAAAAGAATGCATTGGTAAGTGTTTTAAAAATTACAATATGTTAGTTGCCAGGATGAAATCTTGAACAGCTTTAAACATAAGTTCCCTTTCTTCCAGTGTTCCCAAAGTGCACCCAAATAGCATGTTACTGACTGTTAATGGTATTGTATTAGGAATGTTTTGCTAGACCCTGGCGTAAACATACCTAGGACAATGGAGCAAAAAGTGGATTTTTTGTTTTGTTTGTTTGATTGTTTTGTTTTGTTTTTTCGGTTGCACGCCTCTGACCACATATACAGCAAGGGTTGTCGACAAGATTGCGGTTGAAAAGATGACACTTAAGAGAGCTGGACTCTGTGCGTAAAACGCACGTGGTGAATTTGCCCAGGTTGCGAGCCACAATAACGGGGTGGATTTTCTAAGTTGCTCCTAAGTTGTTGGTTTGTTTTTTTTGGTCTTTTTTTTTTGTTTGCTTAGTTTTTTGTTTTTTGAAAGCTTCCACGGTAGGAAATGCTTTTGTGTCGGAGTCTTACGAATTCCAGTGTATTATTGTTCACGGGAAAGAAGAATCGTGTCTTAAACTAGCTCTGTGGCGCATTATCGGAATGATCAACAGATTTTTCATGTGATATTTTTGTTTGCAAATGTTTGGGGCAATCTTTCTTGCAGGTATGAAGGTGCCCTATCGTTTGATATTCTATATAGACAAATTATTCTTGTTTTTCTCTCCGTGTATTGAAGTTTTCCTATATGGTTTTGTGCAGAGGAATCCGTTAGGAGCGTGTCTTGAGCACATGTTACAACTCTAGCTGCTGTAAGTTGAACCCATTCTAGTTTTTCCTTTTGCGCTCTCGTCCAATGGTACCACATAACTCTGGAATACTCTAGAATTGATATTTTTGGAGATTTCTGATGTTGACCTGGGTAACTTGTAAGTTTGCGCATACAAACAACTCTTTTCATCGCAGACTTTTAAATTATTTCAATATGATCAGACCAGGTATTTTTGTTTTTGTTTTTAGCTGCCATGTCTACCTCCAACTTTTGTTTGTTTTTTAGCTTCCATGCACACTGTATTTTACGTATTTATCCGTTTAATCATTCAATGTATAATTTTGTTAAAAAGTATTTACTACTGACCAGCTTTTTAGTGCCTGAAATAAAGCTTATCTTATTTTATCTTTGAAATTAAAGGTAACTAATGACGTTCATGATGGTGCAACTCTTTGATATTCCTGTAGTTGTTTTGATTCTTGTGACTTAGCCCTAGTATCTTTTCATGTAGTTATATATATATATATATATATATATATATATATATATATATATATATATATATATATATATATATATATATATATATATATATATATATATAAACCATTGTTTGACCCAGAGAAACACTGCACTGAGGTCTTCATTTCAAGTGACGGAAGAAAGTTAACACTGGTTTTCTGAGATATTACAAATATAGATGTATCATCATCAAACGTTCTAATGTTGGATTCCACAATAGAGGCAAGGTCATTTATGTAAATTAAAAAGAGATGTGGTCCCAAGATGTAGCCTTGGGAGACACCAAGGCTACATCATTGGTTTGACCAATTCGAGTCTAAACTGTTCAAGTTTGTACAGTGTCCATATGTGTCAAATACCAACGAAAGCTCGACTGATATCTAAGAATACAAATTTGACGTCTTTGCCCTTATCCATGGCTTCCATAATGAAATCATATACTTCACGTAGCTGACACAAGCAAAATCTCCAGGACAGTAGGCAGATTGCCACCCAGTAAGCACCTTATTTGTTTTGCAATGGTTTTATAAGCCATTGAATACACATCTTTTAAATTCTTTCGCAACAACACTCAATACGGATGTTGGTCTAAAATTCTTCTTCATTTGTCTTGAGTCTTTTTTATGTATCGGGGTTACATTTGCATCTTTCCATGAACAGGAAAAGACGTGAGTATGTAAAGAATGCCTGAAAATGAATGAAAGGGGCTTAGCGATCGAAGATGCTGTATATTTTAAAAGTTTGGTGCTTAAAAAGTCAGGACCAGACGCTTTACCTGCATCAAGAGTAAGAAAAAGATCCTTAACTTCATCCTCATCAAATATCTTCATAAGACAATTAAAGAGAACATAATAGACGTGCCCCCATTATAATTACACGCCAATACCAAGTTTTTATACATTTACCGCTGGATGATCCCTCTCTTGGCATGAATCACTCATATTTGCTATCAAGATTAGAGAGGTAAATGACATTTCTCTCGTCCCCTCTTTTCAAAAGTCCACTCCCGAGACGACATTAAAGCACAAATTGAAACTTGAAAATCCTTATCATTAGCTTGTATGTTTTTGTGCGTTTTTATGTGATATTTTTAGAAATTTTAAACATTAATTAATGCAAATAGATAAACACCGAGCCAAAATTGGGAAGTAGATAATACATGTTTTGTTGACGTACACGTGTTTTCCCACTTGGTTCCATTAGTTCGCTACCAGTAGTGAAACGATAGGCATTTAGTTGTAAATCAATACCCCGAGTGCAATGAGAATCATTTCGAGCTGTCGTGTCACATGGAGGTAAACAGAGGCATGTCTTTTTTATGATATCATTTTCGATGTCTGTTCCGAAACTGTTTGCTGGCTCCTTTTCAAACATATATACTCATAGGCGATATATATATATATATATATATATATATATATATATATATATATATATATATATATATATATATATATGTGTGTGTGTGTGTGTGTGTGTGTGTGTGTGTGTGTGTCAGTCATGGGGGGGGGCACAGCTGACCACATAGAATCCTATGTCATTAAATCTACTGATCAGTTCCAAAATTTTGTACTCGTTTTGTGTATGAATGTTTTTTATTCAAATTATTGCTGGCGTGAGTAAATCTGTGTACAGGTTGACCAGAGGCCTCGCCCAACTGACATAGAACTAATTAAGAAGCCACTGTCGACAGTGCGTCTTCGAAATTATCATTTCAAGCATGCACAGCCGAAAATCTTTATAGTCTTCTTATCCCTCATCCAGGCAGCAAATTCAACACATCCTGCCATGCCCGTGTTAGGTTGTCTCAGCTATCAATAAGCTTCAGTGGTTTTAACAACACGTCGTCGAGCTGGAAAACACGTTGTTGTAGCCACCAATGAGACGCAGCGTCGTCGAACTTCTACAACGCGTTATCGAAATCACATCTTATTTTCCATTTTATGCGACGCATCATCGAAAGTGGCTTCCCACTGGCTTTTCGACAGCGCTAGACGCCAGATTCGGTGTTGATCCCTAAAATTGATCATTTTGAAGCATCCAAGACCAAACTTTAACGTGCTACGTCGATGTCATGCTCAGCGTTGTAATGAAGCGTGTTTGGAGCTAACCCATTACTCGTTCAATGTTAAAACACAATGAAATAAAACTTAATTAGGGTGGCATAATATGATGTTTTAGCACTGGTGTTGGTAAATGGGATAAATACGGCAAAATCAATCCCACTGAGTGGGGGGTCGTATGAATAAAGTGATCAGTACAGGTTACGCAACTGCGCCGCGACACGTAATATTTGGAACTTGTTTGGTTCACTTACATGTATTAATGTAGTATTATCCGACTCTGCCCATTCGCATTCATTTTGTAACTTTGGTTGCCAAACGGCCACTTATCGTAGGCCTATTGTGTCAAAGAATCACTTCCCCAAAGTTTTATTCAAGTATTAAAGAAGGCCGTTGAGCTCATGAACAATGTGCGTGTACCCTCTTTGTTTTTACAGAAACAACAACTACAACAACAACAAAAACAACAACAACAACAACAACATACTAGTTTGGCATGTTCACATTCCAGCAGTGCCCTCAATGACAGCACTACGCAGCATTTGCCTGTGTGGACTGCGCAAAGTCATCTTTCCCGCATATATTGAGCAAAATTGATGGGATAATGCTCACCAAAAGACTTGAAAGCTTTATATTTTCCAAGCTCAATGAAGAAAATATTAAATGCATTTTGTACACACTAAAAACTTTAACTATGGCATTTTTAAAAAAATAAACACACTTTAGCCTACAGCTGATAGTGACCATGACAAAAAAAATGATGATGATGATGATGATGATGATGATGATGATGATGATGATGATGATGATGATGATGATGATGATGATGATGATGATGATGATGACTGGGTCAATTTTACAAAGCGAAACACAATCAATAGAAAGACAGGGCAGACAGTGTGGATTAAAAAAAAGGTAGTTAACCTCCCAGAATTTAGTCTGTTCGTCAGACACTTACAGAACAAGATTACTGAAGATTTTGTGAAAAAGTACAAAACGAGCACCAAAATAAACAAGTTGCTATTATAGTTTATTTCTTTAATGGTGATGGGAAAAGTAGCTTCTGGCTAATTTAAAGCCATATCCTCGTGTAAATACAAAACAGCGTACATCTGTAACCCTTACAAGTACAAAATAAGAAAAAATAATTGAAAAAAAAAAACATATTACCAGTAGTTAGGGAACGAATTAATTTATGAACCAACTGAACATTTGTAATATAGACATGGACATGTACATATGCCAAACCATAAGATATTGGCGAACATGATAGTATTACGGTACAAAAACCATGATACTGCTCATAGGGCTGACCATTATCATCAGTATCGACTTCCATTAGAAAACGCTGAAACCTTAAGGTGCTGACAATTTAATTCCCCTTTTTGTCTACTAAAGAACAATTAGTAGCATGTGAAACAGCTGAAGTGCCGAACAATAATAAATTTTCTTTTTCAGACTGATGCAAGCTGTCAAGCAAAAAAAAAACAGTATTATTTATCCTGAGGATTTCACTTACCCTTGTCAAGAGAGTTTGTCTATATGTTCATCAAAAAGTGGACACTGCAGCATAAAATGAATCACTGTTTCAGTCCGCAAGCCACCGTCACAAGCTGGGGATTTACAAAAATTACGAGAAAACAAATGGGCGTTTAGAGCACTTAAGTCCACTCTCAGCCGGTTGAATAAAATATTCAATCTATTTGGCCACATCTCACAATGAAGCAGTTTTGAAGTAAAGTGGATTAATTTGATTGAACCTTTAAGAGTATGTAATGCAGGAGCATTTCTCACATTTAACGGCAGTGTAGCCCAGAGACGACCAGTTGACGAAATGGACGAGTTTTCGAAAGCCAACTTGCATGACACTGCAAGTATCTGGTCTCAAAAATTTCGCACGTTGCGCACGCCGTTATTTACTCTATTCATATTAACATTGGGAATCAAATTTTGCAGATAACTCAGAACACAGGCCATTAATAATTTGATAATAAAGAACGAGTTATAAGTATTTACGTCTAGCTTCTAGGGTGGCCCAGCCTAAACAATTCAGGACTTTGGATTGGCCAGCCGTTTTCATTGTTCCAGAAACGTATAAGGCAGCTTTCTACTGGACTGACTCCAGCATCTGTTTACATTTGTTGGAACAATAACTAAAGACCGGTGCGGCATACTGCAGGAGAAAGATATCTAATTCGACCAAGACGAGCGGAAGCTTTATTACTAATGTAATTTATGTGACTGTCCCGAGACAGATTTTCAGTCAAAATGATACGTAGAAGTTTGTGTTCCTGGACTCTTTTTACAGGCTCATCTGCAAAAATTAGCGATTCATGTGCTGGCTTTTTCTTTTTGTTATAGAAAACTATTTCTCCTGTTTTAGTAAAAGTTAAATGTTGATTTAACTGTTGTTAAATAGAGAAGCGAATTAATCGCGTCTAAAAGTGCGCATCTGATTTATATAGATAATGATAATAATTCCAGTCGTCCTCTTCTTCAGATATTTTTGCCTTTTGTATGGTCTATCTGTTGCTCTCATGTTGTGACGCAAAGCACTCGTCATAAAGGGTTTATCACGTGGTGTGATAGTTACTTCCTTATGAGGAATGCAATTTGACGCTATGTAATTTAAAAAATGTAAAACTTTTAAAAATTTCTGTCAATGAACATAGCGTCCTATGGCGCAGCTACTAATGAATCACGAACTTTATCGTGATCAGCTTGAAAGTAGTTCCAAATGACCTTTTTATATGATATACTTTTATAAATTTGAATACTTGTAGATACGAAAATGCACTCATGGTTGCACGTGGCAATAGGTGAGAATTTTCTGACCTTGCTGTCAACTGAGTCCTTAATTACAATCACAAAATCAAGCAATGATTGACCACGAGTGTGTTCAGTAACTCATTGTTTTACATTAAGTCGGTGGGTGGCATTAAAAATTTCATACTCAAAAGTAGATTTGCAATTACCAACAACTCAGCTAATATCAGGTAAATTAAAATCGCTTGTTATAAACACAGCACGTGGCGCTTCAGAAGTCATTCTAGCCACTATGTCTTGAAAATTCTCAAAACAAATCAATACTTTCTTCCAAGTTCTGACCTGGTGGTCTGTAAAATGTTGCAATAAGAATTTTATATTCATTTATTGTAGTTTCCACCACCAAGAATTCCAAGTTCGGCATATAAAACTCGTTTGTTTTTTTACACATTAATGAATCAGATTAGTTAATTGCCACCCCACCTCCAAATCTGTTACGATCACATCTAAAAGGCGGCTGAAACCCACTAATCTCTATGTCGATATTTGATACAGAGTTGTTAATTTTTTTCCGTTCAGACAGATAGCATCTACTTTATTATGTAAACAAACAGAGTCGAGTTCGTCAAGGGTTAGCGTAATAGGTTTGGGTGCTGTTAACAGAATGAGTTCAAGCGTCGTAACAACATCCATTCTGATAATTATTGTAATTATTAAGCCTTATATAAACATGAAACCCAGTGGTCTGCGAGAACATACAAGTCGACATGCACTACGCAGCGCCACCTTTGACTTTTGCTGAGGCATTACCCAATGCCAGCCCTTGACGAGGGTTTTGACAGACTCCATGTGGTGGAGGTAGAAAAACATCAATTACCTGTGGCGCTTAACTTAATATAATGTTTTCGAAAGAAAGCATCTACTGGTAATATATAAAAAAGAATAGTTGACAAAAATTTACAGTTCCAATCAGTGGAGACATTGATTGGAAGCCAAAAAGTCCGCACGTGCGTTGAAAATGAAAAATGTAAATTGTCTCCCTTCGCCCACGCAAAAGTTTAAAGTTAAACTGCATTGGGCGATTGTACATGAAAAAGACAATGCAACAAAAGGGGAAAACACAAATATGCTCTTTGTAGCATGTAGGCTTCTTCGGACAATACCACATGTGACGCTCCAAAGAACAGTCTAGGCAGGTCAGCGAGTTGGCCAAACTTGGTTTGGCTGTGACAAACACGCAGAGAAAAATGGACTCGATCCACCGCGATATTTCCAAGCTAAAATCAGAAAATATTAATTTAAAAGCTCGTCTAGATTCTCTCTTCTTCCTGAGGAGCAGTGAGACTGACAACTCAGATTATGAGACACAGGTACACCAAGCTAGTGTCCATTATATCAACAATAAAAGCTCAGAAAATGTTACTTTCCACCCCAGTGAAGATGTACGTGCTGCCAGGCCCCTGTATTACAAATGAAGTAGTCTCCAGACCAAACTGTCACCATGAGGATACTAATTCTACATCCTCAACGGAGGAGACCAATTATCTATGACAGTGATATGCATGGCACACCGAACAGGGTCAGTATCATGCACAGACTGCCGAGAGTTAAAATGTCCATCAAATCTGCCATGATGCCACTTTGGTACCATTGTAGTCGTATCTTGCGGGCCTCCCATTGGAATGATTAGGGGGTGGGTGAGGGTCAACATGAGTGCTCATTATTTTCGACTAAGGGATCGGGTTGGCCCAACCAGACGGAGAGAGACCCTACTGCCATGTTTCTGCTGCAGTGTACTATTCTGGTCTGCTACTAGTTTAAAATGCTCTCTGTACAGCCTTGGCTCTGTAACTCTATTATTTGGATTATTTCATCTCCCAGTATTTTAGTCTGTGAAAACTTGTGCTATCTCGATGCAGATTTGTATTAATATGTTCTCCGGTAACGGGGGTTAAATGCAGGCGCCACGGTGTCCTGTCCATGTGGCGCTGACCCTAAAATAATGAAAAAGAGTACTTTCAGGCCACCCTGCCCTAATTATAAAACTTGATCGACCCTGGCTGAAATATTTTATAAGTGTCCATCGCGTACCGTTATTTTGCAATTAAGTCAACTCTTACACAGTATTTAATTTCAAATTCTCTGAAGGGTTAACATGTGCCGGGAAAACAGCAGGGCTGCATTGCCACGATTGTTCGATGAAACAGTTCGCATAGCCCCGCCCGGTTGTTCAGTGATCGTTATCGTAATATTTCACAAGGTCCCAGGTGTCCATTCTCTGTGTTCCCAAGGGCAAACTGTCCTTAAAGTACTTTTAAAACTTGACTTACTATTTTAGCTTTAAAATAATAAATTTTATTAAGCCCCCGCAAGCGAGGAAATATGTGCACCGAGATAATATCATACATCGAGATAAACTTAGACGATACATAAAACTGAATACATGTACATACTCATATGCTACACTAAAATGAAACCAATAATTCAAATAAGTGAGCACCATCTGAAATTAAATATACAGTACACAAAACAAAAGTCACCAACCTGACTATTACCAAATTAAAATTTAAAAGAAAGCAAATAAAACCTAACCATGCCTTGACGCTGAGAGTGTCCCCGTAGAAGCAATGAATATCGATGGATGCGTGCATCGTCAGCCGCACTAGCACAGTGTGCACCCAAAAGCGCACGGTAACAGATGACACGGCCCAAACAATGCCAAAGTGCACGCGCGACACTGTCTCACTGCAGGGAACACAGTATCATCACACGTACACCCCAGCACCGCTCAGGCCATGTCACCTCCCACCGCACACCTTCGACCACACACTGCGACTAGGCCGCCCACGGTACACACATACATGTCAACACCAATCTAAGCACCCATTCGTTTGTCTCCTCACCGACAAGATCCCTCTAATAGAAGGACCTTGTCAGTAAGAACACAAGCAAATGTTCATCACTGTAGTGTTTCTGAAAATTCTCATGACAGAGCAAGGAGCGTAAAAGAGTCAAAGACTCCATCTTCCTTGGTATAATATAATGGTTTGTGATAATCAAAGATCACATCTAAAGGAGATAATCCATATGGTAGCACTTGATCCAGCAAAGTTCCAGACACAGCTTTGTCTGTACAAATGTATGAGGCAAGTAAATGAGTCGACAGCTCTCGAGCTGGACTATCAATATTAAAAATTCGTGAGTATAAAGAAGTGGTTCTTTCCTTGAGTATATGCCTAATTGGCTTAATATACAGTGCCTGTAACAATTTAGAGTGGTGAGATCTTTTACCAATACCCAGGCATTGTTCAAGTAAACCTCCTTGAAAAGAGTCAAGCTGACATATTTGCGCTTCTGCAAGTGACAATACATCAAGTCCATATGCCAAGGTAGGCACACATACACTTTTCCACAGATAGGCTTTGCTGTCAGATGACAGACCAGGATATTTCATACCAATATTTGTTAGGCTATAAAAGGAGCGTCTAGAATTAAGAATGCGTTTTTCGATATGATGCTTAGCTGACCCGTCATTGGAGAATGTTATTCCAAGTATGTCCGATTTGTCTTTATTTGCCAGTGCCGTCTCACCCATATAAAATGTAGGAAAATTAAAAAAATGATGTATTCCGTATGTCATACATTTGGACTTTTTAACACTGAAAGTAAAACCCCATTTGTTGGCATAATCGTTACAAGTGTTCAGAATTGCCTGTAGGCCAGATGCTAGGCTAGAGAAACAGTTTAAATCATCGGCATATGTTACGGAGTTTAACTTACAGTTTCCAATTCTTACTCCGTTTTCCAATTCCTGTAATTCACAGAGAAGTTCATCAAGAAAAATATTGAAGATCAAAGGTGAGATTACACTTCCTTGCCTTGTACCTCTCTGGACATAAAATACATTCGAGCAGGTGCCATTCCATTTTACACAGGCCTTCAAGTTACTATACCATGAACACAGAAATAACCAGTTTGTAATTGGAAGTTTATCGATCAGTTTAGACATAAATCCTGCATGCCAAATTTTGTCAAAACATTTCTCAGCGTCCAGTGTACATATATATAATGGAGAAGATTGACTTTTATAGTATGAAATCACATCATGTACTAGACTACACGCCATTGTTGTGCTCCTGCCTTCCCTGAATCCAAACTGGCTACCACACACGTTATCTTCAGGAGAAATATATAACTCCACTAGCTTGGCAAATGTAGTTGATAGGGTTATTGGTCTGAAATTATCAGGCAGATGTGGGTTGAGCATTGACTTTTTAAGAACTGGCACAATAATGCCCCCAGTAAACATATCAGGAACAAAGGTATTAGATAGCATAAATGAGAACACTTTTCACAGATAATGTGCCCACTCGGTTGTGTCTGAAGCAGTTATCATCGTTAGTTACAGTTCCAAATGGGACACAATCCCTCGAGATGTGAGCGCCATTATAAACAACGCGCACTGCATTGAATGCGAGACAGTCGCACAAAAATTCATTTGATTTAGATGTCAAAGTGAATCGCGGCCAGAGATATATCATATCATTATTGATGCTCTGAAACATTTGCAAAATACATACTATTGTTTTCATATGTTGTATCCCCCTCCCGAGATCGTCCCAATACTATCCTAATTTCAATACCATTTGGATGAGCAATTCACGATTTTCAAAATGGCAGCCAAGTCTGTGGGTTTGTCCTGGTTGGATGTTTTGATGATGTAGTATCCAAAATGTATGTGTGATGGTTAAGGGAAGGTTAATTTGTCGAATGAATGTAATATACAACATATAATGGGATTTTTCCAGAGTGAGCATTACCTGAAAATGTAAATACTAAGTCGTACATAGGCAGCAGAGGGCCCAGAATAGGGATTTTGTACCAGACACTGAAGTCGCCCCCAGGCTATAAATTAAGTGGCAGCACAGGGCACACGCGGCAAGACCCCCCGCTGAGTCAAGGATGGAGTTTAGTGAAGAAGGCTGACCCGATAGTGGATACAGGTCCGAAAGTACCGGCGGGTTTTAATATAAGTGGTCATTACTGCATGTATGTTAAATCATCATTCCCTGTTGTGATGCCATTCTATTATTTGTGTGCTACCATTGTGACTTGACGACCTCGATGTATTTGCTTGTGATATTTCTTCAACTTCCGAGGCTCAATTAAATTATTATTATTATGCTATCACAAGCCAACTGTGAACTGGTTTGTTTGCATTTCTGACTGATCATGATTACGACTACTGAAAGGGGTTCCTCCAATGACAAAATATGGTCACACATAATGTCTTCAATAGACTTGTTTAACTTGATCCAGTCTGTTTTATCTGCCATATGTCATTTTCATTAACTTTAATGAGAAATTAAGTAATTTTCAGTTGTTAAATAAACACTAACAAACTTGGCTTTTTCTGGACAACTCTGACGGAAAGTGCGAAGTCCTTTCATGCATGGTCAACTCACACGCACACCTGTGCACACCTTCCATGGGGAGGAGAGAGAAGCATTCCAAAGGTAATATTGTAAAATTACACGAGGATACTTGAATATGGTGCTGTTTATAATTTAAAGCTTATGTGAATGTGCAAAATATGATTTTTTTCTGATCATGATATGCCCCCTCCCGAAACAATAGAAACTTGGAGAATGTGTTAAATTGTTCATTGTGCAAGACTGGTTGTACAAAATAAGTGTTTGCTGTAACAACTTTAAATCTTAAGTGCATTATCCTTGAGAAATATTGGAATATTTTGCATGTGCCTGTGAGATTTTGTAATCTGTAGGGACAAATGTGCTGTGTGATTCGCCATATTAAATCCCAGAAAATTTGCTAGCTCATCTGAACCCTATTACAAAATATTGCTATGCTTGCCTGCTGAACAGATTTCCACTTCAAAAATAAGCCTGTCACTAGCCCACCTAGGGATTGTCTACCCTTATAAAAAGGGACCTAGTCTTCATGGGTCTAACTTAGTTACCATGGTAGATACCAGAACTAAAGGACAAAATATATTACTACAGGTCAGGGTCATACTTATCAATTTCCTCACTGTTGTATCACGTAAGGCGAATTGTTAAAAATTCATAACAGTATTTGTGACTGATCTTAAGTCGCCCATGTTTCCTGCAGGAAATTCTGGGGGTTTCACGTCCTGGGCCCATTTCGGGCTTTCATCCGGGATTCGCGGTTCACACTTTCAGCACCCCCCCCCCAAAAGTCTTGATCCACACCTGTCGACAGCCACCATTAACTGCTAATGGTCATCTACTCTCGTTTATTTTTCTGTGCGCATTGTTAAAAACATGATCTGCCAATGTTAGTTAGCTGATGGAATCTCTTTATGGCTTGAAACCTGAGCAAACATTATACACGCAATGTTATCCATTTTAAGTGGTGCTCGGATATTTTAGCAAACACCAAGGTACTGCCACATATGATGCCAAAACTGCAATCTCCGCATCACTTTTCGTTAAAATTTATGATGTCACAACAATAATGGCAAATGTATGATCAAGCTGCTTTGATCGATATGGTCGCATGCTGGGAAAAGGATAGCATAGTAAATGTACGATTGTGTAGTTCCAAGAAACATTGACTGGATCCTCTCTAAAGGTGGTGAGGATGCACCTTGGCTATATCACTATAAAATTTTGTCACCTAGCTCAAGCTTAAATGGTTTTTGGAACTCTGGTGATTTGTTGTTCATTATTTTTCGGAAAAAATCTTGCAACGGTCGGTCGAATTGCAAAAGACAAGGGTTCACATGGGTCAGGTGTGGGCTAGTGAGGTGTGTCTCAATTTGTTGATGTTGGTGATTTTGACTCAATTCCCAACCCACCTTGACGAGTATCTATGGTTTCGAGTGATAGCCCAGCTCAACCAATACTTTAAATGGGGAAGAAAAAAGAATCTGATTTCTTTCTTTTTTAAATATTTCAGCCAAAATTTTCATACTTAACAAAGTGATGGTCCGGTAAAACAGCGAATAGGAGACATAAACTTCATCCTGAACAGGGCACGGGTGGTGAGATATAGACAGGGTGAATGTAAAATAGTTAATTTGGAGGCTGTGCCGAGCGTTGTACTGTTTGAAATGAGTGTTGTGTGAATCCAACACCCATTCCACGGTCATAGCGGATTTCATTTCCCTGAACAAAGCAAATTATAAAATTAAAGCCATAAATACCTGTAGCCATATTCGGCAGTTGAATTGACCACCATTTTGCAAGTACCTATCAAAAATTGCATATCCGATTGAATGTGAATCGCCAAAAGGGTAAACAGGTTACATCTACGCTGTGTACTATGGTTCATAATTACATGTGCAAGTCAAAAGTAATTTTAAGTGCAAGTAAGTAAGTAAGTACATAAATAAGTAATACCTTATTCTGACATTTCAGTTTTATATTTTACGAGGATAGCCTAGTTCGGAAGAGCTAATCCTCACCAGGGCCATCGGTGCAAAAATATACAGTGCTGTATGAGTAAAAACATGAAAATGAGATATAAATTACTGAAATCAACATACACTTTGGTTTTGAAAAATTCAGTAGACGAGTAAGCTTCGGTTATCTAGGGATGTTTTAAAGTAGGCTGAAAGTATTAGCAATAGTTACTATTAGCAATAGTTTTTATGCAGTTTGCCTGGAATGATTTAAGGCTTTTCTTGTTACGAGTTGCATAGTGATGACTATTAAAGAGTGAATCACCATGAGTTCTGAGGGTTTTTGCAGCGGAAATCAATCGTGTTCTAGGTACATATAAGAGGTAATTAGAAGTTTGTCATGTAGACCTTGTTGATATTTTGCTTACATCTCGAGACACAAAACTAGGCTAGATCAAACGGTACTGCAAATGTGCAACATATTTTAATTGAAACAATTAATTGTTGAATCCGCCCATGTTACTGTGACCACACAGACACTAATTAACCATGTACATGTATATTGCCATGTACATGTATATTGTACCAAATCTGAATTTATTGTTTATCAAGATGTTTTGTCTTTTGGCCTCAGTGGCCACACGTTAGTGTATTGCATAAAAAAAGCTCAGAGACAAAAGTTTGAACCTAAAAAACTATCCACACAAGAACTTTCAAAACATTTGATGAATCAGCATATATAATTGACTTGAAATATATACCATGGTCATGTATTAAAGTATATAGTACATTGACGATGCGTGGTCTATGTGGAAAGACCTTTTCACTGATATTGCTGATCAGTATGCACGATTCAAAAGAATGAAAGGTCGAGGTGTAAAAACCACTTGAGTAACTGATGATTGTGTTGCTCTAACATACGAACGTAATCATCTTAAATACAGGGCTGGGAAGACAAGTGACTCTACACAATGGTCTCTACACAAATCCAAACGAAACCATATTAATCATCTAAAGCAAGAATTGAAAACTAATTATTAGCAAAACCAAATTGCTTAAAATTCTTCAAATGCTTCTGAACTGAGGAAAGCATTAAAATGTCTGCTTGGTAGACAAGGTATTTCCATATGCAATATAAATGTGATCAGAACAGAAAATAATTAAGAGGTTACCGTCGGTAAACATATTGCTGCGTGTTTTAATCTTTTTTTTTTGCGTCTATCGGTGCTAAGTTGTCTTTAACTTTCCAGTAGTATACAGGTAACTACATCTTCCCCGTGCGGGAAGAGAACATATGAAATATTTGTGCTGCGACCGTTGACACCTAACTGTGTCGAAAGACTGTGTCAAGAGAGAATTATCTAGGCTACCGATCGCTAAAGCCACTGGTTTGGAAAACATCACCTCTAGATTATTAAAGGTTGCAGCTCCCTACATAGCGCCTTCTCTCACATACTTATGCAATGTGTTGCTCAAAAGTACCCAGCACCAACTGAATGGAGGCAGGCCAATGTCATTGCACCACACAAAAGTGAAAGCAGAGATGACAAGAACAATTATAGGCCTATCACGATTGTGCCTACAGTATCCAAATTGCTTGAGCGAGCTTTCCATGATCAACCGTATCGCTTTATTCAAGATAATCAACTGCTTACCAGATGGCAATCCGGATTTCGCCCAGGCGTCTCCACAAACATATCCTTAACCTATGTCACAGACACTATCCTTCATCAAATGGGTAAAGTAAATTATGCTGGCATTATATTTTAGACTTGAAAAAAAGCTTCCGATACAGTTGACCATGTCATGGAACCGAGCACAAATGGTTCAGTTTTTATCCTTCAGGCCGAAGCTAAGCTGCATGTGTAAATAGCTGTCTATCTGACATCCTTCAAATATGCTATGGTATCCTGCAAGGCTAAATATTGGGCCCACCTCTCTTTTCAATGTTCATACATGACCTGCCTTCCCAACGAAATGTTCTGCGATGCTTTATGCTGATGACACTGCATTGCTGTATAGTAATCAGGGAGTCTTGCAAGTCAAAAATGTTCTTACTCATGACTTACACATCGTGTCAAAATGGTTAATGGCAAATTGTTTGACCTTGAATACTGATGAAAACGATGCCAATTGTTTGGGAGCAGCTTAAGGTTACGAAATGCCGAAATGTGCTTCAAGTATATTGGGGTTTGGATTGACAGTTCACATCATTTTTCTGCTCACATGACAAAAACAGCTGCCAAGTTTAGTTCCAGATTTTACTTCCTTTGCAGCATTTCCAAGTATCTTTTGTCGTACCAAAACAAGTTTTGTTCAATGCACTGATCTTTCTGTATATTGATTTCTGTTGGTCAGTACGTTCCAATACGACAAAAAGTCCACTTGAACCTCCGTTTAAACTCAAGAAAAGAGTGGATAGATTGGTGCTAGTTGTTCCATGGTGTACACCAACAACACACGTCTTGGATTCTCTTGGATGACCCACACTGGAGACTAAGTGCAAATATAACAATTGCTGTTTGCTATTCAATGTTCTTCAAAACAAATCTTATCACCTCTATGAAAATTTTGTATTTAAAAATTCTATCATGGGCAGTAGAAAACATCCAATCAGACAGCTGCATTTTAATCTTTGACCAGTATTAGTATTAGCACTAACCACGGCTGCATCAATCACTTTATAATGATTTTTTTGTTTTGTTTTATGAGGGTGTATAACAAATTATCTTTACAAAAGAAACTGTAGTTTTTTGTTTCTATGCCTTAAATGTGAAACAAAAAGTTTGGGGTGTTAACATTTTTCGACGTGGAAGGCGACGCTTTGTTTACATTCATGCAGCACTATCTGTTGACTAAATTGCTTCCATTTGAAACAGTTGAGCTTCCGTTTTCATTGTTTGCCATTTCTAATCGATTCCATATGTAATATTAAAGTAGAACACATTGTTTACTCATAGTCCAACAACGTCTGTTTTTTTGTATTTTTCGTTTTGT
Source organism: Hermodice carunculata (assembly GCA_964020975.1). Taxonomy (NCBI): domain Eukaryota; kingdom Metazoa; phylum Annelida; class Polychaeta; order Eunicida; family Amphinomidae; genus Hermodice; species Hermodice carunculata. The sequence goes on along the minus strand of OZ026617.1, from coordinate 16,957,273 downwards.
TTTGTTTTTTTGTTTTGTGTTTTTGCGTGTGTGTGCGTGTGTGTGTGTGAGAGAGAGAGAGAGATATAGATAGATAGATAGATAGATAGATAGATAGAGAGAGAGAGAGAGAGAGAGAGAGAGAGAGATGCTCTTAGGTTGGTAGAAGCAATGGACCTCTTTGCTTGCATCTTGCTTTAACTTGCAAACAATGAATTTCAGGGCAGTAATTTGGTACAACGCGTAGTGATTGCAATGAAGTGACACTTTAATCGGCGATGAGAAAGTTGGCTTATAGACCTGTGTAGGCCCACAATGCCAAACGTGCTGCATAGGGGGTAATTATTAGAGTTAAATTAAGTCTAGCCATGATAGAATAGACTTAAGTACTCCCCATCTAACATGATTGTGTGGATTCTATATCCAACTTAGGTCATACAATTTGCTCAATCACTGGATGAGAAGTTTGGAGTCTAAAATCAGAGCCATTCATATTCTACTCGTGCAGCCACTACTCATGGTTTGGTCCATCCAAAAATGAAAACAAACTTTGGCTAACGCACTTGCAAGTTTGATGCTAGCCTCACATGGATTTACCTTTAGACTGAAACGAGACTGGCTACTTCACTATCAAATTTAAGTCTAAGTGCAGGAGGGACATTGGAAGGAAGATAAGCAACTTTTGAAGATTAAAATGTGTTGGTGAATGTTGGATTGGACCAAAAATGACCTATTATTTTTGATGTGATATATATTTTCAGTTAATATGTCATGTGTATATATGTAAATGGTATCTCGATGTACTTTCATTTCGTTTTCAGGGACTCCTGGGAGATAAGTGGATTCACAATAAAAGAGTCCCTGGGTGAATAGATAGATAAATAAATAAATAAATAAATAAATAAATAAATATATAAATAAATAAATAAATAAATAGATAAGTAAATAAATAAATAAATGAATGAATGAATGAATAAATGAATAAATAAATAAATAAATAAATAAATAAAATAAAAATCAATCAATCAATCAATCAATCAATAAATAAATAAATAAATACACGTTGGAATATGTATGTAATGCATGACGAAATGAGACTCTGTTTTAAATTTTTAAAATGTTTGAGACCAGGCAATAAAAGCGTATCTGATGCCATTTCGTGTTTGCCGAAAAAATGGGTTGTGGATTTATGGTTTGAAATTTAGTTCATATTTGGTTGACTCTACCAGCTTTTGCTTTTAGGGTGTGTTTGGCAATTAGCTAGGTATTAATTTGCAACGTTTGCATAGCTTTTTAAGAAAGTAGTATGAACACATAATCTGATAATACAGTATCGACCAAATAATAGCATGTCCGAGACAGCTTATTACTGCTCTGGTTAATGTTCACATGTAATAACAAATGACAGCATAGCATAATGTATAAACGTGAGTGCGCAAACTAAGACAGGAGATTTTCGTATGTATCTATAAAGGTCTGGCAAGACAAGTCCGGCACAGACATGCACATATAAAGATGGAAAACAGAACTGCGTGCAGATATGGTACTGCTGGGCACGTCGCTGTAAGAGGCCCCGTATGGAAATGCACTCTTAATTGTATCACAGTTGAGTCGATTGCAGTTGGAGCTGTGATGGGTAACGGGATCCTTTGATGTCTATTTTGCCGAAAGAAGAACCCGCAGACGCCATGTAACATTTTGGATGTTCTGTTTTAGCTGCTGACTTGAGTATCAGCTTGCTTATGATCCCAACACATGCAATCATGATGCACAAAACATGTGACATGTCAGCGTCCATGAATACCGTTCTATCTACCATGACTTTTATCGTCCAATTTACGATTATGTGTATCTCCTCACGGGCAATTTTAGAAGCCATAGTTAAATCCCTTTTGTAGGAAAAAGTGACGTACATAGGACAGTTCTAGACACAACAATGTGTACAAGGGAGTAAACTTGGACAAAGACAAAACAGATAGTGGGGCGATACTCAGCCAAAAGTTGACTAAGTATGGTACCGTTGGAGCGACACGTTGGGCTCAACTTGGAGAGGCTAACCAACCTGTGTAGTTAACGACAGTGTAGTGTAAAAAATGAACCAAAGCCGACTGGTTTGAAACGATCAATGGCAGAAATGTAGTCTTGTATGGCTGGAAAACAATGACCATATATTTTCGGAAAGAAAACAATTTAGTGAGCCATACAATAATGTCTGTAGAGTGAAGGGAGCAAGTGGAGCAATAGCAATGTGTAAATGTGATCGTGGGACATGAAATCTAGGATAGGAAAAAATAATGCCATGTGTCTTCTTTAAATGATCCACACGTGCATTTTGGGTGAATCCTTAATTCCAGTTTTGAATAAGTGATGGTTTACAGGACTAGCGTCCAAACGAAGGCGCGTGTGTTGGACAGCCAGAAATCTGTCTCCAAGGTTGTAAAATTCAGGAAACTTTGTAGGTCTCGTTACCGCCTGAGGTACTCTGGATTTAAGTATCTGGATTGAAGCTCTGAACTGCGGGAGGTCAAACTGCTGATGTGTATCATAACTTTGGGTGTCTAAAGAAGTTACTGAAGGGAGAAAAAAGTATAAAGATGCAGGCACAAGCTTGTTCACCAGTTTAAACATGAAGGTCAGTTGTGAAATTGCCCTACGTTTGGCTAATGTCAATCATCCAATTTCCTCACATAGTTTACATCACTAGTTCCATGCATTGCACCAGTGACAACGTGAGCGGTAGGTAAGTGAACACTCTCGTGTTTATTGGCATCTATTGCTGTACAGCCACTCCATACTGGGATTTTGTATTCGAATATAGGTCGGATAAATGACATAAAAACAGTTTCAAAAGTATGCATGTTCAAAATGACTTTCAGCCCTGTCATAATATTGATCAGTTTACTAGATGTAATGATTTAAGAAATATGATCAAACTATATTAAGTCCTAGCAAATTGTAATACCAAGATGTTAATCCTCTAAAAATATGACCGTGGAAAGAAAAAGAAGGGTAATTTGTTGGGCTAATTGTCCACGAAATGAGCATGGAATCAGTTTTTATCAGTACCAAGCCAATCTTTAGACCAATTTTTTATATCGAAAAGGTCGGAGTTAATAATGTCAGCTGCAAAATTTGGATTTTCAATTTGAGTCAATAGCCAGACATAGTTCATGGTAAAGAAGTAGCTGTTTATAATTGAATCACTGGACATGAATCCAGATTGATGAGATGAAATTACCATATTATCTCGAGAAAAGGTAAACACAAATTGAAACACTATTTTTTAAAAATACTTTTCCAGCACAGCATGGAATAGAAACAGGTCTTGACTTACTACATAAATTTTCAGGACATTTTTTTATGAAGTGAGACGTTTGTTCTCTTCCAAGCAGAAGGATTTTTTTATATACTAAGGAAAGATTATATAGTCTCGTTAGTGAAGAAGATATGGCAGGTGCAGCTTCTTTCAGGAGTTTCGTGCTAATGCCATCTGGGCCAGAAGCTTTCGTTGTATCCGGACTTAGAAGTGTTTCAAACAGGAGGTTCTGCAGACACTTGGCCACATTTCTATATACAAGACAAACAGGATTTACAAACTAAACAAAATATTTGGGGCTGACTTGATTGGGGTAGCTCGGAAATTGGGGATGTGAACTTAGTGCTTGATTGGTGACAGCTCCAACTCTGAGGCTGACCAGGGACACTGCACTGACGAAACCGCCATCAGTGCTGGGGCTGTGTATGTATCCAGAACTGGTGACCCTGAACTTACAACTTGATTGGTCCCTCAAGCTGCAGTGATGGGAATTTTCAGTACAACTGTTTTACTAGGAGCTATTACCCCTCGATAGACCAACTAGAGGGGTCACTATTGTATGTTATGTCACTTGACTCACACCAATGAACCAGGCAGCTCCGACCACAAGTCCTAAAACTGCGGCTTTGGCCACTCAAGTCCAACCTTGGAGACACTACAAAACAATGGTTATTTTGCAGAAGAGTAAAAAAGAACTAACTAGACACGAAAACACCTCACATTAAATAATTCAGGTTTACAGAGTTATGGTGCCCATTCCACCAACGTGATGCATTGTGGGAATGAGGGCAGTCCACAATAAAGAGGGTGATTTGTCAGTTGCCAGAATTGTTTGCTTCAGATCAAGTTTGAATTTTACAATAAGTACAGAGTTTCGTATTTCTAGGGACATGTTATTCCAAAGCTGTAATGCCAAGGTCCAAAGCCTCTGTAGCAACTAGTTCCGCATCTAGGTTGCCTAACGTTGGAAGCATTTCGAAGAAAGCTAGCAATATCCGCAGGTGAATGAGTTGAGAGGGATAGAAACGATATAATTTATAGTACATTCTATACAGTAGAATCAGTTTAAAGAAAGGACTTGTCACAGATCATTTTGACTAGCCCAAATTCATTCAGGGGCTGCTCCATGTATGGAGAAGTGCGCCAGTGCAAAATCTGGCTGCTGCATTTGAACAGACTCTAAAGGCATTAGATAATGCGATGCCACTATAATCAAATATGACACAGTCATATTCGAGAATTGGACGTACATAGATAAGTAGAGTTTACTTAGGGTTTTCTTTACACTGTCAACTTGACAGTTTAGGTTTGACCCCTTAAAGTAAAGAAAACGAACGTTTTGATACTTTTCTTGTCACTCGCTCAATGCGAGCCTTCCATGATAAATCGTATAATAGTGTGATACCAAAATACATATGTGAAGAAGCCTCGGGGGTCATAGTTTCACGATGCAACAGTAGGAGGAGAGTGATCAGATTTTTTCCGTGTGGCAGAAGAAGAACAGAGAGGGATTTACTTGCGTTACAGGTGATACACCATAGTTTAGCTCATCCTTTGGTACTTTAAAATTTGGGGAATCTTTCATGCGTTGTACAGAAAATTTGGGTTTTGAGTAATTTCTTGAACACTACAGTCGTCCGCAAAGATTCGGATATCGCAAGATATATCATTCAGAAGATCATTAATGTAAACAAAAACAGAAGTGGTCCCAGAAAAGTACCTTGGCGTACCCCTGCGTCAATGGAAAGCCAAGCAGAAGGCGGGCCTTGAAGGAAGGGGGACACGTTGTAACCTGTATGGTAGGTAACTGTTATCCATTCGATAAGAGATGCATCGGAAAGTAATGGGTGTAATTTGAAAATAATGCCTTTATACCACACGCGGCCAAAGATCTTTGAAATGTCTGAAAAGATCCTTTCTGTTCTATCGTTAGCCTCAAATCTATAATAAATACTATGTACAATACTAAGTAATTAGTTAATGGTGGAATGATTTTAGTAAAACTAGAATTTCTTTTGTAAGCAACTTGTTTCCTGTAAGACATTCGTAGAATATATCATACAGAAATTGTAGTCAGGATGACCCTGCTAAGGATGATAAACATCCGCTTCCGCAAGGGCCACCTAGGAAAAGTTGCCTTTACATTCCATTACAAAGAAAATTAAAGACAAAAAACTCCGGCATTAATATACATGATTTCAGAAATGATTATGAAGTGTTATTACAGACGAAGCAGTCAACAATGGAGCAAGTTTCAGAATATTGGTTTATAAAATATGTTTTAACATATCTAGAGAATCCAGAGGAGTGTGTGTGAATTTTTCCTGTTATGTGTAAAGGTGTATCAGAGAGTAATTTGGGGATATAGTGCCGTATGCACTTTTCGGTGGATACATGTTGGGGGGGGGGGTGGCATAGTGAGGAGTGTTGCGATATCTCGTGGAATATGGGTGAGTAACAGGTAAGGCTGAGAACAAGTAGCCAGGTAATTCGTTTTTAGTATATCTATAGTAAAATTTTAAAGCTTTCAGTTTAAACAAGTCAGGCATTTTTAAAACCTTTAGGTCCTTAAATAAGGGCTCAGTATGTGCATAATAATGTGTAGAACATATTGAACGAATAGCTGACTTCTGAAGTTTGAATATGCGATCATAGGAATAACCCCAAGCCAACATAGAGTAATTATTATGTGGTAGAAACTGAGAATTGTAAATTAAAAGAAGTGTATTTATAGGAAGCAGATGATGTAGCCCTTTAAGTATTCCTATAATGCGAGCAGTTTTATTAGCAATCTTATTTATATGGGCATTCCAATTAAATTTTTCGTTGATTATCAGCCCTAAAAAATCAAACTCTCTTCTTCTTTCTAATTGTGTGTCTTTTATTTTTAGATTAATATTCATGTTTAACCTACGTTGAGGAAAATAGAAAAGCATATATTTTGTTTTTGGTATATTTAGAGATAATTTATTTGCAGCAAGGCAGTGATATATTTTATTAAGTTCGGAGTTTATGTTGTTTGAGATATACCTGTTGTTTGACTGAGGTTCAAAATTGAAAATACAAAGTGAATTTGTGAGAGTTGTGTCATCAGCATAGAGTATTGACTCGAAGTTTTGGGTAGCTAGATAAAGAGCATTAACATAGATTATGAAAAGAAGTGGCCCAGGGATAGATCCTTGTGGGATTTAATTGCCTGTCTATTTTTTTAAAGGGAAAAAGGTTGGATCTCTTTGAACATTCAGGATAAGTAGAGGTTTGGAGGGAAAAGTTGAATAATTTAGCTAAAGTGCGCAAATTGCAGATGCGGTATTTTTCAGTATGGAATTGCCAATTTTATCCGCTAAAGTTGTAGAAATAGTCCTCATACAAGACAAGACCTTTTCACATTAACTGCAGACATTTGTAACATAAGTAGCGTTTTGTTGGTACTATATTCAAAGGTAGGTAAGGGAAGATAATTTTCATCCTGTGGCAGGTTACTCTGGTTGCAAAGAAATGATTGAAAATGTCCGTTTTCTCCAAATTATTAAGCTATTCCATTGTCATTTTCAAATGGAGATGGTATAGATAACATATTTTCCCTAAGACCAGTTTTGTTAAATTGCACCACCCTTCAATATTAAGGGTAGTTTCTAACTCATTTCTTACTTTGGCTATGAACACTCGAATGGAAGACCTACTTTTGGTAACGCGAGTATAACGTAACCTTTTATAAATTCAGTAATGACCATTGGAAGCGCGCGTTTTAAACGTTTCGGGCTCTGCTACGTTTCCGAATTAACCGTCTTAATCGCAGAATCCATCGACGGTTTATTGTTAGATCTAATTGTTAAATCTTTAAAGGGTAAATGTTGTTGAACAGTATCCAAGAACAGGCCTATCCAGTAGCTGCAATGTGATAAACGGTTTTTAAAATATACTAAAGGCTGTATACCATGGCGCATGCACTAACAAATCATTTAAATCTTCTGAAGTTCACATTTTTGAGAGACCAAGCCATCTTTTGGAAGGTAGGATGCTGTGGAACTAAGAGGGTCACTGTACAGTGTAAAACCAAGTGAGCTGAGGAAGAAATAGGTGGAAGTAGACCAGTATGTAGAATGAAACCTGAGAGTCTGTGATGATAAGACCCAGTAAGGACAGAGTATAATCAGTTGTTCCAATCGTTTCAGTTATAAGTTGGAACAAGTTATTTTGAGTGATAACACTTAACAGTTTAACTCCCAGATCACTAGATCTGTATTTAGAAATCCATTCTCTGTACCTATCATTGAAATCGCCTGTAATAAATAACGTATGAGGATTTCTTTGGAGGGCCAGTGATAAAAAATTTGAAAATGCATCAACAAATAAATCTCGTACTTCCACCGATTTACCTGGAGGTCTGCAATATACGATCCCGAGAATCTTCCCCAGGCGATATTGAATTTCAAACCAGAGGCATTCAGTGTTTGCGTCTTCCAGCGTGGTGCACCTTGTGCACAGCAGTATGTACATTGCAATCCTTCCACCTTGACCAAAGAGCCTCTGATTACGAATAGAACACTGGAAGCGTGCAATCATTAGAAGCTCGTCAGGATTGCTAACATCTAGCCAAGTTTCAGACAACATTATAAGCTCACAGTTTGCAGACTGGGCCATGTTTGCTAACAAGTTTAATTTGTTAACACTTCTGATGCGACTTATGGGCAATTGTACTGTGCTTATGTTCGATTGAGCCAGGATTTATCTGAATGTTTTAGGATATATACCGTGCTGGAGTCGCAAAATTTCAGTGATATATCGTAGACATAAATAAATCTTTGACATTTATAAGAATATCACAAATGATGAGAAACATAAAGCTGGTAGAACACCCTAATGTGCGTAGAAGCTTATGTCGAACGCTGTAAGTCCTTTCTGAGTATTAAACTTACATAAAGCCGCTCAATATTGTTTTCAAGTGACGACCCATTTATATTTTTCTGACTCAAGATAGTCTTGCTCAATCAGCTGAGTAATAATAGCATAGCAATAGACGCTGCATACATACGCATTAGGTTGCAATAAAGCAGTATTTGTGTCTCCATTTAAACACTTAGTAAAACATATAAATATATGAAAATGTATCAAAGGGATAGGTGCATCTTAAATAAGTGCGACGCACCAAAAGAACCACAAAAATACAAAAGTAAGCACGAAAGCGAGACGCATATGAATAAAGCTATGTAAAATATAGATAGAATATGATCATGAGTAGACACTCCTGGTAGGAAAAAAGGATACCGTGCACATAAAACGATAAAAAGGGTTAAAGTGGCAAAAACAATAAATTTTGTGGCTAGGTAGCACTGGTCAAATATACAGTCAGACGTTAGTCAATATACGTGAACAACACCAAGTACAAAAATATGTAAGCTCTCAAGGAATGGTTTTAGATACAGATCCAAGGGATCATTTTTACATTATGCAGTTAGCACTCAGGTCTACCAAAGGTATGTACCAGATCTAGACAAAATTAACTTATTTATTAATTGTTCATGACATTGTCCCCTTTCAAGTAAACTGTAAGACCAAATAAAGTACTGTACCGAAACAGTCAATGCAAGTGAAGGAACTCCGCCTACATGTAAATCCCGAACGAAATGAAAGATCAGAGAAGAAAAGCGTATCATGCTACAACCACAAGGTCTACGGGCAACCCTTTGCTTTTTACACTTAAGACATCGCGCCTGGCGTCATGTACAGCTGAGCAAAAGAAGGCACGCATAAATCAGTCAGAAATTACGATTACGTGCATTGGAGAAAAAAGTTCCACCCAACGTAAAAATAAAAAGAGAACACTTTGCACACTGCTGTCAGCTGACCCAGCAAACAAATTGACCAGCTGAAAACATGGAAATTTCAGGATAATAAAGTCGTTATTTCATATTGGCAACATTTCTGACGGCTATCTAATCTTGATGTATATATATTTGATGTAAAATACATGCAGTTTCAACTTATATCCTAATATACAAATTTGATACATATATCTTTGATGTTATATGCATTAATTGTGCCCGAAGGCCACATTATTTGGGCTTGTGTTGAATCACACACTGTGCACAATTTATCAGTGGAAAGTGAAAGATAATTTTATTAGATAACATCATCAGTAAAATAATGAACTTATATAAACTTGGTCTACACTTTCCACATTCTTTGGGGAAAAACGATTATCCAAGTCTTCTGCATTCTAGCTGGGTCGATTTCCTGTTTGGCTGATCAACGGGTAATTAAAACTCAATGTAAAATAATAAAAAAAACTTACAATCTTCATTTGATAAAGCACAATGAATTTAAATAACACTAGGGAAGCAAAACGCCGAGAAAGAGCTACTTTCTCGGTAAAATATGGTCCCTAGGCATTTTGCGGCATTTTTGCCGAGAAATGTCGAGGTGGACTATTGTTATTGGCGTTTCTCGGCAAAAACGCCGAGGCAAGAATGAGCAGAGAAAGGATCTTGGCGTTTCTCATTCAAAGTTGTTGTACAAAAACATGGGTTTGGGGGTAAAAATGTGCTTTCGTGAAATTTTTGGAATTTCTTGAAAAACCTTCAAGATGAAATGGCCAAATATATTGCTATTATGATCTCAATATATGTATTTACAAAAAGATATTAGGAATTTTTCATTAGTGCATCTGCTTTTATACAACCGTGATACAAAAATTGCAAAAAAAGCTGATTCTGCCTAAAGTGACAAAGTTGGCAATTCTTTATTTTTGACACATATTTAAAAAAGAACTGTTTATTCAATAGAAAACCCATGATATGTTTTTACTCTAAGATATTTTTTTAGAGTAAATCAATATTATTTGATCAAAATCAGATGATTAGGTTCAGAAAAATATCGGCGTGAACTTGACATTTTGGTGCAAATATCTGGAGTGTCTGTAATCAAGATTCAAAGCTAACACAGTCTCTTGGCTTCCATGTCAGCATTAAAAGTATTTTTCTTGGTTTCTTCATCTTGTATTGGGACAAAAACTACCAAATTTGGACAACTGATAGACAATGTATATATATACAAAGACGTCACAAATATCTCAAAATGAACAAAAGTATCCAAAATTGGTTAAATTCTCTACTTAAATTGTTTATAGCCCACTTGGTTGTTTTATGATGATCTTGATCACGCCATAGCACAAGTAATTGTTTATTTGAAAGTCCCACTGTAAGACTAGTGTAGTTGTACTCAGCGGCGTTCACTTTTAAAAGTCTAGATTTGTTGCTGGTATGCAGTTGGCGATCTGATTTTGAACTCTATCTTAGGATGACCCGTTCTTAAACTGTGCTGTAATTGTGTTAGACTTTTAAATATCGTGGACATCCTGCGGTTTTGTATGTGTGCATAGTGTTGCTTTCACAAGCTGAGGTAAATGTTAACACGCTCATTGCATTAGATGCAAAAGACCCAATTAAGTCTATCTGTGCATCAAACTGGATTCGTGCCATGATGATAGCATATCAGTTCATGTGATACATTACATTATAATGGCGATTTCGCTGGATGAAAAACGTACAATGCACTCATTTCTGTAACAGCTATATTTATACATAGAGCACATTTGGATGTGGTAAATAAATTCTGATTACGTACTTCTTGCAACCGTGGAAATTCTTTGATTTCTTCATCACATATGCTTACTCAGTCAGACTGTGATGGAGTGCTGCAGTTATTTAGATTTGGATCTAAAATAAAATATTCTATTGTTTGAAAACTTGTACCTGTGTATAATCAGCAAAGTTTCCAAGGAAGAGAAATGTAGACGACTATCGGCCTGCCCCAGTGTGAATTGACTGGGAAGTGCATAGTAATTGAGTCCCTGTTCCCTTCCTCGGTAGACATGCTAACAATTTTTTTCTCGTTTCGTTACCCCCTCATTTATTGGCTAAAATGCAGAGAAATACCGATGTACCTATACCGTCCATACCTGCTTCGGCATCTTGCAAAAAAAGCGAGAAAGGCTGAGGCAAGAAAAAGAAAAAGAAAAAAGGACACCGTCGTTTATCGACGTTTTTTCCAAGAAACACCAAGGCCCTTTTGCTGCGTATTCCTACTTGGCCGTTTCTCGGCGTTTTGCCAAGATACGACAAGTTCCTTTTAAGCCGATTCCTACCTCGGCATTTTCGCCGAGAGACACGGAGTTCATTTCAATGCCAATTCTTGCCTCGGCGTTTTTGCAGCGCAACACTCCGAGCAATAATCCACCTTCGCATTTCTGGGCAAAAACACTGAGGGATCATATTTTATCTCGGCAATTAGTGGCAAAACGCGGCCCTTTCTCGACGTTTGGTTTCCTATAGTATGTATGGATGTTGCACTGTTCAATAATTCACAAAACCCAGGGTTTACCAAAACCTTGGGATTTGTGACGTCGCAAAACCCAGAGGTTTGCAATCTCACAAACCCCAGGGGTTTATTCTGTTGTTACAAAGTTAACAAAAAAACCAGCGTTTTTTACAATACAAAATCCTAGGTTTAGTGGACAGGAAAACCACGGGTTTTGGTCTGTCATTTCACAGTGTTACACACCCAAGGTTTTTAGACAAAACCCCGGGTTTTGTTATCTTTTACAAACTGTGCAGAAAATTCGCTTGGCTTCTTACTTATGATAATTGACTTTCTAAGTAAATCCAAAATACATGTAATGTAAACTATTCTGGTTAACAAACAAAAATGTTGTTCGGCTGATACTAAATGAGCATATTATATGATTTTCCACTTCATATCCAGAATAATCCCTGTATTTGAATATGCTGCAGTACATATGCAACTACACACAATATCATGACGGTCTCTGGGACATACTGAAATGTGCCACAGCATTGGATGGACAGAACATCTTTGGAGGTATAGCCACTTGTTTGCCTCGCCTCTTCGGTCATTCCGATCCATGCTCCTCTGTGTTGATGCACGCAACCACCCTACAAAAATAAATACACAAAAGTGCATAAATAGATATACTACAAATACATAAAATTTTTACCTATTTAAAGGGCTAATGACCTTGTTAAAGGACAAAGAAAGTTACAGCTTAGACACGATATTACATGGAAATATCACTGTGAGCCACATCACTTAGTGACCTACTTTTGCAACACAATGTTTTTTTGGCTTCCGATACATGTGTGTGTGCTAAGTGTAATGGAACGAAGTAAAAGAATGAAGGAGTTACGCCTGAAGATGACAGCAAATTATTTGAAATAACATAAGTGATATGCCTGGATGATTACACAATTTGAAAAAACAAAATAGTCAAAATAAGGACACGAGAGCAGAAACAAATTCATCAGTCTCAATATCATCATGATCATCACAGAGAAAGTCATCATGATCGGATACACAAAGGGATTCTGTAACATTTGTCGTGTACATTTCACAATGAATTTCCTCACGCTATTTATATCGGGCTAGAGAGCGTTGCCGTTAGTCCAATTTGCCCTTTGCTCTGCTGTTCGCCACTGCGGTCACTGTCTTGTCGTCCAGGTGGTTCCAGTCTATGGATGTTCTCACAAAAAAAAAAAGAAAGCAATTTACTTCAGGTTGGTTCCCTGTCTATAGTGTGTTCAGGTTATCAGTCTTGTACGCTGGTGATCTAAATATTCTAGTAGTCACTTACAATGTCAGTTGTGTTGCAATTCTCAAACTTAGTAGGGTTGATACTCCTTCTGTTTCGAGCTGTAGGCCTAGTTATGTAATCACTGATATTGATGGCCGCGTATAAAACCATTGACCAATTTACACAACAAAGTCAGTCTGTTGAATTTTCATCTCTTCGTGTTTAACTTACTTACTATTTCTGTCATTAAGCCGTGATGACGGGATTTATAGTCAGTTATAATCGAGCACGCAGCATTCCTCTGTATCGATCTATTTTAGCTTATTGGTGTCTTTGGCAAAGTATGAATCCCATACTGATGAACTGTAGTCCAAGGTGGTTCGTATACCTACTAGGGAATTGTACGCCAGTCGTTAACTGTCTGGTGAACACGAGTTAATGTGTCTCTTTAGGACACTGTGTTATTTCTTTTTTCTCATTTGGCAGGAAACCAACACGACCCTGACGGATGTAGCTTTTTTAATCTCAATAAAGGGATCTATGTATGTCGTAATCATGTGTACAACCTGAACTTCTACAAAACCAAACCCTTCTGGTCTGCTGTCACGCCTGCAGTCGCCTTCCGAGCCTTCTCGCACTCCGTCAGAGAGCGTAACGGTACTCTGCGGTATACGTTGCCCCACAGCTCCGCTCATGGCAAAAGATAGTGTTTACAGGGGTTTGCTATAATCAAAACTGGCTTTCATCGTCAAAGTTTATATTTTGTAAAATATTGAGATGGTACTAGCTTGATACTGTATATATTTAACAGTAATTTTACAGTGTACCACATGTGGATTTTCTTTAAGCCAAGGGGTGAGTACCTTAACCAGGTAACGTTTTAATGGAGCAATCTAAAAAGAACTTACCCTTGTGTCCAGCAGGATATGACCACAAAGAACAGGTGACCTACAATGACAGTGGCCATTCGTTTCATAACCTTTGGTTGGATTAGGCATTTATATTACTTTTACGGGAAAGTGTAACACGTGGCCTACATTCTGAGACATATGCGGAACTGATATAATTTACGTTTCGTATTTTTGTGTTGGCCTACATTTTTGTAAAAATTGCCACGATTAACATTTTGGTTCGCTGCCTGTAGAGTAACCTCTTGAAAGCAACTGATCCATTCCTGGTCAGAATACTACAGAGAGTCAACAGCTTTGCTTGGGGGGGGGGGGGGGGGGCGGGCTGGCCGCATATTGCACCCAAACCGCATCCAGGAAATCTATTGACCTGGGGCGTGCCATCATGACTTCTCTTGTTTATAAATCTTCGTAATTATTTATAGTAACAGGAAATTTGAGTAAAAACGTTATGGCAAACGACAACTTATACTCGAGTGCTTATGGTCGATGTGAGCGGGAAAGGGTTCAATGAATTATCATTATTATTATTATTATTATTATTATTATTATTATTATTATTATTATTATTATTATTATTATTATTATTATTATTACTATTACTATTATTATTATTATTATTATTATTATTATTATTGTTGTTGTTGTTGTTGTTGTTATTATTATTATTATTATTATCATCATTATTATTTTACTCATTACAATAAATTTGTCCATGTATACTGATGTTGGTGGTGGGGATGGGGCATGGCATCTGCCCTTGATGTTTGTATTCTTACCCAATGATATAACTTTCAGACAAGTTAGGGGAACCTCTCAAAACTGAATCACAAATTTTACAGTAAACTGGTCGACCCAACGGCTACATTTTGGCTGTAATAAAATTATTACCACACGCTTCTGCAAATTGGTGAAATATTGTCATGCTGGCGACAATGGAAACTCTCAACCTTTGCTTAAACTGTTCATATAGACCTCCTGATACGAATTTTGAGGCTATCCTGTCTGGTCCATGTCCCATGTAATTGTAGACGCATTGCCTCGGATTGGTTTTGATATAAACAATCAAATTAGTCTTTGTCTGTTATAAAGTTCATATGGTAATGGTCACAGTTATATGCGTCAATACCAATGATATATGTAACACGTAAAAAGGTATAATTGCAATTATTAAAGCAACAGTACCGAGATAGAATACCAAATATTAAATTGTGACGAAAAAAGGAAAGAACTTCTACTCTCATTATATGTTGCATGGAAACCAAATTGCAAACCTCTTAATTTAAAATCATACACAGGACAATCGCAACGAATACAAGGCTGTTTCATACGAATTTAAAAATCGAGTTAATCAAATAGATGTAAAAGAAGAAGAGGAAAAAAAACATTGACCCCAGTGAAACCCCTTTTTATGATGTAACAATTCCCAGCTGAGCCATCCCGAATTTCGGGATTGATACTTCAGTATGTCGACTAGCCTGCACAATGTAATCAAAGGTGTCCAAGATGCCAATCAGAAAAACAGCATCCTCAAAAACAATAAGAAAACAAAACAAAAAACCCTAAACAAAGGCACCCTTTGATGTCTGTTCTCCGTTGTACTAAATGTCGTTGGTTGTATACTCTGAGAATTGAGCTGAAGAAATTACACATTCTGCCCTGCTGAAGTCAAACAAAGATACTTACTATTCGAAAAAGAAACCAAGAAGATGCAATTTATTCTGAGTTGTTCCCTATGGTTGACAAAAAGAGCTAGATTACCTGCACAACAGAAACCACCAAACCAATTCAAAACTAATCAAATAATTATACGATTTATGACTGTAGAACCTATTATTTACACATTAACGAAATGGTTATTATAGCACATTGTATGTGTAGCCATACGGAAGTGCCATACAAATTTCTTATGACCATAAAATATACCATCGCCAGAAACTATGTGACAAAAAGGTCATGCAATCACCAGTGTTGTTTTGATAATCACACGGGCGATAATGTTTCACATGTACATTCCTTTTTTTTTCGATAGGCTCAATTTTGTGCCCTCGAAACTTCCAATGCCATAAAATTTCTAAATATAAACACGTATTTGTCATTTGTATGATCATATCTGTCCTCCCCCATCTTAAATTTGGCTTGGATAAATGATTATTCGAACACGAATTTATTGCCTGTGTATCATGTTGCCTATCTCATAATGTTTCTCCAGTGCTGCCAGCCATTGGCTCTAAACACCACAAACTCGCTTATGGCGCCACACACTTCTGGAAATAAAGGATGGAGATATAAATTATGACGTTTTTGATAAAAACATTAACGGAAGATAAAAACTGATGATTATAATTTATTATAAATATATAGCCACACTGATAGGACAGAAATCTAAGTGACTGTGAAATACGCACTTGTACATGTAACTGTAAAGGTTAAACCTTCTGTACTAATTAAATTGTTCAGCTTGACAATAAATAAATAAATAAATAAATAAATAAATAAATAAATAAATAAATAAATAAATAAATAAATAAATACATACATAAATATATAAATAAATAGATAGATAGATAGATAGATAGATAGACAGACAGATAGATAGGTAGATAGATAGATAGATAGATAGATAGATAGATAGATAGATAGATAGATAGATAGATAGATAGATAGATAGATAGATAGATAGATAGATAGATAGATAGATAGATAGATAGATAGATAGATAGATAGATAGATAGATAGATAAATAAATAAATGGATAAACCTGTTTTTGTAAAGATGTGTTTGTATATGGGTTCAACTCGTTTCAAGAGTTTACTCCGTTTTGCTACGCTGGCCATAAATATAATCCGGATTCTAATTTAGTATTTTCAACTGATAAATAGTGGTCATTATGATTGCGTTTGCTAGAAATCTCAACGCGAAGACCCATACCAGATTAGAGGCAACAGCAGATAATTGATATTCTATTCCAACTTAGTGGCACAGCATAACCGAGTTCTTAGGGTCAGAACCTTCCAATAGAATGGACTGTTTTATCAGCGCTTGTCAGAACCTTCCAATAGAATGGACTGTTTTATCAGCACTTATGCTCACAGATATGCTCCTTGGTGTGTGCTCGCACAGTATGGAAAAGAAGACAAAATAAATGATGTGGGTAATTATGAACTGGCTAACTTGTGCTCGGCGAAATTGTTCAGAAGCATTGCTATTGTGAAAAGGAAGGAACAAAACACCGAAGGTATATATTGTAATGTTTTCATATTCGATTTTTGCGTTTGCAATTTAGAATAATAGATTGGTTAGGTATGTTTTCAAGCAAAAATGACTGGAATACTGATATAATAAGGTTGTGCGATACAATTGACTCATCAAATAGTCCAGAAATAAAACTTACTCATATTCATAAATGTTAACATAACAATGCCAGCAAAGTTAACTACAGCAAGGAGCGTCTCTACCCTCCTTGGAGGGTCTCTACCCTCCTTGATTACAGCAAAAGGCAAAGATTCAAGAATTACCAAAACATCAACATTCATCTTCCCATAACAACGTGAAGAAATAGATTGCACTCCCGACTTCAGACATCTAGTCACCCACAATAGGCAACTGGCGGTTTCCAGCGGATCTTCTCAACTTTTGAAATATTAATCATTAACAACATACTTTTTTTTTCTAAGATACGGGTCTATTCGCTTAAAACCCAAAATTTATCACTGGCGCAAAAGATACAAAGCGACATGGTAGGCCGGTCACTTTTTGGTTCTCCTCTCAGTCAGCAGAGTTGACAGCGAAAGAATAAAGTAGCCCGAGTTCGTTTTCGCGATAGTTATGAATCTGGAAAGTTATGGCAATGCTCTACCTCCTTTATAACTATGCGTCGCAGAACACAGCACAAGAAAAACGTTTATGAATGAATGAGTCTTGATGCACAATGTTATACAAAGGATTGTGCATTATAATCCGGATTCTAATTTAGTATTTTCAACTGATAAATAGTGGTCATTATGATTGCGTTTGCTAGAAATTTCAACGTGAGGACCCATACCAGATTCTAATTTAGTATTTTCAACTGATAATATAAGGAAAAGGTGGCCTGAAGAAAAAAAATCCTTGTGTGGCTATGAGAGAAGAGAACCACGTCCGATAGATGTGGTATCTACCAAATTAGGATAAACACGAATAGAACGTTCTTGTATTCCTCCTGTACATGAAATTACAGTCCGAAAGGCTAGAGTAATGTATTCCCATTACTTTCTAACGTCATTTGTAGGTTAACAAATTAGACGACAGCATGTCGATACATCAAATTGTGTTATGGTAAACTGAGTGTACAACTTATCGTGGATGACTCTAGAAGTTTGAATTCATTTGCATTGAACAGTAATCAGTTTGATCAATTTTCAAACATACAATCCAATGGGAATACATCACTGCAGTCCGCAAAAATTATACTTTTTGGGTTGTGTGTAAATCTGAATACCCGTGGTTTATCAAACCGAAGCTCAATTTATGTGAACCCTTTCCTAGTCAGTTTACGGCTGAGTCAATCGTTTCTCTGGGTGCTGATTGGGCGGATTGCGGCTAGGGAACGCCAGTGACCTCGGGCGTGTCATCATGACACGTACAAACTTGATCAAAAATGTTTTCTATTAACAAGATATTCAAATTTAAGGGTTCAGGGCAAGATAAACACAAATATGTAGGATGTAAAAATTGTTTGACTAGAATAGAGAGGTCATACGTAAACTGTCTATACCAGCTATCGCATGTACAAAACAGGCGACCAGCGGAGTCTGATAACTGAAGTGATACTTGACGTAGAGCCACAGAGTGTAAAGTCGACGCGAAATGTAAATTTTACATTTTGCCTAACTTATTTTTGGCTCAAAACGTAAGGAAACGCAAAATGTAAATAACCAACAAGCTTTGAAACCACAAAATGTCAAGTCAACGCAAAATGTAAGGAGGCAAGGTGACAGTAATCCATGAAGGAATTCCGGGTTATGGTCATGGAAATTAAAGGTTTGCAATTTTTCTTGACTATATATTTTTTTCTAAATGTACCCAAAATTAAGTTTAGAAATAAAAAAAAAAAACCTGGCTTTTGTATTCAACTTTAATAATGAGTTTTATACTTTTTTGTTATATTAGTTTCCAGCTAGATGTCAAGTTGTACTCACATTTTTGGCAATCTGCGTATACGCTTATTTAACATAAATTTAAATGCTACAATGCTATAGCTTTTGGTCACAATAAAATGGACGTGACTATGGAAATCTTCTTTTCAAATGAAATTGTATGGGCGTATACATCTGCTGCAGTTTTACAGAAATCCATGCGTTAAATGCTGTGCGTTTGCCTAATTTCATGAAATTAAAATGCAAATTTAGTTCATGGTCTATTTGACAAAGAAATATGATAAAGAATTGTAAGTTTCAGTCCAGGTTGCAGGTGTTGCAACCTCTACTATATTCAAATTATGAAAAGCTCTTTCAATTCAGTTAACGATTGATAAGATATAATGGCAACCATTAACAGTTCTTATAGCCCCCCCCCCCCCCCCAAAAAAACCCATCCTGCTGTGAGCCGTTAATTTGTTTGCTAGCTTGTTGACAGCCAACTTCAAATCTCCAACATTGCCCCGTTAGTGGCCGTTGGACAAAAAAAATCAACTCTTGGATTTTCAAAAAACTGGTCTGTTGGGCTACAAATATTGTGCTTGTGTTTCATCTTATCTGCAAGTGCATAAAATTACATTTAGGCTATACGTGGATTAAGAGGTAAAATAATGCATGTTCGACATTTCCTGAAAATGATTGTTTGCATTTCTTTATGAACATTCAGATAAAACCCAGCAGTGATGAGTGTTGGTAACGTCAGAATTTAGTACAGGCCTACTCACACAAAATTTAAATTCGATGTTTTCGATCTTCCTAATTGAGTTTTTGCAAAGCTAAGTTCATTGAACTGCGGGTTAAACAAATGGGTATTAAGTTAAGCGGTGCATGTTCTAACAGGTTCCATAGAGATCGTTGGGTTAGGCAGACATATTCCATGTCCATTACTTTATTCAACATTATTAGAAATTAAAATAAGGTGTTAATACTAATCAATGAACGTTCCATGAATGTAACTACCAATGTTCTAGAAATTTACGCGCTAGGCTTAAATTTTGCGCTTTCGCGCTAGTACTTGCTGCGCGAAAATAAGATGCACCAAAATTAATTAACATAATGAACGATTAAATAGACAAGTCAGTAATGCAAGAAATTATAACAGAAAATATTTTCTAATTTACGGACAATCGAGTTTGCGAGAAATTAACCACACGCGAAAATTTCATGCCTACAGTATTCAAATGAACTATGGAAATGGGCCATATATAAGTTTCAATTTAGTTTTATTTCAAAATATGTGCAAGTTTGTCCAGAACAAAATTGATCTCATCAGTTGATCTGTCACTTCATTGCTTACAATCACAACAAAAATAAAAGATAGATAGATAGATAGATAGATAGATAGATAGATAGATAAATAAATAAATGAATAAATGAATGAATGAATGAATGAATGAATGAATGAATGAATGAATGAATGAATGAATAAATAAATAAATAAATAAATAAATAAATAAATAAATAATCATAGGGACATGTTTTTATTTTACATATTACCAGTAGTCATGAAGATTAGCTGTTGAGTCGTTGACCTTTTATCGTCTTAAGATTTACTCAACGTGATCCTCAGTGCTACTCTTCTGTAAACGATGTGAAACTCTGAAAGACCATACAATGTGGCGCCAATTAATCATATATAAACACTGCATCTGACACAACCTTTCATCTCCTGTGTTGATAAATACCATGCGTCATACAATGGATAAAATGTACAAGCACCGTTGGCAAACACGTCAAATGTAAAGAGCTGGTGTGGTGTGTGTTTATGGCTGTCGACATATGAATGAAACAGCCTCGCGCAACATGGTGGTGGATAACATGACAGGCTGCAGCCATGGCCCTGCTGGCGGACTGGATGCATGGAGTCCTGTTGGGATAGTCGTCTATTGCTTAACTGGATTGATAGCAGCTGGGGCAGTGACGGGCAATGGAATTCTTCTCTATCTCTTTGGTCGTAACAAGAGTCTACGAATACCATGCAATATTTTTGTGTGTTCTTTGTCCATTGCCGACTTCAGCATGGGTTTGATTTGTATACCATTGCATTTACTTCTGACTTATACACTGTGTGATATGCCAACTGACGTTTACAATGTTCTATGCACAGTATCTTCAATAACACAAGCTACAAACTTGTGTGTTTCTTCGTGGGCTGTATTAGAGCTTGCTTTGGACAGGTTCACATCAATCATTTTTCCTCTTCATTACCCAATGTGGATAACAAAAAGAAGAGCCTTTTGCATTGTACTTTGTACATGGCTGATGACTTCTGTATGCTATTGCATATCAGTTTCACCTTACACAGCTCTGTTTCATGGTGATTCAATAGTCTATGTGTTTTGTGGTGGAAGGATTGTCGTGCGAAAAGTTCAAATGATTCTGTATGCAATAGCCGGGCCCTGCATACCATCTCTGGTCACAGTAATTCTAATTGCAAAATTGCTTCATGTTGGGTACGTCCAGAAGACCGCTATCCAATCGATGCAAGTCGGAACGGTCCAGGCACATACAGTGCGTAGAAATAGCAAGGGAAAAAGCAAGAAAGCTGCCAATATTGGAAGTGTTTACTTGCTTATTTGCATAATCAGCGTCATCTCTTCTGTTAGTGTCCTTGTCGTGAATTGGGCACGTATAAGTGGTCTTTCTGAAGAGACTTTAGTCTACTACAATCAAGTTGCTTTCCTCGTATACATTCTGCCTTGTACCACCAACCCCTGGCTGCACACGCTCAGAAACCGTCGATGGCGGCAAGCTCTTTTGGCACTGATCAAGCGGACAGATCGATATCATAAGTGACTTTAATTGAAAATTATAATTGATCATGAACAAATATCGGTTCTTAGCCAAATGAAAACATAAAGTCAGCAACGTCACAATTTAAACCTTCAAAACAGACATACATGACAGTTTTGATAAATATCTTAGATCATTTTCATATTACATACACTATTGTATTCATACATAGAATTTTGCAATCGGTGTAAAGTACAGCGTATGTTATGATGCGTGAAATGTGCACTTTAGCTGCGAAACCTGTCACTGAATAGAGAACATTGGATTTTCAAGAGTTCGGTGTTGCCTAATTTTGGTTTGGTGTGCATCATCTTGAATCTTAAAGCAGATCAATTTTAATACATTTCTTACATTAATGGTAATAATCTTAGCTATCTGTCGATATGTTTCATTGCAGTGTTGTGGCCTTCAATTTAAACTTGGTCAGGCCAGATTCAAAAATTTCAAAATTCTACGCAACTTTCTGTATATTAACATACTTTTGGTGATAGTAGACCTAAATGTTGGTCCGACCAGTCTGACCAATCGGACCCCAAGGCTACGGCCCTGCATTGAGGTTTACATCCACGATTTTGGGAAACATTAATACTTTTCAGAAAAGATTGTTTATTTTTCAACGTTTATATTCTAAAAAAGTGAGCAGAGTCCTTGACGTAGGCTAAATTTACGTCAGGCATGAGCAAACTTAATAGGCCTACTCTGGCATCAATGGAACTTTCCTTTTTCATGTTTTCGTATACAAATATTATTGAAAACAGATATATCATCGGAACGAATGTTGTAGACTCATTTCGATATCAAACACACACCCTGGAAAAAACAATTGTATATCAGAATTATTCGGACACTGCAAAATTTGAGAAATTAAACGGTTTTCACACGTCACTTTCTAAACCATGTAATGATTTCGCTGTTGTTATCTAAAGTTAGATTCAGCGCTCAATTGACTTACTTTCAATCTTTTTACTACACTTCTATGTTTAGACAACAAGGATAATGATTACTGGCGTGAACAGTTGGTTAGATGATAAGGTTACTGTAACACAGAGAGTTTGGATCCTTTTTACTTTCAATGCACGCGGAAAGACTTGCAAGATTCAAACAGTGTGACGTCAGGCAAGATTGATACTTTGTAAACGTGTTGGTGAGGATAACACTATAGCTTTATTATCACACCAGAGGAAGAGCTGGTGACAGAACTGACCTGAATTAGTGATTGGATGTTTTAGAGTACATCTCTAATGAAACGTAGTACACAGAAGGAATGTGCAGTATAGGAAACACTAGAAAAGGAGAATCCATGTGCATATGTGCTGGCGTCTGAGATTGCTGCCACTGTGTTAGCAGATCTCATTAGCTATTGGCAAATACCACTATATATATATATATATATATATAGGCCTAACTCAGTATGTAACGATGAAGTTTGTTTTTTTTTTAAATAAACACCAGGTAAATAACCGATATACTGGTACATGAAAATGACGTCCTTCATATGGTCATATATGACAACACTCTTCCCTCAACAGGCCTTCTTATCGTACAACTGTGAACAATAATTTCTCATGTTCTGACCTGTTGATTACATGTCGTTACTATATGCCCAGTAATACACATTTTACGGGGTTATGCTGAACAGACGAAACTTGATGTGCTCTGCGACAGAATTTATTGTACCTCACAAATGTCAAACTTGCAAGGAGTGACGTGTACTGCCCTTCTTATTAGCTGCGGTACCTATCCATCTGCTGTCAAATCAGTTCTACATGTTTTTCACCAACTTTTCACTCCTGAGTATCTTGTTACATTTATTATTATTTTGTTACATGTTTTTCTGTTTCATGTTATGACTATGTTACAAAATATGATGTTCGCTAAAAGACTGAAATACATTCAGATGCTGGTACCATGTACAGGATAGGCTACTGGTGCTGGTTAGGCCCGTAACACCAATTTTTGGGAGGGTCACAGTGATCCTGGTGACGATTTTAAGGTATCTTAAAGGCTTCATCCAGGATGGATCATTCATCTATTCTAATCACAATGGGATGTAACACTGAACAATATGGAGCAGCCATTGGCCTCTTCATATCTATTCATATTTCAGGTATTACACAAGTCATTCATGTTACTTGTGCATCAATAAGTAACAAGATCACCACTTCCTATTGTGTCTTAGTAATAATATTTGTAAATATTCGTTACAATGGGATTTTTGTGCTCATGGCATATTTTCAATGTTCTATGTAAACACTTTGACTTATCCATTCATGTGCATCCCGACCCAGGAGCTAATGAAACTTTTACTGTCAATCAACTTAAGGTATGTCTTTGCAATGTTCGCAATATTGAAAGTGATGGCAACCTTGATGAAACCCATCTTCTCTCAGAGTCTGAAAAATTTAATATAATCACGGTCTTCGAAACCTGGCTTCATGCAAGCTACCCAAAACAAAATCCTACATAGCGACAATTTTCAACCTCCGTTTGCAAGAGATATTCCGACAGGTAGAGGAGTAGGCCTCTTAACTTTTGAACATTCATGTCTACCAAGCGTCGGGCGATCTGATCCAGAGGACCAAAACTGTGAATGCATATAGGTGGTGATATCAACCAGACGCGGGTCAGTTCTGATGGGGAACTATCATCGACCACCCGGCCAACCCGTACAAATCCGTAATGCTTTCCTGGAATCTTTACATAATTCCGTTACTTCCGTTATGGATAGTAGCCCTTATTTACTGATACTTACCAGGGCCTTCAACAATAGATGTGTTTAATAGAATTCCACTCCCTCTGACAGCGAACTTCGCATGTCTCTCAACAATCTCGTAGCACAGCTCAATCCTTTCCAACT
Source organism: Hermodice carunculata (assembly GCA_964020975.1). Classification (NCBI taxonomy): domain Eukaryota; kingdom Metazoa; phylum Annelida; class Polychaeta; order Eunicida; family Amphinomidae; genus Hermodice; species Hermodice carunculata. Next base: position 16,932,654 of record OZ026617.1, on the reverse strand, counting down.
GATAGATGAACCAACCAGAACAAATGAGTATTCAACTAATCTGTTGCACCTTCTATTCACTGACTCGCCTTTCGTATGGAATTTCAAAAAAGCTGATTTTCAAGGCCTTAATACTACATTATGCTCAGCTCCGTGGGACACTGCCTTCGACGTGTTCGATTTTATTTAAGACAGTCTGTTATTGGTCTGACCTATTCTTAACTACAGCAAAGCAGTTTTTCCCATATGAAGAAGTCACCATTCGGCCCAAGAACAAACCTTGGGTTACAGCAGATATTAAAAAAACAGAGCAACCGTGCCTGAAAAAGATCGAAAAGGCTATCTGACATGCCCCGCCCTTTCAATCTAGATGCCCACTTTAGATTTAATAGGTTTTCTCAGTTTTATAAAAAGAAACGCAACAAAGTTGTCAATGCCCTAAAACGGTCGATTAACACCTACATTTCAAAATTACGTAAACAGCTGGATGAGAAAAGTATAAATCCCAAACATTGGTGGAACTAGTACTTGTTCAAATCTGTACTCGAAAGCAAAATTCCTGAAGATATACCCCCCATAATTGAAGATGGCAATATTATTTCTAGTATTATCGAAAAGTGTGAAGTATGTAATGCATATTTTGCTAGCCAGTGTGTAACTCCCGCCGCCAATGATGCCCCTCCCTTGCCCGATCTAACGTATCGCACGGACGCACGTATAGGAGAATTCACGATCAATGAAGAAAGCGTTAGGAAATTTTCATCCTCATTGAGACTGGTGTCTGCTTCAAGACCTGACAATAGGGAGATTTCAGACAAACCGAACCACTTACAACATTATCATTAAAAATCAGATCCAAGTTAGCCAACAAAACTTACTTGAATTATAATATGGAACATCTAATAGAAGTTCAACTCATAGCATAAATATTTTTAGAATATGATGGCTGCTGTGTGAATTATGGCGACATTTATAATATATTATTTTGGTTCACTTTATTCAAACAAAATGGTAAACCGAACCAAAAAATGAGAAAAAATGAACCAAAATTAAGCTTAACCGAAACAATATTGACTCAACATGGAAAACAAATCCCAGTTATATATGATTTTGCCTTTGGCATATCCAAAAGAATTACTCATTCGAAATACTATATATTGCTAAAATGTAATGCAGTTTTACCTATAGCAATGGACTTTTGAAAAAAGCATCTCCTGCTTGCACACATGAAGTTTTCAGGTAAACCGGACCACAATATTAAAAACAAATGCAAAGGTTACCTGATCTTACTTCTAATTACACATTTGATGATGGACACGGTGAATTTTCGGTACCATTACATGATTTATGGAGTAATTGATTTTCAGTTCATTATCAATACAAGCAGAAATGGTCTGCGACTGAAAACCTCTGAACCAAGGTGTATCAATGGAATAATCATTTAATGGTATGGGTGGCACATGAACTTAAAAGTAGATCAATGTCACTCATGTTTCAGAGCTTCATTATAGTCTCAAAGATACAAAGCTGGTATAAATTTGACAGACTGTATAATACCATGTACAGTGTTAGTTTTAGCATGGTATTTTAATGTTTGACTTATAAAATAGGTCAATGCCACTCATGCCATATGTCAGTATGTGGGTCAAGGGGTGAAAAGCAAGGTCAGTTGCTCGTGGTTAACATGTATGAGAAGCTTCTTTACTCTAGACAAGTCAGAATTTGTATAATTGTTATCTTTCAATATAAAATTCAAATTAATACAAGGTCTCTCACTGATCACGTCAACTTCTGTACATATATATTTATTATGTTCAATAACTTTGCACACGATTACATCACCATGAATGAAGTTAATGTAACATCTGTTTCGATTTCCATGGATAAACTGTATTATTATTATTATTATTATTATTATTATTATTATTATTATTATTATTATTATTATTATTATTATTATTATTATTATTATTATTATTAATATTATTATTATACTTTTAGCAGCTCTTTTTTCAATACCAGCTAGATGTTACTTTTTAATAGGAGCAACTGCCACTAAAATAAGAGATTGGCAAATTCTGAACTCACTATACTATTTTCATATGTAAACAATTTTATGCATGCTACATTGGCTTTTCCTGAAAAGTACATGTACACATCTACTGTCTTAAGTCTGCATGGAAACAAGGGTGATCTCATGGCATTGACTAGGACCTCTTTTGATGCATGAATGACAGAAATATGACACTTGTACATGTTCATGTTTTTATTTTTAGCAAATTACAGTGAACAACATGTAGTAGAATTAATGATGGACCATCTCAGCAATAGCCTTATTGCTAGTAGCATGCATTCCTAGAGTGCCAACTAATTGTCACACAACAACTGTCACTAGTTTGTTGAACAACCTTCACCGTGATTATCAAAAGACCACACCGAGCAATAGTTTTTTGTGGGTGAAAAGTGTTGCGAGACACATAAGTTGCAGGAATCTCTTGGGAAGATGTGAGCAGCTGTATTTTCTAAAGAAAAATTGTAAACTTGAACTAAGCTGGGATCAACACCAGTGAACAATGAAACCTCTATTATCAGAATCTTAATTCCTCATTTCTTACGACCATCTTTACAGTAAAACACCTTTGGCTTCCCTTTAGTGAAGTGCCCTGCACAACTTATTGCACAAGTCTCGTGCCACCATGTTTTGCATGTTTGTCACCTATACCATTCATCAGCGCTAAATAGGTCCTCTGGATGACCATAAGCAAAATTGCAGTGGTGACACCCATTTTTACTTTTGGTTTGCTTCGGGGAGTGGCCTACAGTATTTTTCTGTTTTGTTGCTTTTCTCCCACGTTTCTAACTATTTTGTTTTTTGGTTTTCTGTATCTTTTGTCTCTTGATAACAATAGACATAGATTTGTGACTTTGTGAAGGGAGGTTCACTCGCCGTTTAGTGGTACCCCTCTCCCTATATGGCACTGATAACAAGTCTCGGAAAGATACAGATGGCTTTTGTGCGGATGAATTTTTTTAACCTTTTTATATTTTATAAAAAATGTTTTTTATGCATTTTATTTACTATTGGGGCATTTTGTGCTAATGTGCACAAGACTTATGCAAATTAAAAGTGCCTTAGAATGTACTTTCTCTCTCTCTCTCTCTCTCTCTCTCTGTCTCTCTCTCTCTCTTAAGAAGAGGCTATAACTTGAAATTTAATATCTTTTTATTACGCTGGGCTCTTGAATTTTTTCAAAAATTAAAGACATAAGTTATTATATTTTAAAAATTGCATCGTGGACGTGACAACTCATATCTTTCCATTATTATGTCATTTATGCAGAACTGGAAGAAAACTTTATTGCAGGCTAACTATATTTGCTGCAAAACTTGGGCATTACCTTTCTTTGTAATATATGTACGTTTTATATTACAATGAAAGGCTAATTATGCACAATCAGCAAAATTCAGTTCTGAACCTGAGGGTTGAAGAACTTTTGTTAATATTAAAAAGACAAAACAAAGTTTAATGTTTCTAAATTGTTCATTGTAGCATGTTGGCATGAAACTAAGGATCACTGAAAATTTATTATTATTATTATTATTATTATTATTATTATTATTATTATTATTATTATTATTATTATTATTATTATTATTATTATTATTATTATCATTATCATTATTCTTGTTATTAAAATTTATTATTATTATTGTTGTTGTTATTATTATTATTGTTGTTGTTATTGTTGTTATTATTATTATTGTTGTTGTTGTTGTTGTTATTATTTGCAATACAATTGGCTTCACAAAAACACAAAGTTATGTCTTGGAGTTTGAATGTGAAAATGTAGAATAAAAAATGCATGTAGGTAAGTTGTTCTAGACATGTTGCTGAGCAGCTGTTGCTACATAACCCATATATGGTAAACCGAACCAGCATATCTGGTAAACTGAACCAGTATACACTGGTTCAGTTTATCAGATTTAACCTGATTCAGTTTTTAAATGACCTTCAGGTATAGCGAACTAGCAAATACTGAGCTAGAGTACAGCTATTATCGTCCATGAAATGTTAGGTTTTGTGCTCACGTAAACAATATCACCACATTTAACTGCAATTATGACTTGTATTATACCTTCAGCTATTAGCATTGTGTACCATAAGAAAACAAAAGGATTTACTATTTTCTTTCCAAGAAAATTTGCGATGACCAGACCTGTGGCCAACCTCTGTATAATTTACGTCGTCTGCTTGCCGCCTACAGATGTAAACGTGCCCTGGTGGTACATTTTAAAATTAGAAGAGTTCCACGTCAGCGTTGTTAAGGAGCGTCCACACTGGCGTGTTGATACATCTGAGATGACAAAGGGCCAGTTGAGTAAACATTGGTTCGCTTTACTTAGTGGTTCGGTTTGTCTGAAATCTCCCTATAGAAAATTATTTCCTTACAAATACTGCCAACTCCATCAGCAAGCCACTAGTTAAAATTTTCAACTTGTCCCTTCGTGTCTCCAAATTTCCTGATTCCTGGAAACGCTCCAACATTTGTCCCTTGTTTAAAAAGTCTAATAAAGATTTAAAAGTAACTATCGTCCCATTTCACCACTCTATAATGTTTCAAAAGTATTTGAATGACTGGTTTTCAATTTTCTGTATGAATTCCTATTAGGCAACAGTCTACTCACTGAAAAGAACTCTGGTTTTAAAGCAAATGACCCAACGATCAACCAGCTAGTTAGTAATATCCATAACATCCACAATGGACTCGAAAATTCCAAGGAGACCAGAATGGTGTTCTTAGACATCTGTAAGGCCTTCGTTAAGGTATAGCACGTTGGTCTCCTTTTCAAGCTGCAACAATTCGGCTTATCCCAAGGGATCATTGGGTGGATAGACAGTTATCTCTCTAACCGCTTTCAGCGCGTGATCATCCACGGACAAACTTGTTTCTGCTTTCCTGTTCAAGCCGGAATCCCGCAAGGGTCCATAATAAGTCTGTTATTATTTCTTGTGAACATAAATAATATAGAAGATGGTCTGATCTGTGATGTCCGTATTTTCGTTGATGATCCATTCCACTCGAAATAGTCCAAAATTGAGGAGGCTCAGCACGCAACTTGAGCCAACATCTGTCTTTTATTCACCATTCGGGTATATTATGGTTTTAAAAGGCTGTAAAATCCATATCAGTCATTTTGCCTACCAAGACTGACAAACCACAGCATCCTCCTGTCTTTCTAGGTGGTACTGCTATACCAGAGGAAGACGCCCATACACATCTCGGCATTACGTTATCCTGCAATCTCTCCTGACGTGCTCACGTCAAACGTATCACAAATAAATCTAGCCAACGGATTGGACTTCTTCGAAGATTCAAACATAAGTTATCCGAAAAGCTCTGGAGTGACTATACTTTTCGATGGTGAAGCCAATTCTTGAATATGGTTGTGGTATCTTCGATAATTGTGGGCAAGGTCTGTGTGACCTTAGAGACTCGGTCCAGTACAAAGCAGCTAAGATATGTACTGCGGCACTGAGACACACGTCACATGTAAAACTCTTAAATGAAGTTGGTTGGTCATCGCTTGCTGACAGTCGCAAATACTCTAAATTGCTTCTCTTTTACAAAATGTTTCGTAACTCAACTCCGAGGTACCTGTCCGATTTTGTGCCTCATGCTCCTGCACTTGATGGCCCAAGGCTCCGACATGGGTCTGCTAGCAGTCTATGCCCAATAAAATGCCGAGCACAACGCCTTGAGAATCCTTTCCTCCCTGATGCCATACGACTATGGAATAACCTCCCCACTGATATTAGAAATTCTATTTCTCTCCAGATCTTCAAGTCTAAGCTCAAAGCGACCTTGCTTGCTTCAGCTTCGAATAGGCTTATGTTAGCTAAATTCTGATCTCCACAAACATGACAAAATTAATGTCATACAGCGACCCACATGTATCTACGCCCTTCTAAATGAGGATTATGAACACTTTTGCCACCACTGCCCCAAATACATCCAGGAAAGACAGAAGCTTCTGAACATCATTGTTCCATTGTTACCCCCTGCGAGGGGTCCATCCAAATTTAATCATACATGAAGCAAGTCATAGGTTAGCTAACATATTTTTGTTTGGCAGCAACGATTTTTCAAATGATTGTAACACAAAAATCTTTGGATCAGTTCAAAATTTTATCATTGAAACGAAACGGTTCATCTCATAACTAAGTATCTTTATTTTTCGCATTAGCGAGTGGAGCAAGCTCTATATGTAACACATGAAAATCTTTAAAAAGTAAGGTAATTAATCAATCCAATCCTACAGTCCATATAACGTGGTCACACCCAAATTATCATCATTACCAACCGTCAGTAGCTTCCCAACAGAGTGTTTCGGAACCCATTCACGCGAATCACTGATTCACATTCAGTTCTCTTATTCGCTGTATTTGGCATCTCTAGTTTTCCCAGATTTAACATCATTTGGGTGGATTTTTGTTCAGCCGAGGTAACAGTTTTTTACGATTATCGACACTTTTTTCCTCCGTCGAAGTTGAAACTTCCGGTTAGGCTGGTAACAACTGTGCATTCAGAAGTTTCAGAATGCCAATCACTGTGTGACGTAGCTATCAAGTGGTGGCTTTTTGCATGTAGATCATGACGTCGATGCTTTTGGAATGAAAAATAGATACTCCGCTCGCTACTACTAGGTTGAAAATACTTGCATATTATTGTTTATTATGAATTGCTCATCGCTGGACTCGGCGAACTCGTGCAATCATAGATACTGTACACTCCTTGCATGGTATTCATAGTGTCTCACTTACATATACATAAGCCCGTATCACTCTTTTCATTTTTATGTTGGTAGTAAATGTCTTGCGCCTGACATTGTTACGAACACTTTGCCACAATTTTAATATCTTTACATCAGAAAGCAAAAATTTTGAATCCAAGTTTCTTCACAGCTCTTTGAAAAAGAGGACGGCACTTGGCACGATGACTGTATCAACATAGGACAAAAAACACACAAGACCGTGGAAGGAAACGAATCAGTAGTTTGTTACCTTTCCAAAAATGTATAATTTGTGACAGTTTTTATGCATATTGATTGTTTTGTGATAGAATCTTTACAAGCACCCTCAAAATAGCACTGAACCAGATGCTCACCCTTAAGCTCTCGACCAAAAACATAATAAGCAGTCTTGACCAAGGCACCATGAGCTGTTTGACCAGAATCATCAGCTGTTTCAACCACAAACACATGCTGGTGACGTGCCTTTGAAACTCGGAAGAAGAACCGTTGGAACTAATAAGGTTTATAATGATCAGAATCCGACCGAACTGTGCATTTTAACTGTGCACCAAATTTTTCACGGAGATTATAAGGCTTTTAAATTTTTCACGGAGATTATAAGGCTTTCAATTGGGAATTTCCTAAGCACAAGGGAATAAACAGAGATGGCATATACACCCAGTTGGCCTTTGAAATTATCGGGACAACTTGAGAGATTTTATCAATTTAAAGTATGTTGAAACCATCAAGATTTAAAAGCTTTTTTTGATCTCAAGCATAAACTGTTCTAGAATCACCAACCGTTTTTAGTTTAAGCATGAAAGGTCGTTTTGACAACAAGCATACTAGGCTGCTTTTCTCTTTGTCTGATTTTCAATAACGATATTTTATGAAGGTAATATTGCCACTTGTAAACAAGCAGCGTAAGCTATAAAATAAGATACAGGTTTTAAATTTGACAAAACTGTATTTAAACTACAATATATATATATATTTTTCACAAAAGCCATAAACCTAAGTCACGGATATAATCTCATTACAGACAAAATGCTGAATGAATAAAGATACAATTTATTTTTACGAAAGAAATTTGCCCCAGGCATTTCAGCGCAAACATTGATATTTACATATACTTTGAAAAGCTGCACATGTGTGCAACTGTGGTTGATATTAAAAGGACTTGTCACAATTGTGGCATCCTGAATATACATGGTGGACAATGGGGGCTAAAACAGTCTGATGACACACGCAACTGAACTGGCCACATTAAGTGGCCCCAACAAGGGCACAAAACCATTCTCACATTCATGATATTGCAAAACTAGGAAGGGTTACTCCACTGTGTTCTTTCTGCAGCAAAGGTGCACATGGTGGAAGGGTTGCAACCTGTAAAATTTATGAAAAGTATTTTTTTATTCTTTTTAACCTTTACACAAGAAGTTTGTTTTTCTTTTCATTTTTTTATTAATTTCTTCATAATTTTCCAAAAGTACGTGGTACTTAAGTACCCTAGTAAATAAAAATACCATTTAACATTTACATTTTGAAAAAAAATCATTGACTGCAGGAAATTTTGCACCCTGTGACAATTTATACTTTTTGGATAAATTTGCAAACCTTTCATACGGCACTCGGGTCTTTGTCAACTGAATGCAAAGCATATCCTATCTCCAAAAGGATTATCTCAAAAAGTGGCATCTGGCTGCCAAAATTAAATCCCATTTTAGCACACGTTTCAGCAAAAAGGACGATTTATCCTGATTATTTCTTACCCTTGCAAGTATTTTGGACACAACTGCCAAGTCTCTTGCTCGATGAAATCATAAACTGTTCTTTGCATAAGCTCTTTATCGAAGTGGTCCAACATGGATGGATGCGCCTTGCTGGAATCACTGTCAGAGAGTTGTGAACCCTTATTCAGAACAACCCGTCTGACTGTGCATGGGGTAACCCTCAGGGCACTGTCTATCTCCTTGTAAATGACAGATTTCAAAGTACCAGCAGCCTTTTTTCATTCTTTTTACCTCAGATTGGTCATGTACTGGTGTATGAAGAAAATGTCCTGCCGTTAAGTTGGGTCTAGCTTCCCACACCTCTTCTTACAAGTTTCCCGTTTGGAGATTTAGGGACCAGCCAAAATTATCAACATTTTCACATTAGTACACAGAGTACTATTTTATAGTACCCCCTTGAAATTAGTACTTTAAAAATGTTGATTTTCTAAAATTAAAATGCATAGCTATTGTTTGGTCACATATGCAGACCCTAAAGCCTGTGCATATAATGTTCATTGAGTCTCATGCAAATATTATTATGAATATTTAAGTTTGAGACATTTATTGGTAAAAAAAAACCTCAACATTTTTATGTATTTAAAAAAAAGGCACACTGGAGCTCACCACCCCCCCCCCCCCCCCCAGCGTACGCTGTGTATGTTGATATTTTGGCTGGTCCCTTAGAGACATACCTTTCCTCACCAATTTGTCTGTGATGAGATAATATCTCTGACTTTAGGAACACACCGTCACGGTTCTTTTATACTGCTGGTGTCTGGTAAGCCGTTTTGGCATTTGGTCCAACTTGGTGATATAACTAAAGCATTTTGCCATATCGCTAAATCGTCTATGAATCATTAGACGATATAACTAAAAGGTTTCATTAAATGATATCTCTAAATTATTCCGTGATATCCCTGAGTCGTTTAGAGATATCCCAAAATGATTTAGCGATATCGCTAAATGATTTAGAGTCATACTTTTTTCACCAATTTGTCTGGGATGAGATAATATCTCTGACTTTAATAACCACTCCTAGACGATTATTTCATGCTGCTGGTTGGCATCTGGCAAGCCGTTTTGACATTTGGTCCTACTTGGCGTTGTCACTAAATCATTTTGCCATATCGCTAAATCATTAAGCGATATCGCCAAATCATTTATGCATCATTTGGTGACATAGCTAAATGGTCTCACTAAATGGTATCCTTAAATCACTTTGTGATATACCTGAACCATATTGAGATATCCCTAAATGATTTTATGATTTCGGTAAATGATATGGACATATCGCCAAATTAGACGTATTTAGCGATATTGCTTCAAATAAGTGAACCGATGCACGTTCGGTAATTCGGTACCTTTGTAGTGATTGGCGCGCAGGAGCGTTTCTTTTCTTATGTACAAGGATATGTTGCGAATGGGAAGGGGATACAACAAATGCTTGGACGACGTTCGTGTGTGCGTGGTGTAGGCCTACTTGGGTATGGTATGCCAGATAAACCAACAGCCGGACGTAACATACACATTTAATCATAATGAGCTTCCTCTTATTTCTTCTTGTGAAGAAGAAATAAGAGGAAGCTCACTATCACATGACCCCTCTGTGTGATGACATCACAACTAAGAGGCCCGCCAGCTAAGTTGAAAGTGACGCGGTTTTCTCCTGGTGGCCAGAGCACCGCTTATTAACTTTGGGCCTAAGTGAAAAAAATCAGAAATGAACTCTGCCACAATCAGGGATCCTGCGTCTGGACTCCCGGCATAAAGTGTTCAAAAATTAAAAATACATAATTAAGATCGTCACTTGTATCATGGAGCGTTTACAATACAGCCGAAGTCCAAGTTGGTGCGCATCAAAACATGCAGTCAATAACGGAGGCCATTCAGAGCCCAGGTCATACAGCAGTGATCACTGAGGCTGGTCGTCAAAATCATCGTATCCCGTTTGTTTACCATGGCGGCCGATCATACAATCGAGATTGTAAGTGTTCCCAAACGCAAATTTAGTACCGGTAAGTAAAATGCTTGCCAAAACATCGAAGTGTAGCCCCACGATGCTTGTGTACATGCTTTAAGACTAAATCAGGTTGTAGGAACATTTCGATTGGCTGTAGCCAAGGGCCTATCTAAGGGTGACTTTCAGGGCCAGACGGCGCCCACACCGTTTGACCGGAGACAAATGTAGCAGCTGACGAGTGCTCTCTGGCCGCTAATGTTACACCAGCAGGTGACAAAAAGAAACTTTTTACACGGGCAAGTATCAAAATCATGTCTTGGGTAGGATGCACTTTATTGCTTCCTTCATACTGTTCTCCAAAGATCCCCGTAACGTTCATCATCCCATTCCACCACCACCAGCAGATTTGGGGTTGGCCAGACATTATTGTTCAATATGGCGGCTCGATTAGAGATTTCTTCCGATTTGCGATTTCAAATGCGTCTTCTTAATTATTAAATTACGAATTGCATTAAATATTGGTTCAGGCGTATAAAACACAATGACACATTAGCCCGTTATAGAATCGGTTGTCTTACCATACTATAGACGCTGCGCGACATTTCATGACCACGCTTGACACTGACAGTAGGCTACGCGTGCGCACACACGCCCAAGACTTGTCTGAGATTCCACATTGCATGTTGTGTCTGACCTGTACTATATATACATTTCTATTGCCACTACCCAGCACACATCACGAACACATTAAACAGAGGCTCTTCATCAAACAAACACGAGTAGGTTTCGAGGTATTGTTTGATGGTACCGAGTGAGTGATGTGAAGATGTAACTTTCGTCCAAGTGCACACATTAGCTCAGCTGTCATGCCACACGGAATCTCGTGAATATTGCTGAAAGGGCAAACGAATTCACGAATGATATCTGAGCCAAAATAAGCTATTGAGGCCCATATTTGTAACACAGTGATTCGTCCAAAAGCTGATCTTAACTCCTTATTTCCATGAACTCTGCAATAAGAGGTGCGATCTTTCGCATCTGGTGGCCGTTTTGCCCAAGGCTGTCTATGCTTAGTATCTTAGCGCTGACGTTTCTGTGGACACAAAAACTCGTACACGAAAGCAAAGTTTTTAAATATAATTCCACGCATATGCATTCCTTCTGTTTGAAATCCCTCCCCCTTTTTTCTTTGCTTTTGTTGTATGGTGTTGTATTGTATTGTAATTGTATTGTAAGTGCTTAGTCTGTGCATTTATGTTTGTCTTGTATTTGACAGATTGCTTACCAATACCAATATATTTAAGCGCAGTCAATAAAGGTTCATTTCATACATATATACATATATATATATATATATATATATATATATATATATATACACACGTGTATATATATATATACGTGTACACACACACACACATATATATGTATGTATATATATATATATATATATATATATATATATATATATATATATATATATATATATATATATATATATATATAGAGGATCGTGTGCCAAACAAGAAAAAAGGTGTGCCTGCATGGCGACGTAAAAAAGGTTCCGTAGTGAATACCTATTATCGTGATATTATTTATTGAGGACGTGTTGACTTTTCCAAGCACGGCATCAAGGAGGGTCTGAATATTCATGAGACAAAAGGGACTTGCTTAACGGACAATAATCCTCATTGATTATTAATAACCAGGGACGAACACGTCCCTGTAATAACTAATCAAACTGGCCCTCACTGGTGTGAAAGTCATGTCCACTTGCTCAGTGTTTGGTGGGTAACAGGTCAAGTCGTCCCAAAACGAGGTCGTCCCAAGCCAATGCGGCTGCTTGCCGCAGCGGTTGCATACAGCAGGTACCACTGTGCCGATAACACATGATACAGTACTACACAAAGAAAAAAGATCAATGAGAATTTCATAGGATACCAGGTTAGATTCAATTATATGTAATAGTCTGTATCGTAAGGCACATATATTCTTGCTAACCATGCTCCGATCTCAATCTAGTAGAAAATCTATTTCAGTGATAAACAATACTTTACTTACTGGTTAGCATGTGTAGGCACTGTGCCTCACAAGTTCTCCTACTACTAACAGTTAATATTTAAATTGCAGCACTGCACTAAGTAGAATACAAAAGTGAATGACGTCAGATACACGTCCTCTACCATCAATTGCAATCAGTTTGTCCCGAGCTGAAAAAAAAATTAAACAAGCGGGAAGCACAGGAGTCCGAAACAAGAATGTTGAATAAATAGGATACAAACATGTGTGTAGCAATGCAATGTATAATTTAGCGTGTAATTCACTGTTGATGATGTATAATATCAAATCATAAATTGCCAATAGGCCTTACACATTGTCCTGAGCCAGAAAAAGGCAAATACATTTTTAGTACTTTTTATTTTGGCATAGAATTGAATACTTGTAAAAAGATTGAGCAAATATATCTTTCTAAAAAAACAAAACAAACACTCACCCACCCCAAAAAAAACTCAATCCCCCAAACCCCGGTCTCACTTGTTTGTTTGTTTGTTTGTTTGTTTGTTTGTTTTGTTTTGTTTTGGTCATTCTCGAGATATTAGCATCAAGAATTGAGAAGAGGACACTTAATGCAAGTATACAAGGTTGTGTCACTTGACTTGCTGTCGCGACATATATGGGCAAACAAAAGGGAAAAAAAGCCCTAAAATCTGAGATTCCCTATTTTGGTCCTTTTTTTTCTTTTTGCCTCTATCTTCTTCTTCTTCTTCTTCTTCTTCTTCTTCTTCTTCTTCTTCTTCTTCTTCTTCTTCTTCTTCTTCTTCTTCTTCTTCTTCTTCTTCTTCTTCTTCTTCTTCTTCTTCTTCTTCTTCTTCTTCTTCTTCTTCTTCTTCTTCTTCTTCTTCTTCTTCTTCTCCTTCTCCTTCTCCTTCTCCTTCTCCTTCTCCTTCTCCTTCTCCTTCTCCTTCTCCTTCTCCTTCTCCTTCTCCTTCTCCTTCTCCTTCTCCTTCTCCTTCTCCTTCTCCTTCTCCTTCTCCTTCTCCTTCTCCTTCTCCTTCTCCTTCTCCTTCTCCTTCTCCTTCTCCTTCTCCTTCTCCTTCTCCTTCTCCTTCTCCTTCTCCTTCTCCTTCTCCTTCTCCTTCTCCTTCTTATTTTCGGTCTTTGACTTTATAGCACAATTAAGTTTTTAACATATTTGAAGTCTTTTGGAGCAAAAGTAAATTGATGGGTTTTATCGTATTTGAAATTTCAATATTGCACAGCCCTTTATTGATGTTGAAAAAACAGCCCACAAAGAAAATGCTGACTTCAACGGGATTCTCACAGGCTGACCTGACCCTTGCTTCATGTGGATCCTGTAGGTAATCCAGTGCGTCGCTTACCACTTCAGCATTATCATTTATAATTGTGCATATACTGACTAGTCCGACATTTCGAACTTCAAACATTTCTGTGTTTTTAGAGCTTTTTGGCCAAAAATGACACCTAACCTGTTCCTCCTGGCCTTCACCTCGGTTTGGACAGTTATTCTATACTGTTGTGCCATGAGCACAAACAAGACGAGTTGGTATTGTGACGACTTGGCTATGGGACGACTTGCCTTGGGGACGGGTTTCATGGGGACGAGCTGGGCAGAGACGAGCTGGGCAGGGACGAGTTGGCAATGGGACGACTTGACGGTAAATCGTGTGGTGTTTGCCACACTTCAAAGCCAGCTGTCGGTTATAGACACTCACCTAGCTGTAATCAAAAGGCCACGTATCTTTACCAGAAAGGGTAACATGGAAACGTCAGGATACTGAATACAGGAAACCACAGTCGTATAGACTGCAACTAACCCCTCTTTTGCTAAAAGCAGATTAAGGCAGTATGTTTATTTCGGCCTGGATGTAGCAGTTTGATCTAACAGGCCAGGGATATATCAAGCACATTGCACCAATGCCCACAAAAGCTTCCTTTACCCGCATTTCAAAACACTATGGATCATGGCATAAAGGTGTGCAATGCTCTTCCAGGGCAACCAAGATTTTCCAAATTTCACCACACTGCTGCATACCAGTATTCAATAGCAGAAATTTATACTTTTACCACTATAACATAATTCCAAATATCAGTAGTTTGGTATGTTGAATTGGCTCTGTCATGTGCAATCAATGGGTTCACATACGAAGTCGTAATAAATTTGTAGAAGCTCCCTCCGCAGAGATGTTCAGCTCTTCATGGCATAGTTGGCATCTCTGTCTGTTCCCTTGCTGCTGCGGTAGCCTTCTCGCGCTTGCAGCACACCTTATATACAAGTATGCGCAACAGATAAAACACCCACAGAAGTAAATGACCCAATATCGGTGCAGCGAATACCAGCACAGCTAGGTAACCAACGGAGGACGTAGGATTCGTTCCCCAGTCCAGAACCTTGTAGACCCATGGCCTTCCGTCTTCGCCTTTTCCCCCTGCCGCCCAGTAAACCACATTAAATATTCCGTACAGAAGTGCCATTATGATACTTTGATAGAAATGAAGCAACCTGACTGGTATGGCAGAGATAAAACAGTCAAGGACTATAACTGCGGCGTTGACAGCATGGGTTGACACGTTAACAATGTTCAGAGCCCAGCCTGTGAAGAAAAATAAAAAGTATGCACGCATTTCTAGCATTCAAAATTGCACAAGAATATAAAATTTAGAGAGAGTACACCGTTAAATGCTTCTGCTAACAACAATACAGGATAGGATTCAGGATAGTTTGTTTGACCAAAATGAAGATACTTGTACAGGTACATACATACTGAAAATAAATGAAAAAAAAACTGGTCAGTAAACACATGTTAAGGTCTTAAGCAGATCTCTATTACATGTGCCACCCTTACATGCAGATTATAGTAACACGCGTGTAGTCATGTTTGACATAATAGAAAAGCTAGTTGTATTACACTAAATCTTACATATCCTTAAAAACCCATTTGTTATAAAATTGCTGCTGCGGAAATTCCTAGAATGTATACAGAGTCAACTCAGTTATCCTGGCTTTAGGTTCAGCTGTACAAGGTACCAAAATTGCTGTGAGATGTATATCAGGAGCAAGTAAGAGAAATCAAAACACTAAAGATGTTTCCCCCGTATGTTGTAGTACTAGAGTTTCCCTAACAGAATAGCACAATGGTTACATTCAGAAGTGTTTTAATAATAGATATGAGCCAGCAAAGTAAGCAAATTTAACATGTAAGTGAATGGGGACTTGAAGTGGTGTCCACTACAGCCTCATTCTGGTTTCTGTCACCAGAGGTCAGTAGTATTCCAGATATGTCAGGGACCTTTGAATAGGGTATATTCAGTCAACTAAAGTCTGACCAGGGTTCTGTCATGAAATGTTTAATGGGAGTCAGTAGAAGGTCGCATCTTTGTGCATTACTTGCTTTGCATACAGTATTCCTTGCATCTGTCATGTTTTGAAAAATGATATTTTAACTCTTGGTAAACGGATCCTCGCAGTTAAGTTCCAGTGAGGGGACTGTTTATTTTTCTTCTTGCCAAATATTTGACCAATGGTACCACTGTTAAAGGCAACTTGTTAATTATGGGTTGCCCCAGCTTACGCTTTTCCACGATAGTGCTTTTAAGCGGCTCTCTGTGCAGCCCGATTTTACCCCCAGTGTAGTCACTGACTCTCAAGTTTGTTTTAAATACCCCTGATTACTACAAGCCGTATAGTGACCATCATCAATTGGCCATTCCTTTAACCAAAGCGTTTTAATGTGTTCTCTTTGTCATTATTATTATTATTATTATTATTATTATTATTATTATCATCATCATCATCATCATCATCATCATCATCATCATCATCATCATCATCATCATCATTATCATTATTATTATTATTATTATTATTACTATTTTGATTAGTTGTGCCGAAAATAGTATTTAGTAGATAATTGTACACCTTGGTTGCTTTAGTCTTAATCTCTGTATATATGTTACTTTGGTGTGTTTAGTTTATGCTGTGCTGTGTTGTCATGGATCTCGATGTATTCATTTTACATTTCCTCTTTTTCACGACGGGGGTTATAATAATAATAATAATAATAATAATAATAATAATAATAATAATAATAATAATAATAATAATAATAATAATAATAATAATAATAATAATAAATATATATATATATATAGTTGGCAGCGGGGCGTGACTTACGCTTGTAATATGCACTATTCACGAAGAAGCTCCAACAGGGTATTTCCGATACATTATTCTACATGGCAGCAGCCCCTGCTTCGTGTGTCACATGACATTTTCAACCAACGAATGAAGCAGGTTTTGTTTATCCACCAGTTGCCCCTATCTGCGATAGGTTAATAGGAGGGGACAGTTTTCTATAGTGCTACCAGCACTTAAGTACTGCATTATTTCAGTTTAACAACATGCAAGCAGCAGGAATATATAGCCAGTGAGCAAACGTAAATTGGAATGTTAGGAAGCGGTGCATCTAAAGATTTTAGTGACAGTTTAACTTGGGGGGAGGGGGCGGCGGCCACCGGATATGGCGAGTGAGTGTCAAAGAACAGCAACTCCTCAAGAGTGCTGCGCGCTGTTGATGAATGACATTTATGTTCATGCTGTGGCACTGACATCCTGGATAAACCCATTAATTCTGCGTGCACTTATGACTCAGATGTGCTACATGAAGATATGTCGATACATCTTTAACTCTTTCTTTGCCAATTTCGCCATTTATTGTGCTCTTAATAGGTAAGGTCAAGATCAGCTCGTTCATGTGGGTTCTCAGTGGAGGGCTCTGTGGGCAAGCGGGTTAGGTATGTGTATTTTAATTAGTTTTCATTGTAATTTGCACCTAGGCAACTTTAAAACCACTCTATCTAAAAACACCAAATTTCTTTTCGTAAATGGCTGTATATAGTTAAAACACTCCTGCAAATTAGGTAACTTTTGCTGCAAAACTATTCAATGAATTGAATGTTACTTTAACATAGAATCTAATGGGACTACAGACCTCTAGCCCACAAGAATGTTGTGTATTGGGTTGCATATTCTCCCAAATACATATACAATTGCTAATTGCGAGCTCTCCTATTGGTAAATCGATGCTAGATACAAATTCTTTGAAAACAGACTTTTTATTCGAGTGCCAGCATCCTTACAGTTGCGGAGACAATACAAATGCTGCTGGTCAACAACTTTCCTTGGCGCACTTCGGGTGCATTTTGGGTTCATTGTGCCTGAAGGGCGCCAAAGAAAGGTGTTTACTCAGTCACGCCTTGGCACGGGAAGATTTAAATGTCGACAGGTAGTGCTGTCCAGCTGAAAATCTCTGCAGCAAATTTTTCTTTACTTGTAGCATTTTTTCCACTTCTTCGCATAAGCAACACTTATTTTTGAGAAAATTTGTAGCAATTTTGAAGAGTACTGTAGCAAAATTTTGCTACAATGCTCCAGTTGGACAGCCCTGACAGGGCTTAGATTACACCTTTGCCTATGGCTGCCATGAATTAAATCTTCCGCAATAGTCCACCAGCAACTTTATACAAAAGAAATAGTAGCAGCCACTTGTGCTGCTCAAGGACAATATTTGACGTACAGTTGCTTTTGTATCCTGTCTAAAATTTATACCCTTTCACATTATAAACATGGTTTCATACAATGTAAATATTTATTGGGAATGGTGTTTTATCGAATGTAAATAATTAAAAAGGACTCCATCTCCCACACAAACTTGTATTGTATTATGCTTTGTAGAATAGTGTAAATTAGTGTATCTATGTATGCCCATGAATTCGACGCCGAAGCACAGCCCATAAATACAGTTAAACGTAGGTTCACCAGCCATCTAATCTATTCCAGGATACAGTTATAATAACATTGCAGCCGCCAAAATTGTTTGACTATTTTCATCGAGTAATTATGTTTCTGTGTGCAACGTCACCATACATTCTTGCCACGATTAAAGTACAATTACATCTTTGGTCTTTTAAGGAAACGTAATATTTATTTTGATGTCATTTTTTAAAATTATTTACTAAATGTTGCATTATGGGATTGGTATGTCCTCAAAGTGACATCTGATAGCACTCATGGATATACCTGTTCGACACACAATTTTTCACTATTTTTTCATATGTTCGTCAGTGTAGCTCTATTGATTTATGTTGCTTTACGCTCTTCTCCCAAACCGTTGCTGCTTGCGGGTCTGAAGTATGTTTTCCTTTAGAAACAGGGCAGGCATGATGTGCGGGGCATACTTACCCTTATAAACAATAGTCCAGTATTGGAGAGATATGGCTATGCCAATTGCACCCCCTATGTTGTAAAATATCCAGTTGATTTTCATCAAGACTGGCATAGAGTCGTAGCGAGCTTCTGAAATGTTCAAATTATATCAAAATATTAAAGGTTCAAACCCGTTTACATCAGTAGCTATTACAAACATTATCTATATTTGTCATACAAAAATGCATTATAGATGTGTAGTTTAAAAATTTATTATCATTTCAAGGCTGAACGTTTTTCACATTTTTTTCTCTATCAGATAAGAAAAAATGTGATGACCAACAACTTTGCACCCATGCAAGTTGGTCGACATAATCATTTAATTCCACATAAATGAAAGTCCTTTTTTGTAAAATACAAATATATTGTTTTTATCTAAGCATTTTACGTCTACTAGTTAAAACATATCGTGAAAATTGGCATGCAAGTGCCGGTGGCTATCACGATCTACATGATTAACCCGCTGATTTAAGACTGAGTCAACAGCCTTCCTGGGGGCACTTTGCGCGCAATGCGCGCAATGCGCGCAAAGTGCCCCCAGGAAAGCTGTTGACTAAGACTACTTTTTGCTTTCGGCTAAGCTTGCTGGTTTTTGAATAAAAGGTATCTTCATGAGGAATTTGAATCTTTTAACCATTCTATGTTTAACAGTAATGAGAAAACGACTATAGCAGTGATTAGCACTTTAAGGGTTAAACGCATCACATAGAAAGAATTAAATTTGAACACTTGCCTCCACCAGACTTTCTGCTTTTGTTGTAGTGGTAAACTGAAGCTATCATCTGCAGTATCAAGCGTATGTTCAGGAGAGTGAAGGCCCAGTATGTCAGGTATATTAACCACTTGGTTCCATGCTGGTAGACGATTATACTATAGATCAGAATGGCGAGGCAGTAACACATCAATATGATCCGATAGATGATGTAGACGATAGATGGTCCTCCACACTGATACAAAGATGTTAAATAAAATAAATATGTATGCTTTGAAGACTGGATATTGATACATGTACCCAGGTGACATTACAAGGGGTGTTCATTTGCATAAGGTTCTTCATTTGCATAATAGAAGCATTACAGGGATTCATCGATGTGCGAATGAGGAAATCCTTTGCAAATAACTCTTTGAAGTGCTGCGCTTTTGGGTCATAAAGTGACTTATTCCGCCCACAAATGTATTATCTCAAATGTAGTTTTATCACATTTTCATCCGAAAAAACAATATTTTTAAAGCCCTGAAATTTTCACTTCTGATACCAAAGACATTTAGCAGCTTATTATATAGAATCATAAATTTCCCAGGGTATATTAACCACATCGTTACACCAATAGGAGACATTCATATTTAACTGCGATCCTGCTCACTTCCTGTGTTGCCGGGGCAACACACTGATGCTTCTACCATGATCAGGGCAGATTTGTATTTTGTACTACATATAAATAACACCCTTTAAACCAAAAGAGAGCCCATTTCTAATCAATTTAGGCATCCTATATGTTTCAAATATATGTTAATACATTTTCTTAAGATCATTGTGTGTGTGTTGTTCATTTTGGTGAAAAAGTACTTTTGACCATGCTAAATACATGGATCTGCCGTGATGCAGGTGGCTCCCTCTCTTGCTCAATAGGTGTTAGAGTAGGACCACATTTAGATATGAATACAACCCATTAATTAACACTGGAAAATGAAAGGTTACTTGCAGAGATCAACAAACAAACCGCCTACCGGCTGGTTCAATTACATGCTTGCTTACTGAATGTTCCTGTGTGGTGTTTTAGGGATGCCCATTCAAGCTTGAGGCTAATGTGTGAAAAAGCAATAATTGCCGTGTGTATGAATCTGGTTCTTTTAGCTTGAACCCTCCAAGAAAACAAATGATGAGAAATATTAATTCTCGTGTCATTTTTATTCTGAAATAAAACGAGGATCAGTGGACAAGTTTAACTAAGAATCCCATATTGTTATACCTACATCGGATCATTCCATTCTGATTTTAATAAAGATTACATACTGTTTTAGATCTTGAGTACTTGTGAAGCCTAATTTGTTCCAGTGGCAGTACAGATGTGTGTGTGTGTGTGTGTGTGTGTGTGTGTGTGTGTTGCATTTTAAAAAATGATAGACAAGAAATGCTATTTCCTTCGTGATTTATGTGATTTTCACTTAGAAACTTCAGTGTAAAGGTTTGTCTGTAAACACTAGGATCCTTTGTCACCCAAATGCAATATGAATCCCAATCTCGTATGCACAAAGGCACTACAAATATAACATTAGCCTAACACGAGGCCCAGTTCTTGAGAAAGCTTATATGGTTCATAATAACGTCCACACGTAGCTTAGAATACAAAATATATTCAGTCGACGAAGTAATAAATTTGCGCCTATCGTGTGCCAAGAGTGCTTCCGAGGTTCAGGTAGTAAGTATGTTTACGTTATCATTACATGGCCTGCTCTGTGCGGCATTTACCTAGTCTTAAGTAGACATATAAAGTCAATTGTGCCAAGCGATATCACGCTGTGCAAAATTATGTCCTGGCCAATAGTTGCTCAAAACGCTCGTCGATTTGTATTGTACATGCAACGAAAACACATTTGTGCGGATAGATGTTAATAGCTTGAGTTTAATCTTTCCTATGCTAAAAGCACTTGTGGGAAAGGTGTTTGCCTGAACCATTCTTATCTTTCCTTAACTCATTCCATACTATGGTGACAGGCATTGGTCAATATAAAATTAAAATAGCGAATCAATTCGGATGTCTAATCCCAAGGCAAGAATGCTTTTTTTATAGCGTCGAAATCCAAAAGTAAATATGTCATGTGTGTTGAAACATCCAACCCATTGCTCAGTTAGTATACAACTTCTGTAAAAAGACCATCATCACGACTTTTATCATCCATTCCTGGTAGGACTTCCTCATATTACTTGACAGCATTTCGTGTTTAAGATTGTGACAGCGAGTTATGACCTCCATTAGGAAGCTTTATGTGCTACAGAAAGTGATACTTTGTGGCAAAGTTAGCCAGTACAAGAATACTCAATACGCGTTTTTGTGGAGATACGATTATTGATGATTACAAGCAATAGAATGCAAAAAAAAGTACATAAACAGAATCTTGGCAAGTTCAAACATTTGAATGTGTGAATGCCATCCTGTTTTGGAGCTAAACAATTTGCAATATATGTTCGGATTGATAACTAGCAAAGGTAAAAGCGTTTTCACCAGACAAAAATGGTTTCAAATTTCTTAAAAGGAAACATTTTTCGATGTTTCCTTTTTCATTGTCGTCCTTCTGGTCCTTTGGAATATGGTAAGTACTCTCCCTAATGTCACGTAAAGAAAATGAGGTTTACTATATACTCTATAAAAAATGCATAATCATTCTCTTCCCATTTTAGATGGTCCCAGCTTAGTGGCTATGGTGTTACAAGGGGACGTATGAGTATAGCCGTTTTATCGACCTAGCATCTATGTTATAAATATATGTGTGAAGTTTGAAAGACTGAATATACTCAAGACCCCCCCCCAAAAAAAAAACAAAGAAACAAAGAAACAAAACAGAACAAGCCCCGACCCGCCCCCCCCCCCCCCCCAAATAAATACAGGTACATGTATTCCCATTGGTTTATAGGCTGCCAGGAGAATGGGTTGCTCCAAGTTACAGAGGAGTTGGGAGCGTTTTCAACAAACAGGAGGATGCAAGAAGAAAGCTGGATCTGGAAGGCCAAGTCTTTCAGACGGGACGGGCGACCGTTGTAGCCCCCACACTCATCGCTCATTCCCTTTCCCTCACACACCCTATCCCTGCCTCTTAGGCATTTCCGATGGGAGCCCTTATCAGGGCTATCGCCATTCCCTTTCCTACCTACTCTGAAATTCTAATTTACCCTGTTGCTGTCTAACTCTATCGTTTAATTTTTTTCTCCCAGCATCCTACCAGGTAGTCCTGTATACTTTTAATACCTTTTCTGCCTCCCAGAAAGCCATCTATCAAACCTAAAACTCATGCTACATGTTCCTCTTCCCCTAAACACCGGCCGTCTTCTAAACCCTGGTAATTATAATCTGCTCTGTGCCACTTTCTGGAAAAATCTTCCCTAATCTCTCTGTATGCATCACACCACAACAGCCAATGATCCACTGTCTCATCTGCCTCTTGTCCACTTCTGTTTCCTCTTTTCTAGATTGACTGCATCTGTCCTATTTTGAAAAAGAAACCTGGATCCCTTCCCTCCATCCCAACACACATTTTTCTTTGTCCTTTTCTAATACATGTGCGCTTTTAATGTACTCTTTTTCACTGACTCCTGTTTTCCAGTTTGCCTCCAAAGCAGACCCAAGTTGCGTATTAAAATTTCGTCTTCTTCGCTAGGAGTGTAGTAACATGGAACTTGTTGCAGACCATTTTCCAGTCTCTTCCCAGCCCTCTGTAACAGTGTTACCTATTTACACCTTCCAGTCATCAACTTCATCATATCCTTTCAATTCATATCTTACTGCTAACTTATCTATGTCTTTGACCCATCTAACCTGTTCCTTGATTACCTCATTGTAAACTGTCCTGCACCACCTATCTGCAATTTCCGCTTGTAGATACTCCCAATATTTTAACTTTGCTTTGGCAATCCTAGCTGTGATTTTATTCCACCCTAACTCTCCTGTGACTGCTTCTGTTGCTGTACATGGTGAAGCGTACAGAATCCATTTGCCCATCTCATTCTGCGCTTTTTCCATTTCCTTGATACCTCCTTTATCTATTGAAATCACATCTAAGTGCGTGTGTTACAACACAATTCAAATCTAAAATGTTTCTAACACATAAAACTTGAGAATGTACAAGTTAAGCATGGATATATGCCATTCTTAGGAAACCCAAGTAGTTGAAAGCTTAGTTATTGCCTTTTCCACAAGGTGGCAGCACCTTTTGATACTCCTTGTTATCCTCAGATCGCCCATTCTCACAAACCTGTAGCTGGACTTAAAACCGTGTCTTTATGTATATCAGCTTTGAAGATATCAAAGACTTAAAATTTTTAAATGCCCTAATCTGCATAATTTTGAACATCTTGACTGCACAATAAAATTTCCAAACCGTTGAACCTCTATAAAAAAACTTTGGGTATGGAAGTATATCATGCCAAGTTTCGAGTTTCTACACACAACAGTTTTCAAATGAAACTTCGGACAAATTAGCTTGTAAAGAAATAGAGAAACAAACTAGAAAAGAAGATTTGCTTCAAACAGATCTTTCTGGGTGCCTTCAAAAGTTGTAAATAATTAATGCTACAACTTTTGTCCTGTAGTGCTTCACATTCCATTAAGCTTTCGGCTGGGTGAAAATTTTAAATGTACAATGTTACACTATCTGCAATTTAAGTGCAACATGATCAAAATCGGATAAAAATTAACCAAATTACAGGTAGAAGAAAATTTCAAATGGCAAAATTTGACCTACGACTTTAAGAGGTCATATGTAAATTACGAAAACGAGCAGCGTTCCAGTAGCAACAATTGGAGTCCAACACTATAAAAATAGGACGAAAATTGACCCAGTTATGGCTAGATGAAAATTTCAGAGGGCAAAATGACCTTGACCTTTAAACTTTTTGGGGTCACATGTAACTTACAAAAATGTGCAGCGTTACAATAGCTGCAATTTCAACCGAACATGATCAAATTTGGGTAAAAATTAGCCAAGATTTCAGTTTCAACTTTAAAAAGTTTTCAAATGAAATATCGGATAAATTTGCCTGTTAAGAAAGAAAGAAAGAAAAAAAAGAATTCCTAGAAAAACAATATATCTGTGTTGGCACACAGACATAAAAAACTAGAAAAGAAGATTTGCTTGACAGCAAATCTGTCGGTGTACTACAACAAAATTCAAGTTTGAAGTGTTTCTAATTCGCAAAACTTGAGAATATGCAAGTTATGCATGGATATAATATATGTCATCATTAAGAAACCCAAGAAGATGAATGTTTAGTTATTGCCTTTTCCACAAGGTGGCAGCATCTTCTGATACTCCTTCTCACAAACCTACAGCTCGTATTTAGAATCATGTCTCTATCTAGTTTTGAACATATTGAAGACTTGAGATTTTTTAAACACAGCTAATTAATATAATTTCAATTGCTACAAATCTGAAAAGCTTATCCATTAGACAGCATATGCCTCTAAACCTACAGGTAGCACTTGGGATCGTGTCTCTATCTATGTTAGTTTTCAAGATATTAAAGATATAAATTTTCAAATGCTCCTTATTTGCATAATTTCAATTGTTACAAATCTGAAAACATAGTAACCAGTAGATAGCCCATCCTCACAAACCTATGGCTAGCATTTAAAATCGTGTCTCTATCTATAACAGTTTTAAAGATGTCAAAGAATTAAAGGTTTAAATGCGCCAAATTTGCATAACTTTAAACATCTTGTTTGCGTAATACAATCTGCACAATTTCACTGCTAGCTCAATGATTATGGCAAATTTGACACTTCTAGGTATCCCGGTGTCGGAGAAAGCTCCGGACAAAATCAAGGTGAAAGAATAATTCCAGGAAAACAAAATGGTCTGTGTCGGCACACAGACATAAATTAAGAATTCCAGAAAAAAACAAATGTCTCTGTTGGCCCACAGACATAAATAAAGACTTTCAGGAAAAACAAAACGCCTCTGTTGGCATACAGGCATAAATAGGAACAGTAGCCAATAGTCATCAGTACCTATAAATCCATTCTATTTTACTTTTTGGAATGCTATTATTGCTTACCTGCAGCTAGACGTGTTCCGGAACTACTGGAAGTTTGCTTGTACCTGCATGGAAGGTCTTCTCATGAAGAATTTGAATCTAGGATCCGCATTATGATCACGGTGATCACAATGTTTCTTTCTTTTACTAAGGGGGTTAATTGTTCAATGCAACACATGTCACTTTAACTTGAGGCGCTGCACCGGAAGTGAATCAAAAGTTTGTTTTCTTCATTGGCCAAGTAACATTCACCAACGGTTTTCCTGGTATGATTGCCTTGATTCGGAAGACAAATAAATGACTGTTTTGCACTTTACATTTTTTCGTGTAAAATAAACAAGCATACCTTCCAATAAAACTTTACACTGACAAGTTGTTTCTTATCTCTGGATACTAGCTAACAGAGTTGATGTGAACAAAGCGTGGAGCAACAGCTATGATGTGAGTTTGATTTACTGTGATGAAATATTTGTGAATGTGTTAATCCCGGAGATTTTTTTTTTTTTTTCATGGAGGGATTTACAGATATATATAACCATGCATACCTATATACTTAAGAACGTACGTATGCATGCGCGTATCATTATGTCGAGGTACCAACCCAGACATTTAGTTTTTCGAAGAAGTCTTTCTTTCTTTCTCTCTTTCTTTCTTCTTTACTACCAAATTTGTCCGGAGTTTTCTCGGCCACCATTATTCTGAAAACCACCAAACTTGCCATGGTGACTGACCTACCCGTAAAATTGTGCAGCTGGCTTGAAAAGTCATGATGTTTAAAATTATGCAAATTAGGGGCGATTAAAATATTAAAATCTCCATATCCTCCTAACTATTGCAGATAGACACAAAATTTCAATGTGCAGATATAGGTTTGTACCACCTGCCAAAATAATGGACAGTAAATGAAAGTTGTAGAATTTCAAATTATACTAATTAGGGGCATTGAAAAATTTAAAAGTTGAATATCTCCAAAACTATTGTAGATAGAGATGCCATTCCAACTTCAATTTATTGGTTTGTGGCAAAGTAGTATCCAATGAAGCATGAACCAAAGTTGTAGGAGTTTAATTAATGCAAATTGGGTGAACATGCAAAATTTAAATCTTGAATAGCTTCAAAATTATAATCGATAGAGGTACCAATCAAACTTCAATTTATGGGTTTGTGACATAGCCGCATCAAATGAACTATGATCAAAAATTGTACAATGCAAATAAGATGAATACACGAAATTTAAATCTTGAATTACTTCGAAACTAATGTAGGTTGCTTTAATTTCATTGTATTCCTATTTCGCTGATGGCAAAAAACCGTGAAATAAAAACACAGTGAAATAGTATTTTAACGTTGTTTGAATGGGAATTATGTCCAAAACAGTAAGATTAAACTACAGTGAAATGACAAAAATACAAAAGCCGTGAAAATTTATACACGTGAAAAAATGCAATTTACAGTATGATACATAAAGGTGCCATTCCAACTTCAATTTGTACGTATGTGACATAGCCCCATCCAATGAACCATAAACCAAAGCTGCAGGCTCTTAATTTATGCAAATTAGGCAAATACACAAAATTAAAATGTTGAATAGTTTCAAAAGTATCATAGATAGCGGTATCCTTCAAAGTTCACTTTATAAGTTTGTGACATGGCCACATCCAATGAACCAAGAACCAATGTTGCAACATTTTAATTTATGCAAATCAGGCTAATACACAAAATCTAGATTCTGTTAAACAATGGTAAAGTGTAGCACTTCAAACTGTTTTCATTTTGAAGGCACCCACAGCAAATCTCCCTTTCCTGTTTATTTTTACATTTCAAAAAAAATCATTATGTGGACCCCGCCTACAATTCTATGAGAACCTAGAACTATGTCAGTGAAATGCATCAGAGGAGTCAGAACACCTATGGTCCTTTTCATATCAACATGTTTTCTTCCTTTGAAAAACACATGAAATGGTTGGGTGGGTTTGACGTAGTGCGCCATGCACCCAACAGTGGAATACTGATTGCTTTCAAGAGGGAGTAAGGGGCTGCACGTACTCAACACTTTTTAATACATATATAACATGCCGTCCTGAGCAGGAAGAAAATATCCGTATATATATATATATGCGCAAATATATGTATATATATATATATGTATATATGTATATATATGTATATATGTATGTATATATATATATGCAAATATATGTACATATGTATATATATATGTATATATGTATGTATATATATATATTTTATATATATATATATATATATATATATATATATATATATATATATATATATATATATATATATATATATATATATATATTTATATCGTGCGGTCCAGAGCAGGAAGAAAATTTATTTCCCGTAATTTATGTGGAGTTAATATCCGTACCAGTTAGGGAACTTCTGTTTTAATGAAGAACATTGAGCCTGTGTTAACATGTAATTACATAAAAAAAATCAAGTATTGTCAGGACAAATGTGATCATTTTTATCTATCTAATGGTGAGCACTTCTGATATTTTATAGCAACAAACTTATTTCCTGTACTGTGTTCCATAAGTAATTTATACCCTGTGCTTTATCCTGAAGCATTTTATTTCCTGTACTAGTGTACAAGATCCCCCCCCCCCCCCGTCCCTCCCCATTTTAACAATGGGACGACGGAGGCAGTTTCTAAAAGACGATGAATGTGCTGGGGGTAACATGTACAGTATGTTGCCTGTTTTGTTTTGTGTCGTTATGGAATGATTCATCGATTTTTTGCAGTTCAGTTCACATGCGGTCAGAACTCTTATGACCTTCCTTGAATGTTAGTTTTAATTCTTGCAAAGAATGATCAGGTCATTCTGCATACGTGGATATAACAATATAACGAAAAATTATCTTTGGTGCCGATGTCACGGATCTTGCCTTTAATGGTGCATGACATTCATGTAGTCATAGAGGTATCATTCATAGCTCCATGATGCACTTAACGCATGACTGCTGACATCCGCAGTTAGAAACTGTAGTGTTTGGCCACTGTTGGCCATTACATTTCCCTGTCGGTGATATGATATGAGATATAGGGAAGCAGAACAAGTAAATAGCATGTAGATGTTAGTTGCACATTAATGAGACAAAAGCGCATGACGGTCTTGCTTACCTGTGGCTCACCAAATAGCCTCGGTTCCTCATGTTTAAGACCGAAGCTGGAACAGCTAAACTCTCTTCGGCAAAAGCTATCTTTGTCACCCATGCTATTTCTCAGGCGTTCTTGTTCTCTAAAATAAAATGTAAAAACCAACGTTTATCATATAACACAGTTTTGTTTCCGTCAGGCAGACTTGTAGTGCAGGCGACACACTATTTCCAGTTTTAATTTGGTAAAAATTAGGTGTTGCCATTTCCACTTGAGCTCTGAATTTGTTGTCCTGTAGAGATCAAGGTTGTTGTCCTCATGTTAACCTTACCATGCAAGTGATGCGGGTCAAATTGTCATTGGAACCTGGCAGCTCTTGCGTGAAAATCACAACGGCAGAACCAAAACATGACTCCATTATCACAGAACATATCCTGGAAAATGCTGCCAGCACAACTGCCTCAAGCAGAGTTATTGACCAAAGGCGGGACTAGCTTCACATAGTTGGAAAGGGAATTAACATTTTTTAAGTGCTATTGCCATTGTACCCCTATAATTATGTCTGGGTGCCAACCCAGACATACTATCTTCCCAAAATTCTTTCCTTTCTCTCTTTCTTTCTTTCTTTCTTTCTTTCTTTCTTTCTTTCTTTCTTTCTTTCTTTCTTTCTTTCTTTCTTTCTTTCCGCCACATAATTTATCCACAGCTTTTCCCAGACGCCGTGTAAGCTACAATGATTAAACTTGGCATGGTAACAGAGCTAGTAGGGAAGTTGACTATCTGATTCGGAATAATTGAAATGTTTAAAATTATGCAAATTAGGCCTTTCTGAAATTAAAAAGCTCCATATCTTCCAAACTATTACAGATATACACAAAATTTTAATGGGCATATGTAGGTTTGCGACACCTGCCAATATAATGGACAGTAAATGAAAGTTATAGAATTTCAACTTATGCTAAGAAGGGAAATTGAAAAATTTAAAAGTTCAATATCTCCAAAAACTATTATAGATAGAGATGCCATTCCAACTTCAATTTATTGGTTTGTGGCAAAGTCGCATCCTATGAACCATGAACCAAAGTTATAGGATTTTAAGTTATGCAAATTAGGTGAATCGGCAAAATTTAAATCTTGAAGAGCTTCAAAACTATTTTAGATAGAGGTGCCGTTCCAATTTAAATTTATGGGTTTGTGACAAAGCTGCATCAAATGAACCACGATCCACAATTGTACAATTTTAATTGATGCAAATAGGATAAATACAAGAAATCTAAATCTTGAATAACTTCAAAACTATTATACATAGAGGTGCCATTCCAACTTCAATTTGTAGGTATATGACATAGCCGCATCCACTGAACCATACACCAAAGCTGTAGGCTTTTAATTTATGCAAATTAGGCAAATACACAAAATAAAAGTCTTGAATAGCTTCAAAACTATTACAGATGGTACAGATGTCATTCAAAGTTCACTTTATAAGTTTGTGACATGGCCATTCCAATGAACCAAGAACCAAAGTTGTAACATTCTAATTTATGCAAATTAGCGTAAGACACAAAATTTAGATTATGTTGAATAATGGCAAAGTATAGCATTTCAAACTGTTCTCACTTTAAAGGCACCCAGAGAGATTTGTTGTGAAGCAAATCTTCTTTTCCAGTTGTCACCTAATTTCCTCTTCCTGCCTGCGCACATTTGGACACAACAGATTCTTTACATCGATCCAGTCTTATTCCGTTATTAAATAGAGCAAGGCTGGTCGATGTAAGAATCTGTTGCGTGCAGATGTGCGCAGGCCGGCGGGGGTGGGGGTGGGAGGTTAATATGAAAAAAATTGTTACTTTGTGCCATATATACAGGGATACCAAACAAGTCGGCAGTATATTGTTCAGCAGTGTAGACTGCGCGTTCTCCACATCATGGGCTATTCAGTGGTCTATGTTACAATAAATTTACTGGATCAATTTTATCGAAAACTTACGGGGGTTTTTTTGTTTTTTGTTTTTTGTTTTGTTTGCTATATGCGCTCTATTGCAACCCTTTCATTACACCTTTATCACATTACAATATTATAATATCTTTGTTTTTACATTGGTCGTTTTAAAATATATATGAGGGGACTTTTAAAACCATAATTATACATGTGCATTGAGCAAGCATATTCAGATTATCTCTACATGTCATGCGAACATGATTAAATTAAAAATATATCTTGACACATCGTTGCGGGAAGTATGGCTAGCTGTCAGGAAAGCATATTTTTGGTCCTGGACTTTTTAATTTAGAGCACACAGAAAAAATTAGTTTGGCCTGTATCGGGTTGCCCCATCGTGTGTGACCATAATGACGACTAATGACATTCACCACATATTCAAAGGGGTTTAGAGCAAATGTACGACTCATGTCATGAAACTGCAGTGATAAATTTTGCAATTACAGGCTTCAACAGTACTAAAAAGGCCATCAGAAATTCCATTTTCATAATGACACAACACAAGAAGCTTGGTCGCCTAGTGCATAAAACTCATGTGAGAGAAATTAATACACCCTTTACTTCCAGACAGGTGTCAACCTATAGAGGGCAGCGCTCATTTAAATCTATTCTCTCAGCTTTGACACAGAACAACTTTTGCTTCAACAATTTAATATTCGTCCCCAAAAGTTTCTAAAATCATGTGAAATGGTGCATTCTGGCCACATTAAAGACTGTTTAACATGAGAATTCAATAATTTATAACAAATTTACTTTAAATGCATTCAATAAACTTACCTTTGTTACCTAACCCACAGAGATTTACATGCAAAATCATCTTACTAAACAATACAAGATCGTCCCCACCAAACCAGTCTATAAAAATAGTGTACTTTAAAAGGACATCAGACTTTATCTATCCTTTGAACACTTTTCTGTAGACGATGTTTCAAGCATACACAGATTATGTAAATGACAAACTTTTCAGAAATTAGAACAGATAAATATTTAAGCTGGAATTCTCATACAGAAATTATGCTTCCAAATTATATCCAACTGTCGGCATTATGAACAGACTCGACAATATTATTTGCTGCAAAATAGTCTCTTAATACTTTACAGCTGGCTTTTACTTCCTTACTTAAGTTGTGGCATCCTGGTCATGGGTTCATAAGGGTGACAGAATCTCTCACAGGATACTTATATGTAACAATTGAGTCGCAGCTAATTATATTGCATTTACAGAGCCAATTTTCAAAAGTTTAAAGTCCTAAGCATAAATTACATCTTCCTCCATCAACGACTAAAATTTCATAATAAACAGGCAAATAATCTAGACCCAAATTACTTCACCATCACAACTATGAAACTATGTAGGGTCCCCAACACACAACATCACAAGAAACAGAAATCACAATATTTATGAAAGGACCCGTTAAGCTCTACCAACGCTTGGGAATGTAATCAGAAATGAAATAGACCCTATAATTGACGTTTTGAAATACTCTTTTCCGTTACTAACTAGCATATCCTCAGACACACACGAGAGTGTGTGTGTGTGTCTGTGTGTGTGTACATACTTGTGTGCCAAAATGCTTTTCATAAGCAAATTATATAGTGGCACTTGTTTTACAAGCAGCTGCTACGTCTGTCCTGCTCATTAGTTATTCATTTAAATTGTTGTAGTAATTTTTAAGCGTGGCTTTCATGTTAGCGATATTTCACGCGTTAATGAGTTCTCCGACTTGATTTGTTTTTTTACACGCTGTACATTTGGGTTGAATGAAAAAAAAAAATGAGTTTGATCCGGGTCACAGAATAGATTACATGCCTTTCGACGCCTTTCTGATTAGTTCAATCTGAGCGTCGCTCTGCCGGTGGTGGCGCCAGCAATGACTATCCAGCGAATATTGAATTGTAGACTTATGCATTCAATCTTCTGCCTTCAAGACTGGTTCTCTTACCTAAACGTTATGATTCTTGATGAAATTGCGGGGCCAGGCAAACATGCAATTGTCTAGATTAACCAACTTTTTATCTTGCTATTACGTTTGCAAGAAAAGTGGCTCTCCAGCATGGAAACCGTATTTTAAAGAAACTCCCTTTTTAATTATGACAAACAAGTCTTTATTTTAATATGAAAATGCACAGTAAATAAAATATAGTAATCCATAAAGCTTTAATTGTCAGCCCCAGCACTGGTCCTGAGAGCAGTGTTTGTGTATCAACCAATGGTGCCTCCGATGATCATCCTACTAGCCGCCCTGGAAATTAGATGGTGGATTGTTTATTTGATTGGTGTGTGATGTGATTGAAAAAATGATGAGTGATAGGAGGATAGATTAATAGAGGGTAGTGAGCTCAGAGTATGTGTGTAGTGTTGGCTGGGTGGGGTGTACGTGTTCTGCATTTTTATTGCTGGAGGGGAAGGGGGTGGTGTGTGCCCGGGGGTTGTGTGATACAACCAAGCTGCAATGGTGAACAAGTAACACTTAGCACAAAATCATTAAATTCATTTTGATAAGCTTGGGGCAAGGGTCTTTCATATATATATATATATATATATATATATATATATATATATATATATATATATATATATATATATATTGTGAATACACATCTTAAGTGGTTCAATTGTCGCGGCTTTTACATTTCAAATATTTCACTAAAATTTTAGTTTCAGTTATATCTGTGTAAAAATAATAACTGCGGTTTTATTTTCACATTTTGGTATCGTCATTGAAATAAGGAGTATAAAACACAGCAAAACAAAGTGAATTCACAATATATATATATATATATATATATATATATATATATATATATATATATATATATATATATATATATATATATATATATATATATGTAAATATATAAACGGAAATATAACCAAAACCAACATTAATATTGAGATGATTTTGATCGTTACTCTGTTTCAGAGCATTTTATGTTCATGGGGTTTTCAGTCTGAAAAGAATGAATCGTTTTAAATAAAGCTGTACGTGTATATATTTATATATTGGGGGAGATAGCACTTTGCTGCCACCTACACATGGAATCAGTATATTCTTTGAATTACATTTCAAAGTATACTTAATTACTTGCATTACCACTGAATTGGTATTAAATCATGATACAATAGAGAATCCCAAATATATACTTTGCTCCACTTGTTGCATTGTGACATGGGTACAATTTATGACACTTGAGTCGGTGATGGAAAAAAATGAAAAATGAATGAGTAACAAAAAAGAAAGAAAGGACTGGAAGGAAACATTAACAGGAAAGAGATGGGCTGTTTGGATGGTTGTTATGCATAAAGCACAGTGGAAAAAGTAGTGCCCTGATTGAACCACTAGATGACCTCCCCTTATCAGCACACAGCTGGGTAATTAGAGTCCCATTGGGGATTAGCAGGCTATTAAGGGAGTGGGCTGGAAAGGGAGAAAGTGGCTCTGTTCAGCAGCCTGGGCTCTAAGGATTGGTCCCAAGCATCATAACTAAAAATTAAGCTTTAATGAAAAGAAAAAACAGAAAAAGAAAAAGAAAGGAAGAAAGATAAAAGAAAATTCAAGTGACACTGACAGCTAACTGTTCCTGCGTCATCTCCAGATTAATAACTAACTTCCAACTGTACTGCTATTACAAATGGATATTGGATAACTATTTATACAAAATGCATGGACTCTTCATACATATGCGGACACAAAATTTAAAAATTACACGGACATTATTTTAATCGAAAATATTGCACGGACATTATTTTGTATATGTTAGAATGAAAACCGAAGATTGGTCATTAAAAATAATTGATACCGGAAATATAAATCGCGGTTATTGTCTCCGGACTCATACGAACAAACCCGACGTCACTGTCCTCCTTCTGACCCGGATAAAACAGACGTCCGTTTGTTCGGACATCCGTAGTTTGTCAACCACCACCAGGGTTTACCTGCAGTTACACACATCATCAATCTGTCAATTTTGACTTCGCAAGTTCCTAAAGAACTAAAAGAAGCCAAAATTGTTCCTTTATATAAGAAGGGTAGCAGAACCGAGGTCAGCAATTGCCGACCTGTGTCTATTCTCTGTATTCTCAGTTAGGCGTTCAAAAAAACAGTGAAAGACCAGTTAGACGTTTATCTGAAGTCTAATGATCTTATTTACAAGTATCAATCTGGTATTCGCCAATGATTCTCTACAGACACCTGTTTAACATACTTAATTGACTGATTATGTCAAGAGGGGAGTAGTATCGGGGAATTATGTAGGAATAATTTTAATGGACTGACAAAGAACCTTCGACACGGTCGATCATCCTATTTTGTGTTCAAAACTAGCTGCTATGGGATTGGACAATTCCTCAGTGTTATGCTTTCAGTCTTATTCATCAGACAGAAAAAAGCTGCTAGTGTAAACAGATCAATGTCGGAACTAAGACGGATAACATGTGGGATCCCTAAGGGTTCGATCTTGGGGCCAACATTGTTCCAAATTTATGTCAACGATATGGTTATGGTGGTCAGTTGCAAACTTCATATTATATGCTGATGATTCTGCATTATTGTTTGCGGACAAGGATCACAAAAGAATTGATATTAAACTTAGTAGAGCACTAAAATCCATAAATAAATGGTTAGTGAACAGCAAACTTTCCCTACATCTGGGTAAGACGGAATAAATTTTGTTTGGTACCGTGAGAAAGATTAAAGACGTTCGGTATACCGCGATATGCGCAAACATTTATGGTCCAATGCCTCTATACAGTTAGAGCTGGTATTTGTCGATACCTGCACTAGCTGCTGTTCGCTTTTCCTATTTTGCACAGTTCCGTTTGAGAAATATGGATTGTTTACGAAGAGTCAAAAGGAAAAAGAATGGGCGGTTTGTTAACAAATGCCAAAACAAAGGACTAAATACTTTAACACAAGGCAGAATACGTCGAAACACGACAGCGGTAGACCAAAACGCATGTACACAATCAGCAAACGCTGACCAAGCCACCGTCGAAAGTGCCACGCCCACCCCCCCAAATGCCACATGTACATGTAAACACTGACAGTTATAACTGGGACGAAGGTCGTAAAATAGTGGAACTAAGTGTACTAGCCGATAATCTTGTATGCGAGGAATGTACAAAAAAAAAAACATTGTCCCTAAAAAACACAGAATCAGAAAAACGATATGGCTTGGCCAGTGTACTGTCCATTTCTTGTGAGTGTGGTACGATAAACGCTGTCCCAACTGGAAAAAAACAACAGAGTAATACCCCAGCGTCAAAAGGTGGCACAGGTATATTTGATAATGTGCTGCCTGATGTTACCATTCGACAATGTATTAAGGCAACTATAATTTTGATATTCTTATTTTTACCTCTTTTTTCCACATTGCTGTATTGCACTATGGATAGAATCTTAAAATGTTTGCCTCTTCTAAGTAAAACTATGAAAGTATATATTATGACTGGAATATAAAATTAACGACGTACTGCCGTTTATTTGAGCTACATACATGTATATTGATATGGTATCGAAGTGAGACAATGAATGGATACCTTTACCTATGAACTTAGAACAAATTAAGTCAACATGCATGAATTCTTTGTACAATTGCGGAAAAAATAGCACCGTATGATACCTTTTTTTGGTAATCAATGAAATCAGTACATATTTTGGAAACCCCCTACAATTTTTCAGGGATTTGTAAATATTTTTTCTATTGCAAACTTACAAAATACTTATACATTTTTGCAAAACGAGATGAATTTAAAGTCACATTCCAGCATGTTTTTTCTACATATTTATTATTAAAAGGCTTGATATACATTGCAAACACTCATATCGAGGTACTTTATGCATAGTTATGCATCCTTAATTTGTTTTTTGCTTTTACCCACATATATAATGGCTGCAATCAAATTTCTGTAGTCCTCACATGTATCGCCACCTAGCGACAAAAGTAGCACCGTGACATGCCAATTTTTTGCTTGCATTTTGTTTCAAATGCCAATATCTTTGTTCACACCAAAAACCAGGTATTTCTAAATTCTTTTGACCAGTGTACCGAACGTCTTTAAAAGCAAGAATCTAAACATCAAATGTGGAGATACGACCATTGAAAATAAATCCCAGGTGCAGTACTTGGGTATTCCTTTAGATCAATCTTTGTCAAGCAAATCTATTGGCAAGGTAGTCCCCGGAGACGCGTCTGTGTCAACCAATGGGGCCTCTGACGATCATTGAGGGTGGGAAAGGGGTTTCCCGTACTGGCGTACTTTATTTACCGGGGGTTTTTATTTACCGTACTGCTGTACTGGAAGCCCTTTTATTTTACGTACTTCGTACTATCCAAAATTTTGAAAGAATTTTATTTTCCGTATTGTGTACTCTAGAAAAATAATTACCTGTACCAGCGTACTGAAACCCCCCCTTACCCCCCTTCATCATTCTGCTAGCAGCCCTGGAAATTAGCCGGTGGATTGTTCATTCGCTTCTATTAGTTCTGATGCACGCTGTGGTGATACGGGCACTATTAACACAATAAATATTTCCACTCGTTCGTGCGTCGATGATCCTTTGCACAGCTGTGAACTTTGATAATGTGACGATAAACTATAATGGATTTTCATTGACCTGCTGCCTTCTTACTGAGGGGAAAATGATTGCAAAGCAATGAAGTATACAATTAAATTTGCTACATATATTTTTTTTCCTGCATGAATAAGTTGGCTGAGGTCCAGCTGCTGTCGGGCTGTGTTTACACAGTATGGGAGTTCAATGTCCTAGCATGGAGGTAATACGTGTTAGCTCTATGATCCTGGTCAAGATCCGCTTCAATGAGCAAATACCGGTTTTCCCGCAATTTAGAAATATTTGAACAACAATTATTCACGTGATTTTGTGCTTTCAACAGTGTATCTACATACTCGTATGTGTTAGTAACATACGTTTTCCTCTACTGTACTGTTATCTGATGACAGCCTCTTCATCAGCTTGCAATAATAGCAATTTCTCACTAAAGTCAGGGTAAATGAAAGTAAAATGGTACTTTAAATAACTGGTCAACGCATATTTTAACTTGTCATTCATTTACATTTTTTAAATAGATTTCCTGAGAAGGTCTTCAACTCGCATCCTTCCGCCGGGGGGGGGGGGGAGGGGGCGTGGTTTACTGGGGATGCGCTGAAACAAAGCAGGGTTTCCTGTAGCCTCAGTGCCATCTCAGCAAGACTCAGTTGTTTTTACTCCGCGACCCAGTCAGGTAACTTTTCTTGAGTCCATTCTTTCATCTTAAATTTGCTGGACACAGCCTGTTGAATACTAAATAGAGGTCTGGTCTTGTTCGATTTTGACCAGTTTCTTGTAATGAACCAAGCCATAGTGCACACTTCTATTTTTCTTCAGATCTTACTGGGTTTTTTTTTATCGTAACCTCCAAACCGTACTGTTTTTTTGAGCAATGAGGGTGGAGATAGTGGCTTCACCCAATGACCCGAGAAATCAGTTAACACATTAGCTTATAAACAAACTGTACATTGAAATAAACTAACTTTAGAAAACATTTATTATTTAGCAGAAATTAAACACATAGAGAACATGCTTGGCATAAATATAACTACTATTAGAAATGACTAATTAAAAAAAAAACCACACGAAGTATGAAAATGACAGAACGATTAGTCGTGAAGCCAGCATGAAAGGATATATACACAATGCGCTATATATATATATATATATATATATATATAT
Source organism: Hermodice carunculata (assembly GCA_964020975.1). Classification (NCBI taxonomy): domain Eukaryota; kingdom Metazoa; phylum Annelida; class Polychaeta; order Eunicida; family Amphinomidae; genus Hermodice; species Hermodice carunculata. The sequence goes on along the minus strand of OZ026617.1, from coordinate 16,894,257 downwards.
ATATATATATATATATATATATATATATATATTTGCAAAACTTAAAAGGGATGTCAATACGCATCAAAGGCGGGGGGGGGGGGTCTTCGCGGTTTCGCACAAATAAAAACAAGGTTCAAGACTGTTCTTGCTATACAAGTTCAACCCTGTCTCTATAAATAAATGTGTTAACTAGTACGCTAAACAGAATTTAGGAATGGACCTGAATGCATAGTATTAAATTTTGCTTCCTAGGTCCACTTGTCAAATGCAACCTGAGAGAATACACAATGGTACATGTAAAAGAGGATGTCAATTCCCCCATATCTCTGGATGAACTCGATTAAAAAAAAAAGAAAGTGTTGATGAAATTTGGATAAAACTTTGAAATTAGTTGGCAAATGAACATGGTATTCATGCTCGTTTTACAAAGAAACTTAACATTTGTTTGAAAGACAAAAGCAAAGAGGCGAGCGAGGGTGTCCACTGTTTCGCTGAAATTAAAGTAAGGTTCAAGACTTTTTAGCTATACAAGTAAAACCCTGACTCCATAAGAAATGATTTTAACTAGTACGCTAAATAAAATTTAGGAATGCCACTGAATTCATAGTGTCCAATTTTCCTTCCCAGGTCCACTTGTCAAACGCAATCCGAGAGCAAACATAATGGTAAAAATCAGATACGACCATTAAATTGCAAACAATTATAAAGTCAAGTTGTTGACCTTGAGGTTTAGGGGGACTGGTTGTGTGTGTGTGTGTGTGTGTGTGTGTGTGTGTGTGTGTGTGTGTGTGTGTGTGTGTGTGTTTGTTTATTTGTTTTTGTTTTTGGAGCTGGCTGGGTCAAAGGTGTCTATTGTGGCATTGCAGCTTGTACGGATATGGTAATAATACCACTCTGGCCCTCCATTTATCTGCCGTGGTTCTGTAAATAACAGATGGCCTAAAAAAAACAGTATATGATTCCCGGGAACAGAGCTGAGGCATAAGGGTCCCACATACTCTATCACAGCAGTGGGAGGACCCTGTTCCCGGTAATTTCCCCACGATGGCCCGCCCCATTACAGTAAGTCCTGCCTTTTGTCCCTATCCCTGCCTCTAAGGATCAGGTAGACTTGCTCAAGTCTCACTGAACTGTCATACGCATTTCACTTAAATTAAATTCATTACAAAATAAAACTTCAAGTAAAACCTGTAACACACATTGTAGCCTTATACTGTTATTACACAGGTAGGCCCCTAAACCTAGCTAATTGGCTTGGAACGTGTCAAAAGCCAGACAACAGATCAGCGCCGGGTGGTCTGCACTGTGTTTTTTATCACACAGACAAGCGAGCTGTCATACAGCACCCCTCTTCCGAAGCTGAGTAACTGTGTAATGAAGGCCTGGTGTCGGCAGCCGCAGGGAGATGGTCAGCTTTGTCTTGCTTGAGTGGTCAGTGACTGAAATAACCACGCATTCATCAAAGACCACTAAATTGCCACTTAGCCTTATCACAATGATAATGGAATTAGAACTGACTAGGACTCAATAGCTGCTACTGTTGAAACCGGCACGGCTGCAGTGTCGACCAGTTAAAAAAATTACAGTAGGACTTACTTAATAAAACTATATGGCGTAGTTGGCATAATAGTATACAGTTAACTTTGTGGAGGGGAAAATGTATCGCACTTCTGGGTGGGACCGCGGGATGGGAAAAGAGGGACATGCACCAGGGACTTGTGCAAGTCTAAGGATCAGCCATTCCATGGCCTGCAGCTGCAGTCATGGCAGCCCTGAAAAGGGCTATCACCCTTCCCGTCCATACTCCCTTCTCATCCGTTAGTTAACCCTGTTTTCTTCCCATCTGAGCATTCCCCTCCTTTTATCCCAGCACCCTACCAGGTAGTCTTGTACAGTTTTAGTACCCTCCCTACACCCTGGAAAATCTCCTTTCAAGCCCAGAAACCAAGCAACACGGTCCACCTCTTCTAGTCCTCTTATTTCCTCTAAGCCCTTACAGTTGTAGTTCTTATCTTGCAAACTTCTGAATACATTTTCCCTCATGTCCCTGTATGCATCACACCACAGTAGCCAGTGATCTACTGTCTCATCTGCCTCCTGCCTACAAACCCTACATTCCCATTACTACCCTGTGTCCGTTTCTGATGTCTCTTCTCCAAGTTGATAACCCCCACCCTACTTTGGAACAAAAGTTTCGATCCCTTCCCTCCATTCCAACATGTGCTCCTTTTTGGTTTATGTAACACTTTATAAGCTTTTAGTGTACTTTTATCGTTCACCCCTCTTTCCATTTTACTCGCCACCCCTCTGCAACTGTTTTCTTAATGTGTGATTTCCATTCATCAACTTCGTCAAACCCTTTCAAGTCATATTTTTCTGCTAATTTGTCTATATTTTGGACCCAATTTGTTTGTTTTTTTACTGCCTCCATGTATATTTTCCTGCACCATCTGTCTTAACTAATTGTTTGTAGATATCCCCAGTAATTTAACTTGGCTTTGGCAATTATATCTGTAACAGTACTCCACCCCAATTCCCCCAAGACCGCTCCAGTTGCTGTACATGGTGGCGCCCCCCCCCCCCAAAATCTACCTACCCATCTCATTCTGTGTTTTCTCCATATTTTGAATGTCCCCCTCATCTACTGAAATTACATCCAAACCATACATCATCCCAGGTATTGCAACTCTATACCATAAGACTCTGGCTGTTAATGCTCTATTGAAGCTGTTCAGTGACGTAGCTTTAATCATTCCCATTGTTCGGTTCACCTTTTGCTTTATCTTCTCCACGTGATTTATGAACATGCCTTTACCAGTTGCTTTTATTCTAATCCCTAAATACTTGTATTCATCAACCTCGCCTATTTCAATCAACTGTTCCTGTCCTTCTGGAATTTGGAATGTCCCTACTTTCCACCTTTTATTTATGTCAGGTTTATTTCCAAGCATCATGACTTTATTCTTTACTGAATTCCAATCTCCATTTGTCGCTGTATTCTCCCGTTATGTCAAGCAGATATTGCATTTCTTTTTGTGACTCTGCCATGAGCACTCTATCATCGGCAAAAAATAGACCAGGAATTTTGCGTTGTCCTATTGTCACCCCCTTGTCACATTCTGTTAACTGATTCCCCAATTCCTTAATATAAAGTGCAAACAAAATTGGAGAGTGCATACAACCCTGTTTTAAGCCAGTATCTAATTGTCCCAATCTTCATGCTTTATATCGTGCCATTTAATTCCCTTTCTTACCAAAAACCCTACTCCTCCTCCTTCTTTTGTCCATCCTCTCTCCCAGTACAAGATTGTAGCCTTCAGAACTTGTCATCATTCTCTCTTCTTCCTTCCTAACATGGGTCTCTACCAAGGCGACAATGTCTATTTTCTTCTCTTCAATTACCTCCCCAACATCTGCTGCTTTCTCTTTGTACCCCTTACAATTAATACTTCCAATCTTCCTGATGTCCTTCCCTTTATTTTTCTTTGCCCTTTTGTCTTTTCTTGTCTGGTTTTCCCTCCCCTGATCCTGTTCAGGAACATAGCTGGTAGCTGCTGGGATGTTTAGTTTCCCTGCTGACGGACCCACTCACTGCACACCTCCCCTAAGCAGTTCCCTCCCCTCTGACTAGGGTGTAGCCCGTCCCAGCTAAACATCTCCCTCCTCCTTACAAAATCCTCCCACATGTCCCTGAAAACTACCCCCCTCTGTGAACGGGGTAAGGGGGGGGGGGGTCAGTACGCTGGTACAGGTAATTATTTTTCTAGAGTACGCAGTATGGAAAATAAAAATCTTTCAAAATTTTGGATAGTACGAAGTACGTAAAATAAGAGGGCTTCCAGTACGCCAGTACGGTAAATAAAAAGCCCCAGTACGCCAGTACGGGAAACCCCTTTCCCACCCTCCTCTGTCTACACAAAACTCCCGACCTCCTATTAATACCATAAATCTTACTGGCCTCCCACAAACCCATCCTATACCTTGGTAATATCCCCATCACCATGGGGTTGCAGTCTAACTGCGCCAACCTCCCCACTAAAACCCTGTACCTGTCTACCACCTCCTTTGTCCCTATCAGGCCCCCAACCCCCCAGCCTCCTTCTGTCGGGCAGATCATTGGTCCCTACCTGGAGAATGATCCTCGGCTTCTCACCGCTGCTTCCTACCACTGCCTCTAACCTCTCGTGCAGATCCCTAATCTTGGCACCAGGGAGACACACTCGTACTCTATGTTCTCTATCTTCCTCAAAAAAGACTATCCGTCTTCCTAACGATACTGCTTCCTACCACAACAACCTCCCGTCCCTTCACCACAGTGTCAACATCCCCTCCCAATGGCAAAACCTCCCGTGTATCCTCTTCTCTCTGGTCTCCCCTGTCAGTCTCCACTACCCCCTCCATCCCCTCGGTCTCCACTACCCCACCACCCTTGGTCTCCCCCCCCCCCCGCTGTCTCCCGACCTTTCCTTGTCCTCCACAGCCCTCATCCTGTCCCTAGCCTTTTCCAGCTCACACTTCAGGGCTGCCAACTGTACTTCTAGGGTCTCCACCCCCCTGCACCTCCCACACGTGTACTCAAAGATATCATTGATATTCTTTTAATAATTCTGGTCTCTCATTCGGTGGGGGGGTTTGCTCGAGGGCTTAATACTTCTAAGCTCTCGGGCAGGCCCAGCCCACCAGGGGAGACCCTGCTGATACATTTACTTGTAGTTCCTATGTGGTACAATGTGACTTGAATCCCTTTTATTTTATTTTATTTTGTTCTATTGTACTCCAACTTGGTTTATTTAATGTGCTCTGTATACTTTATTTTTTAATTACCATAATGTCTTATCTTGATGTATTTGAGTATTTCCTCGGAAACGGGGGTTCAAATAAACTATTATTATCATCCTGTGCCTACTCAGAAGCACATGTTAACCCTGTTGCGCTTAAGTCCTCCCACATACCACACTCCCTGCACTCTATAAATCTATCCCACCCTGGACCCTCACCCTCCCTCCTGCTCTCCTCTCGACCCTGGTCATCCCTGCCCCCATCCCAGACCGTGGTCCCCTGACCCTGCCCCTGCCCCTGCACACGAGAAACCCTCCCCCCTACCCTCCTGACCTGCCCCCCACTGCCTACCCTCCTGAACCCCTGCACCCTCCGTAACATCTGTCACAACCCTCGGCCCGACATCCTGAGCTGATCAAGTGTTATTAGTTGCTATTAACACTTTCGAAGTTCCCGCGTTTTCAAAATGGCGTCTTTCTTCTGCTCCCACTACAACTACCAATTGACTACATCCACTCAGAAATTCCCCTGCACTGTTTCTACATGTTCCCACAATAATACATGACTGCAAATCGAAAGTAACTAAAAAATGTTCCACTTATCTTATTCAAACTTCACCAACAATATCACCGCACGTCAGGACTCAAATGGTAGGTATTGCAACATTGCATATAGTACATATACATTATGTATGTGTATGAAACATTCACATATTCTTACCTTCCTTTCTATAATTGTAGCCCATGACAAGCGAAGGCTCAACTGTTTTGTCTGTAATATCTATGACTCTTTGTAAACTGTCCTACATTTCTTGTACTAAGTTGGGAACATTATATGTCATCCAAAAATGTGTCCCCACAAAATGCCTGGAACTCGCTCTCTGCTCACGCCAATGCATGTGTTAAAACGACGTTGTTTTCCTTTCCAAATAAATCTGATAATTCCATATCCTGACTGTGTTTCTGCTTGAAGCCCAACCACCATGTACATAATTTACCTTTGACCAAGTCCAAGACTTCGAAACTAAATGTCATTGTGACTGCTGGAAAGCAATTCAGCATTCAAGAAAAATAGCCCCACTGCACTTGGTTTAAACGTATTTTATTTCTGAAGAAATACAATTGGGAAGCAGGGCGTGGTCCTCTATTAATCCTTCTTGCAGAGAAATGACAGAAACAGGACCAACGGCACAATACAACTCCTGAATAGTAAATGGTAAATGGAAGGAATCGATGAGCGGTGTAGCGGAGGATACGTAGAAGAGATAGACACCACTAAAACGAGCACAGACAGAGGGGCAAATAGATTACCACCGCCGGGATTGCATTAAATATCAATAGATTTGCAAGTAAAAAACTAGGTTACTGCTCCACTTTGAAAACGTTTGCTTTTTTCAATAAATTCTTGTACTGCTAGAAAAATGCTGATATTGTCTTCAAGATTACAAACATCGCTGCCAAACAAAATTGTATTTATACAGAATGCTGCCAGAGCACTAACTGATGTATGAAGGATATCTCGAGCAGCAGCATAACGGGGACACGTGAGAAAGTAATGCCAGATGCTTTCAAAAGCTGCTCCGCATGAGCAAATAGCAGATTCTTTTATACCTATTTTAAACAGATGTTCGTTTAATTGGCTGCGGCCCATACGTAGGCGGGAGTGTATAACAGATAAATGTCTGTTACCAACATTAAGTAATTCTGGATATCTGACGGGATATGGTCTGGGAGTGGAAATTTTACTTTTAAACCGAGCTAGAGTCGATAAGTTTCTAGTTTCCGACGGAAGTAGATTCCATAATTTGATAGCGGAAGGAAAAAATGATTTTTCAAAGAAAACTGTTCTGGAATCAAAGGAAGGTAACTCAGAGCGCGATCTTAAATTAGAACTTGACCTGGTAGGGTGAGGGTTGTCCACCGGAGTTGGGACATTTGGGAGAGCAGTATAAAGATAGCTGGGGGTTAATTTATGAACAATTTTGTACATCATGATCTGCTTGGACCTTTCCCTTCGATCAGATAATTTTTCCCATCCCGTTTCTTCATACAGCTTCTCACTAGGCGTAGTTTTCATTGCTCCCGTCACAATACGGGCCGCAGCCAATTGTAAATCTTCCAAGAGTTTTTTATCGGCTTGTGCACAACCATCCCAGACTTCACTGCCATATTCCATGATAGGTCTGATAAAGGACATATAAATCACTTCTAGTGTTTCACGATCTAAACGATACTGCAAGCTCTTCATGATATTTAACTGTTTAGATGCTTTAGTCACAATTTCCTTAATATGGGAATTCCATTTTAGATTTGATTTTAAAGTAAGCCCCAGGTGTTTGTGTTCGGGTACATTCTCAAGTTGGTGACCCTGGAAGATGAGAGGATGGTGATCGCGTGCGTGCTTAAAGGAAACAAGCTTTGCATCGGTTTTCTGTGCAGTAAAGGAGTCAAGCCAGTCTTTGGACCATTCGTCCAAAGAAGAAAGATCATTATTCATGATCGCTGCACCATGGGCTGGATCGTCAATGGTAAGAAAGAGCGAAGTGTCATCAGCAAAAAGTTTGATATTTGAATTCACAACATTCACAATATCATTAATATAGATTAAGAATAATAAGGGGCCTAAAACGGAACCTTGGGGCACAAGCTTTGCTTATATCAAGGAATACAATTCGCACTTCTTTTTCTTCGTCAATGGCTACACATAATTCGTGGTAAAGTGAAAGTAATTGGTTGACTGTCGAGTCACCAGGCATGAAACCAGATTGATTGACCGAAATGATCATGTTATCGCGAAAAAAGTTGAAAACATGTTTAAAAACTACCCTTTCAAATATTTTACCTGTGCAACTTAATAAGGACACAGGACGATAATTATTACATAAGTTATCATCTCCTTTTTTGTGGAGTGGTGTGACATGTGCTTTTTTTCCAAATGGATGGGAACTGCTTTAGATTTAGGGACATGTTAAACAATTTCGTAAGTGGTTTGTAAATTACCGGGGCGGATTCTTTCAGGAGTCTGGGACTTATTCCATCAGGACCAGTAGCTTTTGTTGTATCAAGGCATTTAAGTATATCAAGTACTTCATTTTCACAAATTTCCAAATTTCCGATAGTATTAGTGGGGTGATCGGGAGAAGTAAGGTTACGGGCAGCTGATGTATCAATGTTGTTTTGTATTAAGAAAAAGGCATTAAATTCTTCACCTTTGGAAGCATTATCGGTTATATGTTTACCATCGCAAAGCAAGGATGGTATGGTTTGGCTATGATTTTTACTTAAAAAGTATTTAACAGTCCTCCACCAAGCTTTATTTTTCTTTTGGGGACTTTTAAGGGAATTACTTAATTTGCCATTATGTTGCTCTTCAGCAGTATGGAGATGCTCCTGATATTGGTTGCGAAGCCGATTATATGAAGCCCACAGTTCCTGGCTATGAGGTCCGTGATTACTATCTTTTGCTTTCGAAAAAGCTCGCATAACTTTGCGCTTTTCGCACCGCAAGGCTGAAGTGTACCACGGTAAATCGTCAGGCCGGATTATAACTTCTTTGTTGGGTATACAAGCTTTAGCGGCTTGTAGAAAGCCTTCCGTCCAAGATAGACAGCACTCATTTATATCATTGGATAAAAAGTAATTATCCCAAGATATCCGGCTTAAGTGGTCACGAAAATCATTAAGTTTGCCTTTTCATATTCCCAAATTAATCTTTTATAAGCAGTTTCAATTTTCCGTCGGAATAAAATATTGGCAGACACCACGCAGTGATCGCAATTGGCAATCGGTGGCAAAACGTGTGGTTCTGAAATATAGTTTGGAATATTAGAGATTATTTGATCGAGACAGCTTGATGTATTATGAGTTATACGCGTAGGTTCATGTATATGGGGGACAAGAAAATTTGTTGTACAAAAATGATCAAGTTTCCTGCCTGGTGCTGTAGTAAAATCAGCATTCAGGTCGCCTGTTATAATAATGTTATCAATACCTACAGTCTTGAGGTGATCAAGATTGGTTTGCAAATTGTCCCAGAATGACACGGGCGAATCCGGTGGTCTGTAGACGACCCTTAATAAAAAGGAATTATTATGTAATAAAATTTCTGCCCACAAAAGTTTTAAGTCGGGACTTTCCAGATCATGAAGCCTAGATGCTAGAAGCTGTTGAGAAATATACAGTCCAACACCTCCACCCAGGCCGCTAGGGCGATCCCTACGCATAAGTGAGTGGAAACCAGGCAATACAAAATTACTGTCGGATGAATTCTGAGATAAGAACGTTTCAGGCAGGGCTATAATATCGTGCTGGTGGGCAATGTCCGCACAGATACACCGCATTTTATCCTGAGTCAGACTGCGAACATTAATATGACAGAGAGTTATATCTCGAAAATTAGTTGCAGGCCCAGGATTGAGTTGTATATCCCCTGCCAATAAGATTAAAAGTGGGGAAATTATGAGCAAATAATCATCAAGTTTAAAATACTTCCTAGATAGAAGAGAGTTTTCTATATAAGTTACAAGTAATCTCTGACGGTAATAACGACAGTAATAGTTGCAAAAGTAGCTTGCAATCCAAACATAAGATATGATATAGAGGAAGTGAATCTCCAAGGAAGTTAGCTGTAAACAGTGTTTACATTCTGGGATGGTTGCGCACCAAATAGAATACAAATAGGCGGACGAAAAATGTTTAAGTAATTGGGACACAACTGTTCTCATCAATAAGCGTGGAAAAGCACTGTACATGTGATTCATAATGATAATATGCTTGAGCCACATAGAGTTGAAACACATGTGATAAATTATCAAAAAGTAGACGTACATTACAAATTTGTTATAAACAAGTACATACATAGTATGAGGGCCAATTAGAAACCAAATATTGTATGTGGTTATATGGCAATTAAGAACAACCACGACAAAACATGTTCCTATACACATGTACGCAAACCCTACGCCTATGCAAAATATTGTAAAATACCAATAAATGTAGGGAATCAAGTAACAATAAACAGTACAAGCGAACATCATTAGCAAATATTGCATGATGGAAATAGTTAATGACGCGCTCTCGAAAGAATATTTTAAAAAAGAACATAGACAACCATTAATTAAGACTTGCAGCAATTTCAGGTATTCTACACATATCCTGTAAGTCCATGTAAAGTTGTCTCCTTGCATTATATCAAACGTAGCTCTAGACGCCACAAAGTGGGGCCATACACTAAGTATATACAAATAATGTACTATCTGTGCGCTAAAGAATGATTGCACTTGTTTACAAATATAATGGGAAGGTAGACCATCACACTGCAGAGTAGAAAGGTGCATGTGGCCCCAGTGACATCTCAGCAAGACACAGTGGCTTTTACTCCGCGACCGCGTCAGGTAACTATTTTTTAGTCCGTTCTTTCACCTCAAATTTGCTGGACAAGGTCTTTTGAATACTAAATAAAGGCCAAGTCTTGTTCGATTTTGGCCAGTTTCGTGTAATGAATTCGAACCAAGCCCTAATGCATCCTTCTATTGTTCTTCAGGTCTTATTATCTTTATAGTAACCCCCCAATCGTATTGTTTTCTGTGCAATGAGCGTGAAGTACTCAAGTAATGACTTCGCCCAATGACCCGAGCAATCAGTTGACAATTTAGCTTATAAACAAACTGTACATTGAAAGAAACCAACTTTAGAAAACATTTATTATTTAGCAAGAATTGAGCACATAAAGAATATGCGTGGAATAAATATGACTACTACCAGTAATAACTCTAATACAAAAAAACCCCACAAAGTCTCTTAAATGACAGAACAATTAGCCGTGAAGCCAGCATAAAAGTAGACATACACAATGCGCTATATACAATATATGTATACATACATATATATATATATGTATATATATATGTATATGTATATATATGTATACATACATATATATATATATGTATATATATGTATATGTATATATATATATATATATATATATATATATATATATATATATATATATATATATATATATATATATATATATATATATATATATACCTGAAAAAAAGGATGTCAATACCTGCAAGAGAAAAGGTGCGGGAGGGGGGATCTTCGCTGTTTCGCTGAAACGAAAACAAGGTTCAAGATTGTTTTTGCCATACAAGTTCAGCCGTGTCTCTATAAACAAATGATGTTAACTAGTACGCTAAATAGAATTTAGGAATGGACCTGAATGCATAGTATTAAATTTTCCTTCCTAGGTCTACTTGTCAAATGCAACCCGAGAGAATACACAATGGTACATGTAAAAGAGGGATGTTATTAGTCCCAATTCTCTGGATGACCTCGATTTTTTTAAAGTGTTGGTGAAATTTGGATAAAACTTTGAAATTAGTTGGTAAGTGAACATGGTATTCATGCCCATTTCACACAGAAACTTAACAAAAGAAAAAAAGTAAATAAATAAAATGAAAAGAGACAAAAGGAAAGAGGCGGGGAAGGGTCTTCACTGTTTCGCTGAAATGAAAATAAGGTTCAAGACTTTTTAGCTATACAAGTAAAACCCTGACTCCATAAGAAATGTTTTTAACTAGTACGCTAAATAAAATTTAGGAATGGACCTGAATTCATAGTGTCCAATTTTCCTTCCATGGTCAACTTGTCAAATGCAATCCGAGAGCAAACATAACGGTAAAAAATAGATACGACCATTAAATTGCAAACAATTATAACGTCAAATTGTTGACCGTGAGGTTTGGGGGGGGGGGGGGGGGCTTTTTTTTTCTTTTTTTTTTAATTTGATTTTTGGGGGGAGGTCTTTTTTGGGGGGGGGGTTTGTTTTGTTTTTTTTGTTTTTTTGTTTTATGTTTTTTTTTGTTTGTTTGTTTGTTGTTTGTTTGTTTTGTTTGTTTGTTTTGTTTTTTTGAGCGGGCGGGGCAAAGGTGTCTTTTGTGGCATTGCAGCTTATATGGATATAGTACAATATACATATGTATGTGTATGAAACATTCACATATTCTTACCTTCCTTTCTATAACTTACCAAGTTGGGAACATTGGTTTAAACATATTTTATTTCGAAGAAATACAATTGTGAAACAGGGCAATGCCTTATAAAATCCTTCTTGCAACAGAGAATTAAGACGTTGCACATCAATCAAGACAACTTCCTAACGCATGCGCGGTGGCAAGCTCAAAGCTTGGGGGAAAACACTCCGGTGGAAAATATCTTTAAAATGGATCTTTTAGAAGTCAAATTCATCGAAAGATCAACGAGACACCTATGAATGTATAGGGAACATACCGGGGCACTCAGATGATCTATTACTATTATGAATGATTGAATTTTTTGACTCTCTGAATACGATATGTGTTGAATAATCTATACACGTACTTCGTGACCGGCCTGTGTGGTGATATGTGCTTGTAAGAGACTTGTTGCACACTCTTTATTCAAGACGTATCTAGCGGATATCATCCGAAACATCGTTACAAACTGTTTATGATGGTAGTCCTGCTATGGAGGAAAGTGATTTAATACCGTGCAATCAAGAGCAAGATAGTGCAGAAAGGCAAGAAAGACCGAGACAAAGGAAACTCTCTTCCCCTATGGCCTCAGTTGACCTGTCACAGGTTGGCGATTCTCTCCAAAAAGGTTATTCAATGTATTCAGCAGCGAGGCTGTGATTACAGCCATGACTGATGCAATTAAAATCTTTATAATAGACCAAGTGCGCACTATTGTTGACCATGAATTAACTTGTATTGTGCGCAAGGAGTTAGAACCAACCATTGAAAAGGTAAAAAACAATGACACAAAATTGTTTGATTTGACCACTAAAATCACTGCCCTTTCTGGCGAAGGAAGTAATCTCAACGACAACCAAAACATAAACCAAAGACTGAATGCCGTAGAGGAAGAACTTATTGTGGCCAAACAAAAACTCAAGAGAAAGACCATCAAGTGCAGTCCCTATTTTATGACCATGATGCGCTCGAGCAACACGGGCGCAGAATGGAAATTCCACAGTTTGGCTGAAAATGATCAGAATGATCTCGACACAGACCAAAAGACCATCGACATGTGTCGCGATTAGTTGGAGGGGGGTGGGGGGGGGGAGGGGGGAGAGGGAGGAAGGGAAGGTTGGTCGTAAGCTCAGGTCCATCATTGCACGTTTTTCAAGCTACCGCATGAGGGCGCGTGCGTTTGAAGCAAAAAAAAAAAAAAAAAGGTAAGGTCCGACCTGCTGGGCACAGAAGACCCAACCACATACAGATCAATGTTTGCCTATAGAGCGAGGTGCTTAAACGAGCTGGCAAAATAGAGAGAACTTGGACGACAGACGGGCAGATCAAAGTTAAGGTCAATGAGAACGGCGTGACAAAGATCCACACAATTACCTGTACTAAGAAACTAGTTAATAATAAGGAGAAATCTCATTGGTTGGGAAGGACGGCACGAGCCGGTTGTACCAGCCCGTATCTACGTCTACATCCATATCTGCGGCTACGAGATATACTCGCTAGAGTATACGCTGTATCATGCCTGTGCCGTGGCACGCGCGTGATGCAGACCTGGCTGCAATTGAAGTCTGGCTTATGGTATTTTAGGCCTACAAGATGGCCTGATAGTTTCTTAGTACGGGATAAAATCGTTATTCCATGAAGGAGCCCGGGGTACAGAAATATACACCGGTGCATGGCCTGTGCCAAATGGACTGATACTTTTCTGGCTACGGCAAAACAATCTATACCTAACAAAGACGCAACAATCAGGTCTGGTAACTCTCCCTGGTATACCAATGATCTCCGTTGCTCGAAACGGAAAATCGAACGCATTCATAAAAGGGCCAAAAAATTTCCTTCTCTTTGGCCATATTTTCGGCAGATGTGGAATAAATATATTGACGACTTGAGGCTAGCGGAAGAGAATTAACAAAAAGCTCGAGGATTTCATTAACAACGAACAGGAAAGGAAAAAAGAGCTGGTGGAACACAGTTAAAGGTCTCCTAACAAACACCAAGTTCAGGATATCCAGGCTCTATACCATGATGGTCAAAGTTTTCACGACAATGAAGCAAAGACTCAAATTCTGAACGATTTTTTCCAAAGTCAATGTACTGTGGACAGCTCTAAATTTTCTCCGCCGACTGATATGTAGAGCGATTTCGATCCTCTGGAAACCATAATAATTAATGAGGGCTAGGTTACAGCCCTTTTAGAAAGTCTGGATACGTCGAAGGCAAGTGGCCCGGATGGTATCAGTGTCCGATTACTGAAAGAAGCTGCACCTGTTATCTCTACATCCCTCACAAAATTGTTCAATATATCCTTATCAAATCACAAAATTCCAACTACTTGGAAGAGAGCACATGTGGTTCCAGTCCTTAAGAGTGGAAATCCCAGTTTTTGCAGTAACTATAGGCCTATTTCTCTCTTAAGTTGCCTTAGTAAAGTATTTGAGCGAGTAATATTCAAACATGTTTTTAACCAGTTTCGAGATAATACTGTTATATCTGATTGTCAATCTGGATTCATGCCGGGCGACAGTACTGTCAACAAGCATATCTATCTATATCACACTTTCTGCGAAACTATTGATTTACAAAAAGACGTTAGGGTGGTCTTTTGCGATATTACAAACGCATTTGACCGTGTTTACCACCCAGGTCTCCTATATAAACTTAAAAAGACTGGAATCCATGGCTCTCTTTTTACTGTGGCGCGAGGACTACTTGAAAGCCTTGTAACCGTGTATGTGTAGTGCTATGAGCCGTTTAATAAGCTATATCTGGTCACGTCCATTGTAATAATTCATACCTGCTGATACCGTGTTTTTACATGCCACTTATTCGTATTTATTGATGGGTGAAAGAAGTATGACCCGTGTCTTTTGCGTGGATTGCGAGACAGACCGGGCCTGTATTGTATGTGCTAGTTATGTGTGATTATAGCATATGAGCCAGTTATCAAACTGTACCAAAGTCATGATTTATGTCAACATCTGGTTCTGAAGAAGGCAAAAAGTACTGTTGTTTCCATCGGCGCACCTACGTTAAGTATCTTCAGCTGAATTCTGACTTGTACAAACTGGGCTTGATAGTGTCACCACTTTGTTCCTGTGGTCATTCTGTTGAGGATTACTTCCACTATTTTTTTTCAGTGCAGCAAATATACCATCCAAAGGGACAAACTTCAAACTGATATTGTATCTTTGGCACCTTTCAACCTAAAAACATTACTTTACGGAATATCAGGTGGCAACAAAAACGCAAATTATGACATTTTTCGATCAGTACATTGTTATATTAAATCTACGGAAAGATTCAAGGATTAGTCAACCTCAGTAAAGCTTTCAAGCAGGTACCTCTCATTATAATTTACATTTATACAGATCTCGTCGCCAGTTTAAGATATGGACAAGCAAATTAACACGTACTCGCCCAATAACCTCTTCTCCTCCCTTTCACTGTCTGCTGTCTGTAACGTACTGTGCGTGTATCTATATGTTATCTGGCAGTCCAACATTGTATGTATGTATTGTCACTTTATGTACAAGAGGTCTTAATATAGGCATTGTGCCTGTTGACCGATTGTTTTTCAAATAAAATATGTTTAAACCAAGTATCTTAAAGCATTCATGTCACCTGGTTCATGCTGGGCACATATCGACCTTTTACCCATTTGCTTACATGATGTGTATTCACTGAATTTCTGATTCATACTTTAGGTAACTCTGGCTTGGTGATGTGCATCACTAGTATTTGTATAATTGTGTAACATCAGCTGTGTTTTACCCCTGTCATCAAACATAATTATGCTGACAATGTTACGTAACTTGTTACTACAAACCAAATTTAAATGCAACAGCAAGTGCAAAGTCGATCTGACATTTATTGACTTTCACATGTTTCACGTGGTCGATTGCCGTCATAAATCCAACTTTCTGCCATATTGATAAATGCTGTATTTGCTACATGCCATATACTTGTGACTGCTCACTCTGATGGTCAATCCTTGTAACTAGTGACTGTCTTTGTATCTACACCGCTAGTCAAGCCTTTCAACCGTGTATGTGTCATGCTATGGGTTATTTAATATGCTCCATCTGGTCACGGCCCATTGCAATATTTATATTCGCTGTCACTCTGTTTTACATGCCACTTATTCAAACTTTTTACCCAATTAATGGGTTATGCTGTGTTTTACATGCCATTTACATCTGACTGATTGTCCTTCTCTCTCTCTCTCTCTTTCTCTCTCTCTCTCTCTCTCTCTCTCTCTCTCTCTCTCTCTCTCTCTAACTCTCTTATTTTTCTTTTTCTTTTTTTTTTCACCCCAAGTTCATTTTTTTTCATGTATGGACATCCATGTTAAAATGACAATTTTTTTTCTGTTTATCGGCACAGACAAAGTCGATTCTATGCTTCCGACAATTTGTATTCTAAAACTGTATCCTTTTATTTGTATTTGGAGTATACAGAATCGTGCATTTATGTAATATGACAACTGCAAGGCTGTTTTAGACGAGTGTACATTTGCTACAATATCATAGTAGCTGTCATTATTCTCGCCACTCTACATCTCCATTCCTCATGTAAACTCAGCAGAATGCCTCATACATTTACAGATATGATATTCGGTATAACAACAGGTTATATTTGCAATCTCCGATTTAACTTACATCCAGATTTAAAATCATTTTCATATGAACATCATTATATTTGTGATGATCTTGCTCTCTTTTGTTGCCATGTTTATACACTTTTTGTTTTCTGCACTCTCTCGTGCTCTTACTCATGTTACTTTACTTGTTGTTTCGAAGACAATATTCTCCAGCATACAATGTCATATACTTATTTGGGTTTTTCTTAAACAAGAATGCAATTCTTTTCTGTTGTGTCTCACAGTGTTCAGAGACGGACATTCCCCAGTATGATAACCCCTAATGGGCATCTGTTTAAATCAATATAGGGCTGTGGTTGGGTTATTTCACAACAAAGATGGGTTTATGTTCCTGTCCATTTCTGCCAACGTGTCTGCATATACATATCACGATCATAGTTTCCTCCTCTCTTTTACCTTCCTTATAGTATTTGCCCCAGTATTACTTACCGAATGTCTATGCCATCTGAGACATCTGACGGTTCTTATACTTAAGGTGCTCTTCACGAGTATTCATCCCAACCCTGATCCAGTTTATAATATTCTTGTCAATAAGTTTTCTGTGTCCTATGCTAACGTACGCAGCTTAAAATCTGGTAGTAAACTGGAAGAAATAAGTATTTTGGGGGAGTCTGAAAAATTGGAAGTCATTTCTTTATCTGAAACATGGCTCGATAACACCTACCATGATGATTTATTGGCAATTGAGGGCTTTCAAAACCCGTTACGTAAGGATCGTGAAACTGGTTGGGGGGGGGGGGGGGGGGCTTGCCCTGTATGTAAAAGACAATCTACCTGTTAGAATATGTGCGGAGCTGGAAACTCCCAGTAGTGAATGTATCTGGGCTGAAATTACTGTCCCTTCTGGTAAACTGATCATAGGTGTTTATTATCGTACACCAGGCCAATCTGCCGCAGAGAGAGACCTATTTTTGGACAATTTATCTCACTCCATTTCGTCTGCTATCGAACTTAACCCTAAAATACTCCCATTAACAGGTGATTTAACGATCGCTGTGTAAGTTGGGATTCCCCCCACACTGACAGTGAACTCGGACAACGCCTCTTTGATCTTTTGGCTCAAAATAACATGCATCAGGTCATATCCGAACCTACTCGTGCGTCGGGGTCCGGGGTCGGGGTACTCTATAAACCTACTGGACCTCATGATAACTGACTCCCCTGGTTATATCCTTAACTCCGGCATGCTCCCTCCTATATCCTCTTCTGATCATTCTGTTATCTTTTGCTTTTTCTCTGTTAATCATTACAAGGACATCCGTTTATTTGCGGATGATACCAGTATTCTTGAAATTATCCAGGAACCAATGACCACAGCTGAAAGCCTTAATTCTAATCTTATACAAATTCATCGTTGGGTCAAGCTCTGGCGGATGACATTCAATGCCATAACATCCATCTCAATGACCTTCTCAGCTAAACGACATAAGCCAGACCATCCTCCCCTACTTCTCGGAAACACACCGATACCTGAGGCTACTCTACATACTCATCTTGGAAATACACTCTCAAGTAATTTGTCATGGCACCAGCATATAACACGCATTGTCAATAAAGCCAGCCAACGGCTTGCTCTTTTACGCAGACTCAAATATAAACTCTCCCGCCAGACTCTCATACGGTTGCATAGTACACCGATTCGTCCTATCCTCGATTATGGGTGTGTCCAGTTTGACAAGTGCACTGAAAACCTGTCACAATCTATAGAAGCTGTACAGTGTGAGGCAGCCAGGATCTGCCTTGGCGCAACTGGATACACTCCATGTGTCTTACTTTCGAATAGCTTGAATGGCAAACTCTGGCAAATAGGAGCAAAAACTTCAAACTTTTTCTTTTTTTAAATGTATAATAGGTTGATTCCACAACACCTACATGATCTCGTTCCTCGTGACGTTGCATTCACTTCTGAGTGTCTATTGAGAAATCGTACTGAATTACGCCAAATTAGGTTCACCACCAATCGCTTCGGCGATTCATTTCTCCCGTCTGCTATCAAATTATGGAATAACCTCCCGGTTGACACTCGTCACACCGATTCCCTGCCGCAGTTTAAATCTAAATTAAATCTATTACTTTTAAATGTTGACCAAAAGCCCACATACCTTAAACATGGAAGTCGTTTCCTAAACATATGCCACACGCAGCTACGTCTCAACGTCTCTCTTTTAAATGCCCATCTATATCATGTCAATATCCGTCCAGCCTCAACGTGTGCATGCTCTCATCCTACTGAAGACACGAAACATTTACCTTTTGTTCTGCCCCAAGTTCAATGTGCTAAGGGTCCGTCTACTGAACACTGTGTGTCACTTACTCGCCCCTTTCACATTTAGCATATGGTTAGTTATATCTCTGTAGCCCCACTGTCTGTCTTGTTACACTTGTGGTGTCTTTCTTCAACTTGTTGCAGAGTGCGATGCTCTGTGTCCCGTTTACGGTGGATGGTAAGTGCACCTAGAGCATCGCACTTGGTATTGTGTTGTTTCGTCTGTCCTGTCCATTCGCCTGTCTTCCACAAGAGGGGTTAATATAGGGCTTTGCCATTCTCCCCAATTGTATTCGGTCGAATAAAATATGTTTGAATCAATTTGATAGCAGACGGGAGAAATGAATGCCTTCCACTATTTGTGCGAATGTACCAGATACAGATTGCACCGAGAAAAATTACAAAGTGCCGTTTTTTCAGCGTAGCGCTGTTTGCAATTAACACTCTACTATATGGTTCTAAAAACTGTACCTTTATTCAAAATTGAACAATTTTCGAGACCGTTCAAGAATATATTACAGACACAGGCACAGTCGGAGCCGTAACTTAAGCAGTCCATAATTATTCATATTACTCTACGCATAGTAAAACCCAAAATATGTGTCTCTTGATACTATACACAATTATGAGAAAATTTCGGGTTAAGTATTACCCCAGACTCTTTTACTATCTGTGGTGTACTGTCCTGGTCCAAATCTTTAACTTGTGTGGTATAACCACTCTATCTGTTATGTCATGTGTTGTTTACACCTCTCATTGAACAAGTGGGAACATTTTATGTCATCCTAAATGTGTCCCCCCCCCCCCAAATGCCTGGAACTCGCTCTCTGCTAACTCCAATGCCTGTGTTAAAACGACGTCGGTTTTCTTTCCAAATTAATCTGAAAATTCCATATCCTGACAGTGTTTCTACTTGAAGCACAACCACCATATGCATGGTTTAACTCTGGCCAAGACTAATTGCCGGTTGTGCAAGTCAAGATCGAGTTTGATCCCGGCTTAGATCAACCTGAATCTAAGATTAAACTCCATGGTCGTCTGCACTTGTCTAGCTTATTTTGAAGCCATATTCAGTTTGAACCTGATATGTAAGTCTGGATGAAGGGTGGTTCACAGGTACCATGAGGCAGATTTTAAAGGAATTTTGCTTCAAAATTGATAATAATGGATGAATATATCCATATTTTGGATAAAATGGACCTTGCAGAACGTCTGCTGCGGAGACAACCAACTTTGAGGGATAGAAGTAATTCATTCATTGTATTCAATGATACTAATTTTCTACAGCGATTCGGGTTAAACAGGGACATGGTTTTCATGTTATTGGCAACCGGGATATGTATGTATATATATATATATATATATATATATATATATATATATATATATATATATATATATATATATGTATATATATATATATATATATATATATATATATATATATATATATACGTGTATATATATATATGTGTGTGTGTGTGTGTCTGCGTGTGTGTGTCTGTGTGTCTGTGTCTGTGTCTGTGTCTGTGTGTACACATAAGCAAAAATGGATGTGTGAGAACAGCCCTCCCAATTCAGCTTTCTTCCAATTACAATAAAATGGTGATTATTATTATTATTATTATTATTATTATTATTATTATTATTATTATTATTATTATTATTATTATTATTATTATTATTATTATTATTATTATTATTATTATTATTATTATTATTATGCAAAGGCTTAACACATAACCGGTCATGTTATACGACTGGGTCAACAGCTCAGGGCCCTGAGCTCACTGGCTAAAGCTGTCGACTGGAGGCCTATTAATAAAAGGTGTAGTTAAATATTGAGCAAAAGGGTCCTTCCTTGACACTTTTGTTGGAAACTTTTGGTGAAAGCGTAACATTAAAAGTTAGGCAGATGCTATATGTTTGTATTACTGGTCACTGAACAGTGCTTTGCTGGAAAGTGTCAACTTTTTTTTCAACAGTAATTTTTTCCATATTTTTCAAAAGGAACGATGATATGATTTAATTGTGGAAAGCCCCATTCTGTTACAATATAAGGGGTATTACTCTATTTGTTTTGGGATTTGTTCTTTTTGGTTTTTTTTGTTTGTTTGTTTGTTTGTTTTTTGTTTGTTTGTTTGTTTTGTTTTTTTTGTTTTTTTTTTGGAGGGGGGGGCATTTTTGCTATTTACTGAGCTTTTTGACGAATTTTAATTTTCTGAAAGACATTAAATCATATGTACGACAATCTGAAGCATGCATTATGGAGAATGTTCTGTTCAACTTCGGTCCTAAGTTACATTGTCAACCTCGGCTTCGCCTCGGGTTACTATTATCACATAGGACCTCAGCGTCACAGATTATCCTTACCGTCAGGAGACATCCATTGAAACTTGTGAATAATCAACAAGACCATCCCACCGAGGCTGTGTATTTCACTTACTGTGTTATCTTTTCCTTCCTTTGATCCTGTGTGAAGTGTGTGTGGTTAGGAATTTATTCAGTAATTCAAAAGAAATAAATCAATTAAGAATATAAACTGAAGTGCTTATGTTCAAAATCAATCTACTCCACCCAAGCTGTCCCATTAACATTGTTCAAGTTGGACTGGACTTCTGTTGTCCGGGGACTTCTTTTACCAGTTTATTTATATCGGAATTGACTGAAATGAAAATGGGTCGCATGACATGACACTGTTCTGGGCACTTGGGTGTGGCGCAGAATATAACATGTATCAGTACAGCGGATTGATGGCCATGGAAGTCGCTTCACACGATCCTGACAATATCTTGTGACTGGTTTTAGGTATATATGACAGATGAAATGATATCTAATAATCCAAACGACAAGCGAAAATTTTCTTTTGAGTTCTTGTCGGGTGTCAATGAAACCCAACCACCCAAATGTGCATTCATGTGTGAAAAAACATGGCTCGTTTTGTGTTAGTTTAGTATCAGGGAAGGAACTCTGAGGCAGCTTCCATTGATGTTATGACATGTTGTAGGTAACATGTGTCTCGAGCTAACAATGTAGAAGGAACTCAATATGACAGTTTTGCAGGCATTGATAAAATCGGTTCCACAAAAATATGTTGTAAGGTTGAGCAACCAGTTGCCATGTCCTGTCATTTAAATATGACAGACTCACTGAGTGACGTGGAGACTTGTGGACATATCCGAGATTGCTGTACGGTTACATTGCTGCAAGAAATAAATATTGAAGTAGCGAGTAGTGATAAATAACCTTGTAAATTTCTAGTAAAAAAAAAACAACTTACATCATTCCAATTTAACATTATATTGATAATTATACCGTAAATTAATCATTTGAATCATCAATCGTAAGCCAAAATTTACCTGTGTTGAGACCAGAGGCATGAGAGGCCTGCCTTTATCCTGTTACCAGGTTGCAATGAATCGTGCACATTTCAACTACTAACGCCATCTCACGTCCATGTGAGAAAGTTTCCGTTGCCAAGCGTTTTTGCCCTTCATCCTTTAAAGTTTAATTATTTATGAAGGTTTATTAACTTAAAGGCAATACGTCCTGCTCTGTGTACGGCACATTTGTAAAATATTTTTTAAATAGCTTCTGTGATGCAAAAAATATAGTGGGCTTTGTTCAGCACCACATGAATAGAATTTGTGTGCATTTGTGACACCTCCTCCTGCCACATACATATTGGTTTAAACTTATCTTATTTAAAAGAACAATTAGAAGACTAGGAAAGATTATTTGCTGCATAGCAAATCAGTGTGTGTGTCTTCAAAGCATATTAGTCTGGCAATGTACATCTGTTCCATAACACAGGAGTAGAAGTTGGAATGGCGTCCTTATGTATTATAGCTTTGAAGTTATTCAAGATTTTAAATTTCTAATGGTGCTATTTAGCATAATTTAAATTGCTACAACATTTATTTTAAGTTCATTAGGTGCGCAATGGTCAACAAACCCCTGGTAGAAGTTGAAATGGCATCTCTATCTGTTATAGTGTTGAAGATATTCAAGGTTGAAAATTTCGAACACTGCAAATTAGCATAATTTAAATTGCTACAACGTTTGTTTTAGATTCATTACATATGCATGGCCACCAACCCCCAGGTAGAAGCTGAAATAACATTTCTATCTATAATAGTTTTGAAGATATTCAAGTTTTAAAATTTCCAATGCTGCTAATTAGCATAATTTTCTTTTGCTACAACTGTTGTTTTACATTCATTAGATGCGCACTGGTCAATAAGCCCCTAGAGGAAGTTTGGAATGTCATCTCTATCTATTATACTTTTGAAGATATTCAAGACTTTAAATTTCAAATGCCCCTAGTTTGCATAATTTTAAACATCTTCATTCCTCTGTATAAAAAGGTCAAACTCCTTGTATGGAGGTACAATCATGCCCAGTTTGGAGTTTCTATGGATAATAGTGTCCGAGAAAAGTGTCGGACAAATTTGCAGGTAAAGAAAGAAAGAAAGAAAGAAAGAAAGAAAGAAAGAAAGAAAGAAAGAAAGAAAGAAAGAAAGAAAGAAAGAAAAGTGTGTGTTGACACACACTCTTGAACAAGGCCATGCCCAATATTGATCCCCCATTGTACATAAAATAGAAGAGATGATGTATATTTGACAGTAAAAGGACAAGGTGCATTATATAGGAACACGTCACTTTCACTAAGAATGTATATTTTGCAGGAATACGTAGCATCACGAAGAAGGTACTATACGTCCCATTACAAAGACAGATAGAGTGGCAGTGCCACACATAGTTAAGACGCTGTACAGAAAGTTATTCAAGAACCTGAAATACGACTTCCAATACATTCCGTAGATTGTGTGCAAAGTAAATTAAATTGGGTAGTGTTTTTTCGCAACAAATGAATATACCGCAGATTAATACTCATGTAACTGCTCCAAGTTTCTAAAATGATTTTATTTTGTTCCAAAGTTCATTTTTTATGATCCAGTAATATTATGTGAATAGTGAAAAATGCAAAAGAGATGAATTTTGCTAGGTGGCGAGTTTCTGTGAGTGTTGCACACGCATATTGGTATGCATGTATGTATGTATGTAGGTCTATGTATGTGAGTGTGTGTGTATGTATGTATTATGCGTGTGTACATGTATGTATGTGTGTGTATGTGTGCGTATATACATTAAAATATATATATACACACACATATATATAAATATATATAAACATATATATATATATATATATATATATATATATATATATATATATATATATATATATATATATATATATATATATCCTGTACAAATGTATTGTCAGGTATGCCTTTTCTAACAACTCTGTGCACAGGGATGTGGCAGGCTTTTGCTGGAGAAAGTACCAGACTGGGGAGCAGAAGACCTGCTTCCCGGAAAACGTGCCGAGAAAGTGACACTAAATATCCAACCAAGCCTTTTTCTGAAACTGTATACAGCCTTCAAAAGTATTTCGAATTTCAAGAAAAAGGCTTCAATTTTCTCACTGATCAGTCGGTGAAAATCAAGCTCGAACTTGAGAACAACATGGATAAATTTTGGAAAGAGTGTTCATGAGGGATAAAACTGTTCATGAGGGATAAACCCTGTCGTATGATGTTGTCGCACAGAATGTACCTGATACAAATGTACTGCCATTGGTTTTTGTATCTGGTTGCCTGCCAGGGGGTACCTGGGTTTGAGTCCAGCCTGAATACAGGACGTCCACATGTTCTATGCTGGTCACAGTCCACAACTAGAAAAGAAGATTTGCTTCAAAGCAAATCTGTCTGTGTGCCTTCAAAAGTTGTAAATATTAAACACTGCAACTTTTATCCTTTGGTACTTTACATTGCATTAAGCTAATGGCTGGATGCAAATATCAAAGTCCAAATGACCTTGATCTTTGACCTTTACAGGTCACATGTAAATTGCACAGTCTTACAATACCAACAATTTAAGCCCAACACGAACCAAATCAGATAAAAATTGACCAAGTTATGGCAAGATGAAACTTTCAAAGGGCCAAATGACCTTGACCTTTGCCCTTTTGAGGTTATATGTTCTTATAAAAATTGCGAAGGGTTGCAGTACCTACAATTTGAGTCCAACATGATAAGAATTGGATGGAAATCGGCCAAGTTATGATTGGATGCAACATTCAAAGGTCCAAATGACCTTGACCTTTGACCTCTACAGGTCACATGTAAGTTTCAAAAATGTGCAGTGTTACAGTAGCTACAGTTTGAGCCCAACATGATCAAAATTGGATAAAAACTGACCACGTTATGTCTAGAAGAAAGCCACCATCGAAATGGCCTTTGACTTTGAAATGACATTTGACCTTGAGATGACCTCGACCTGAAGTGAACCTTGACCTCAAAAATGACATTTTGGCCTAAAATTGACCTTTGACCTTGACATGGCCTTTTACCTTGACATGACCTTGACATTTCAGATGACCTTTGCATTGCTATGATCGAACTCCTATACACTTGGAACCACATCTACTATAGTATATAAGATATTGAAGATTTAAAACTTTAATTGGCCCTCATTTGCATAACTTTGACAAGCATGAACTGTCATTATAAAAAGGCGAGACTTCACCTGTAGAAATATAATTGTGCCAAGTTTGGAGTTTCTACATGTAATACTTTTCAAATGAAATGTCGGACAATTTTGCCTGGAAAGAAAGAAAGAAAGAAAGAAAGAAAGAAAGAAAGAAAGAAAGAAAGAAAGAAAGAAAGAAAGAAAGAAAGAAAGAATGAATTCCTAGAAAAACAATATGTTTGTGTTGACACACCGACATTATAACACTGTCCACGCACAAGTCCGATTTTCCTGGCAAGGACCGACTCTTGTGGTTGATCCACTGTTTACTCCTGACATGATGACCTTTCCCTCCTGGATCTTAACTTCGGCAGACATCTACTTTCTGGGCCTTCCGTCAGTCAGACATTTACTCTGTTTCCTCTCTTTAGTTGACTTATGCCTGGCTGTTAATATACCTTTCATGGAAGCATCTACATGATTGAACAATTTACTTTCATTCATTTTCTCTTAATTCATTTTCTTTCATGCAACTTGGCCACATCAACGCCAAGTCACCACATATTCACATGGGTCAAGACTAAGCTCACCTTCCACCAGTATTTCGATCAACAAAAGAGAAAATTGTCGTGAAGCTACAGCGGACCAAGTGGCGTAATGGTCAAACGAAACACTTGTCCAGAGCCGTCCAGGTTCTAATACCACTGGATCCATCGATTTTTAAAAATCAAATGTTTAAGTCCAGCTACTGACAAAAATCGGCCATTCGTTTAATATGCTTCGCACATTATAACTCACATACAGACCCATTATTCAAAGAACTAAAAACTGTTAAAGTCCCCGATTTATTCAGACATAAGTTATTGAAATTTTTCTATTGATACACTAAAAACGAATTGCCTGCTTATTTCAATAATACTTTTGCAATCTTACCAGTTACTCATGGTTATCCTACCAGGCATCGTGATATTGCCCGCTATGCTACCCTCCCCCCCTCCCCCCGACATATATCTACTGAAAAGTGCGTTCGTTATTCTATTCCCAAACTGCTCCTTGATACTCCTGGAAATATTACGGATAAAATTCATACACACTCTTACAATGGTTTCTCTCAATATGTCAAAAGATTCTACACAGACAAATACTCTGAAACCTGTACTATTCTTAATTGATTTGTTTGTAATAAATATTTATAAAATATATTTGTATTTAATTATGTTATCTATGTCTCAGTAAGTTCAATAGTCCTAACACAAATGTGGTGCTCTGTTCTGAAGCAATGTGTTAACTTACCAAGTAAATTTAGTCAGGTGGCCTATGCGAGAGCGGATGTTTTCATCCTTAGCTGGGTCATCCTGACCATCTGTTCTCTATGGTAATAATGTACTATTTTTCCTATTTTTTTGTTTGTTTTGTTTTGCATTTGTTTATATATATTTCTGTCATTATTACCTAACAATTGAAATGTATCGAATTTACTGTCGAATAAAAGAATCTGAATCTGAATCTGAATACTGCAAATAATCTCAAAGACAAAAGAAACTAAACCATGGTTTAGCTGAAAAAATGAAGAACTATGAAAATAATTTAAGATTTGTTTGACAGTAAATCTGTGTGCCTTGAAAATTAGAACACTCAAAATGTCAGAACTTTTGTTGATAGATAATGAAAAATATCTTGAACACAATCTTTCGAGTGAAAATTTAAGTGGCTGCTTCATGTATGACAGTTTTGAAACTGTCAGCCGTTTAAATCGAAAGTGTGCCTAGTTGGAATACTTCAAAATTCTACAAGTCTCTTTTTCAGTTTATTCGATTCTATATCACAAACCAATCAAATGAAGTCGGATTGGAAGCTGTACGTACGATGACCTTGAAGATATTCAGTATGTAAAGTTTGAAATTATGCCTCATTTAAATAAATTCAAATTTCTGTAATTTTCAGTTCATTTCGGTGCGCCTTTATGGCAAAACTATGAATTTCAGTCAGATTGACACTTCTATCTACAACACTTCTAAAGATATGGAACATTTAAGTTCTCCATTGTACCTAATCAGTATAAATTAAGATTTCCCAGCTTCTATTTTCATTTCATTGGATGTGCGTAGAAGACAAACATAAAAATTGAAGTTGGAAAGGCACCCCTATCTGTTATAATTTTCAAGAGATTCAACTTCAAAATTTCTAAGTGTCCCTAATTAGCATAGATTAAATTCTACAACCGGAATGGTGTGTTCATTTAATGCAAAACCCTAACAAACAAACCTGTGTCTCCAACACTTGTGTCTCTATGTGGAATAGTTTGGAAACCTGAGAAATTTTTAGTGGCCCAAATTTGCAAGATTTTCAGTGTCTTGACAAGTCGGATCGATATGCAAAACTAACTGCAAGTGTCATAGCCATGCAAAATTTAAAGTTTCTGACTCATGCGGGGTCTTGAGTTTAAGACGACATGAAGCGAGATTCAAAGAAAAGAAACAAAGAGTATTGGGGAAAAGAAAGAAATCAAGATATCGGGGAAAACAAAACATTCACACACAAACATAATAAACCGCTGGTAGGAACAAAAAAGATACATGGTTTAAATTCAGACAAATGACTATCTCGTTATAAATTACATGTACTTGTGAATGACATTTTAATGGCGTTGTGTATTCTGTTCAGGTTCCCACTGAGTAAAACCTAAAAGGTGTGGTTTTATGTATATGAAAAGACCTTGTTGGATATGGACCTGATCTTTGTTCTGTCAGGTGTACGTTAGACAGGCACAGGCCCCAGGTCTTGGACCAGTAAATACGCTGCGGGTGCAGGTCTGTGTCAGTGACAGAAATCTTGTAGGGCTACGCTTTCATCAAGGTTTGCTTCGGAACTGTAACTGTGGAAGTAAGCATATACAAATACACGAGTAGCAAAAAAGTTAATTGGGTTTGACTCCATTTTCTATTGATAACATCATTGTTATTGAGGTAACCTTTGAGCAAAATGACAGGTACAGTGTCAACGGAACTTTCAAATGTGCGAGACAAGCCGGCGAATATAGCAAATTTAACATGTAAGAGGGGCCCCACGGGGTTTTTGCGTGATACGTTATCATCTATATTTATTTCTCGTGAACTGTTTAATCGAAGATTATTTAACATGATTCGTGATTATAAGTATTTATTGACGTAATTGTATTTTTGTGATTTGGATTTAGCCGTGAAAGTATATTTTGATTTTCTGTGAATCGTGATCACACACACCCCTTTCGGGGCCCTCATGTAACTCTATTAGGTTCAATTTACTGGTCCAAGACCCCGGGAACGACCACAGTGTGCGCAAAACGAGTCAAGGGTCACCAAAAATATTTGAATGTTCTTCATGGAATTCACTCTTTATTGTGGATCTTGGACTTCTTTTTGACATTTTGCTTTTTTCTCCAAACTTCTGCTTTGATTCATTTTGAACTTTGTCAAAATATTTCTTATTGAAGTTTTGCATTCTGGTTGGTCACCAAATGATGTTGCATTTACTGTATTACTTTTTGAAATAAACTGAAAAACATCAGTTAGATGCCATTCCATGGAACTATTGCAGTGGGCAATTTGTAAGCTTGTTACAGGAATAGTCCAAAGGTAATCAAAGCTCCAAATTTATAGGATACATTATTTAAACAATATTCTGGTATTACATGATGAGACCTAAGTCCAATAACAAATTATACAATATGAAAGAAAAATGAAGTGACAAATAAAAACTCCAATATGGAACACAAATCATGGATTTACATGCACTCACCATTGCTTATTCATGCTCAGATTTTTTAAATTAAAAAAAAAGAAGTCATTTTAACCATGTTTTTCAAAAGACTCTTTGAAATAATAGGTTTGCCAACTTTGCATGAGCTGGCCTCAGATACCTCAGTTGTAATAGTGGACAGTTGCAAAATAATACAAAATTGACAGAGATTAAAGGATATATTACGGAGACCTTCTTATATGAAAACTTGTAGACGATCTTGTCTTATACAGCAAGTGGATCATCAATCCCACGACCTTGCAGCATCAGTGGCACCACAACCCTTGAGGGAAGGGGTATTGTAATTGTGTCAATGTGTATGGATTTTAGTCACTGAGTCAAAGCCGTGTTTTTAGGCTTTAGCCAGTAAACGTTCTAATAAATGTCCCGGTAAATGCTAATATATTCATGTATAAAACACAAGGGTGTGTCATACATCAAATTAGGTCAGTATGTATCTGGTCCAATTTATAGTACACAATGTTTATGATGTATCTTAAAAATTTGACAGTGCTACCATGGTACCCATACTTGTATTGCACATTATCACATGCATGTAGAGTGGCTGCCTTTCAAACATGAGTGATCTTAAACCATTTTGAAAGCTGAAGGACCCCCTCTATCATGCCCAATATGGCAACCGAATGATGCAGTGATACCAAGGGGATAAAAATCCCCCACAGTTATCTGAAATGTGTATTTTGGTTAATTGGAACATACAAATAAGATATGAATTTAAATAGCGATTGGGAATGCAAGTCGCACAGACAGACTTTCAAAATAACGTATATTTCCCCTCATGTCCTCCCATAGTCATGCATTGAACTCTTATAGATTGCTAGTATAATGGATGCCACACCACCGCGTCATAATTTCATCACAGACTCCCACAAAATATATTTTCATAAATTTAGAAGAAAATGGAAAAAGCGACAGACAAAAAAAAAACCCAACCCCCCCCAAAAAAACCCAAAAAACAAAAACAAAACAAAAAACAAAGAAACAAGAGGTGCATGGGCCTAATGCTCTGCTTCTGAACATATACAGCTTAATGTAAAAATTGTCCACCAGATGGCACTTTGCTCCACATGTAATCATAGCCTATTTGCGCAACTCCTCTGATGAACATTGTTGCATGTGCCAAGACAACAAAGAGTGAGCCTTTAACTTAATGTTCTCAGTGACCTTGGGACAGAAGATCAAGGACACCCAGATCATGTAATACAAAAGGCCCATAGGCCTGCCTGTTGCTGTGCTGACTTTGCCATTGAAGTCCAAGCTACACCCTGCCGTTACAAAATCACCTCTTTCAACTTTACAGGCATGGTAACCTCACAAAAATAGGTCAAGGTCACTGATATTACATATAATTCTAGCATTGGACATTGCCTATATATCCTATAAATTTTGCAAGTCTTTTTGAGATATGGAAATTATATTTTAAAACACATATTGGCTCATAATTCCCATCAAATTATAGGTGGCGCCACTAGTATCATTAACAACTTAGACTTTGACATCCCCCATAATCTCATCCAATTTGGTGAAGATCTGCGAAAAATTAAAAATACTAGAGTGTTCACAAGTTTTCATATTTTGACCCCTATATTGTATAATATTGCAATTGGCGCCACAAATATCGGAAAGAACCTAGATTTTTGTACCCCCTATAAGTCCTGAAAGTTATATTGGGCTAACTGGAAAACTGTGCACAGTACTGCGGTCTCAAGCTTTTCACATTTTGACCTGTATATTTCATAATACTATAGGTGGCGCCACAAACATTGATGTCCACAAAGATTTTTTTACACTGTATAAGTCCTAAACGTAACATGGGTCTATCTCAAGAATTGTGGGGTGCAGAGCATTCACGACATGACCCTAATATGCAAACTGGCCATTTGACCTTGACCTTCAACTCGGATTAAAAAATTGTTATGTTCAAAATATGCGCCCAACATCCAGCTTTCCATATATAGTCTGTTTGTGCAAATCGGGTCATACCTTTTCGAGTTATTGAGGAAAAAAACAAACAATAAAACTTGGACAAGCGCCAAACTCCATAATTACTGGGTCACTATGACCCAAAAAGCAGGTCACCCAGTACAGTTTTATGTATTATGTAATCAAGTGCAATTTTGATCTAGAGGCTCAATTTTCTTTGCCATCGATGTTCAAGCTACACACTGCCATTACAAAATCACCATTTCAACTTTACAGGTGACCTCACAAAAATAGGTCAAGGTCACTGATATTACATAACATTCTACCTTTGGCCATGGCCTACATATTATAAATTTGGCAAGTCTAATCCAATTACTTTTCCAAATATGGAGTTTTACATCTTAAAACACATTTTGGCTCATATTTTCTGTCAAATTATAGGTGGAGCCACTAGAATCAATAGCAAGTTAGACTTTGACCTCCCCCACACCCACTAAATTTGGTGAAGATTAGCCAAAATGATGCTAGAGTGTTCACAAGATTTTCACATTTTGACCCCTATATTACATATTAATGTAGGTGGCGCCACAAATATCGAACTCTGCCTAGATTTTTATACACCCAGCAAGTCCTGAAAGTTATGTTGGGCTAACTTGAGAACTGGACGTTATCGCGCTAACGAGCAAAAGTTTACGGAAAAAACAAAACAAAAAAACAAAAAACAAAAACAAAAAACAAAATAACAAAAACAAAAACAAAAACCAGCAAAAACTAAAAATGGCGAATTTCGCCAAAGGAACCGCTTTTTTTTACGTGGCCCCTGTCTTCAAATAAAAATGTATATTATGAACTACATCTCCACCTAATTTGGTGCATTTATCACAAAAGGAACGATTCGGCCAAAACTTGCTACTTAGCAGCTGCACTATTTTGCTTTAACGAAGACAGGCCAGCAGCCATAGGCAATCTGTCCACTAGGACCCTGTTTTAAACAAACTATGGAGAAAAAAATAACTTTCAACATTTCTTGTGCCTATATCAAAACATATTACAATAACAAGATTTTTGTTTTTATTCAGAATAAAACAATTTTTATGAATAAATAACAAAATATCAGTACTTTGAGTATATGTAGTTTGTAATAAGAAAAATCTTTTTATTTTACAACTAAATAGTAACTTGCCTGCTTAGCTGACTCTAAAGCAATTTTTGTATATGGCTGGTGGCCTGGCCTTAGGTCTGCTGAGCAGGCAAGGAAAGATAACTTGCGTTGCATGTGAGTTCCTGTGGAGCGACACGCAGTGATTTTTGTAATGAAACACGGTCTCCAGGGTCGGATTTGGGGGTCCCAGTTTAATACCAGTAGGGCTACAAATATATTTTACCATAAAATAATAATAGTATTATGGATCTTTCTTTCTGGCCCTGGGTTTGACATATACACAGACAGGACTGCGCAATAATGCGCACAAGAGGTGATGCAGGCAATTTTTTTCTGTTGGGAGCTCAAGGGAGCAAGTTTTGTTTGAATCACAAAGAGCCAAAACTTTTGGTGAGCCAGAGGTAACAAAGTCGTGTACGTATTTTTATTTTCAGAAATTGTTTAGCCTTTGTATTGATGTTATTAGATTTACATGCGGCCAATTCAATGTCTGAATGATACAGGTACCACAATACATGTGCACTTTCGTACAGCAATTAATATAGAGTGGTTTTGTACTTATGTTTTTTTTAATTGATTTTATACAATTGTAAATATATAAAGGAACTTCAACATGATTGAAAGTAT
Organism: Hermodice carunculata; assembly: GCA_964020975.1. NCBI lineage: Eukaryota > Metazoa > Annelida > Polychaeta > Eunicida > Amphinomidae > Hermodice > Hermodice carunculata. Next base: position 16,861,505 of record OZ026617.1, on the reverse strand, counting down.
TTTATTGGCTGTTTAGACGGACATTGGACCCAGCAGAGAGCAAATCTTCGTCGTTACATTTTCGTGACAGGGAGTTCTATGTTGCCTCCATAGGATCCCCCTAGATCACTGTATGTTTCTAATGTGCTCTCGCCGGAGAGCGCCCACATCAGTAAACGCAATAGCGGGTCAGGGGGGATGCTTTGGAGGCAAAATATATTGGGTTGTTGCAAAAATATCTGTCGATGGTTTTTGTTTGTGCTATTTACCCTGTTTCTCAGGACCCAGAGAAGTTAAAATGCAGTATTTTGTGAATAAAATTTCTTTACCTCTACAACTTTTGCTTATGGTTCATTGGATGGAACACATACTAATAAATTAAAGTCTACCTATCATCGTTTTGATAATATTCAACAGTTTAACTGTTCAAGTGCCCCTAATTAAAAATTCTACAAGTTTTGTTTGTGTTTATTGGATGCGCCTACAGCACAAACCTACAAATTGAAGTTGAAATGGCATCTCTACCTATAATAGTTTTGAAGATAATCCAGATTTTCAAATCACCATAATTTGCATAATTTTCAAAATGTTCTCCCTCCTTAACAAAAAGGCAAGACTCTGTGTGTGGAGGTATAATCATGCCAAGCTTGGAGTTTCTTTGTATAATAGAGTCCAAATGAAATGTTGGACGAATTGATGGAAAAGAAAGAAAGGAAAAACAAAATGTCTGTGTGTAGATAGATAGATAGACAGACAGACAGACAGATAGATAGATATATAGATAGATAGATAGATAGATAGATAGATAGATAGATAGATAGATAGATAGATAGATAGATAGATAGATAGATAGATAGATAGATAGATAGATAGAAAAAGTTTCACTGAGAAAAGAATGTCTGTGTCACAGACATAATTATGCAAATATTATCACACCATAGAAAATGAGAAACATCTTTTATTCAATTGTTGATTGAACACTAAGGAATAAGTTGGTTGAAATGGGAGCAAATTCTTGTGCAAACTTCGCTGGGATGGATCACGCACAAAAATTGTTGTATCTGATGAATCTCAAAGGAGTCCTCCTTAAAGTGACCGCGACATTTTGTCACTTGGTTTTTGCGACCTTTTACCTGTAAATATATCCTCCAACCTAGGGTGTTTGCTCAGATGGACATGCTGTGGACAGTTAATGCGAGAACATTATTTCCTCTTTAAAGGACTTGAACACTTACAGAGCACTTTGATATCTACATTTTTTTTTCTTTTCCTTTAGAAATAGGCCAATGCATATCTTAACTTATTCACTATTTATTTCATTTACCTAGTCATTAATTTATTTCGCCTATACAGATGATTTTAAATGGGCGCTGTTTTCATGTAATTTATTCTATAGGTTACTCAGTTACAAGTGACATATCAGGCAAGAATGGGAAAAGGATGTTAATATGTTTTAATCTTTTGTCGCTAGATGGCGCTATGAACATGCATTTGCTTCGGCCCACTCTAATCGGGGCATTTATTGCAATGAGTCTTACAACATATAAGTGAGGGGAATCTTGTGTGAGTGGAACCACCAGTCGGCATTTGTAGCTTCCTGGCGATTGGTTTTTATTCGGCAACAGGAAGCGTCCTCTGGCGTCAACGGTTTCAGATAGCAGGGGGAAAATGCTATGAATTAACACTGTATGCAGCGAACAAAAAATGTTGGAAAATGCTGTATGTGGATTCATTGGGTTATTCGTGTTAGGGTACTGCTGTTCTTGCAGCAAGCAGTTCCTTGGTTTATTCCACAGAAGCTATAGTGACGAAACTCTTCTGAACTAACATTTTGTCCATCTGATATTCTGTTCGTTTGGTTGTATGTGTAAGCTGCACGTGTGTGTGCGCGCGTTAACGGTTAATACTTTATCCTACCTGGTACGATGTTTTGTATTTTCTTTCATATTTTGAACATGGATTCGACTTCGTCCACTGGCACAGCCCATCACATTTGAACAAAAATAAAACAAAATGACATCCAAATGTCCTAATAAACCTGACATATAGTCACACAATGTAAGGCTTATTTGGAATAGCTGTTATTACATGTAATTATGGTTTAAATGCAATATACAATCCATGATTCATAAATCTGGTAACATCTGTACCCATATAGGGGATATGCTTGGGTCAGCAGGTGTGCCGTGCACTCAAACTATTTGACTGGATACGAGCAAGCGGTGCATACTCCACAAACGTTTCTGTCCGGTCCTCGGGCAAGTCTGATATAGCCTTGCTCACCCCATTCAGATCCCCAGCTGTCAAAAAAAAAAAAAAAAAAAAAGAGTTGTATATATTTGAAAGGAAAAAAAAAAAAACTATCTTACAAGAAAAAAAAAGGGTGGGTGGGGAATCAGCATAAGCAGAGTACATGTACCCGACTTCAGGCGAGGGTTGCAACTCAGCACGCCCCCGGCTCACACTTATTACAGCAAACCCCCCCCCCCCGCCCCCTCCCCCCCCCCCCCACACACACACACATTCGGAATTTTGGGATCCGCACCTGTCGCAATGTCTGGCTCATAACTTTTGAGTTTGATGTTTTGGAACCCGGAGTACCAAACACCACCTGAATGCCTTCCAAAGAGATTTAATTTTAAAAAATGCATACTCTCCACCTTTAAAACCTTCTTTCTGTTGGACTAGGAAATACTTTTTCCTCTCGCCGAGCGTGACAAGCGTCAAAACGCTGTTGCTGGATGTCGACAGCCCATATTTAAACAAGGAATATTCGTATTAGCTGCGGTACTGCTTTTAACCCGTATCATTGTACAAGAAAGTAACCATAAGGGTGAATGTATCCAACATGGCAACTCTTGCCGAACTCAAAACTTTGACAATATTTACTGTTTAAAGTCTTAGTCCACGCTCTCTGAACACAAACTGAGAGCTGGATTGAAGTAGGAATCGTCAGATGTTGGAATGGATGTACTGTTTACCCACCCACCCACCAAAAAAAAAAAAAAAGAAAAAGAAAAAGGAAAGTCTTTGTTTTTTACCATTCGTACACCCATATCATGGCGGCTGATTGTCCCAAAAGCTTAACGACAGTGTCAGTGGTTTTGGATGGAAATTAATACTCGTCCCGTGTAATGATCCCATAAAAGCTGCAAGTAAACTGTCGACAAGTTGTAAACATATCCCGTGCGTTTGTCAGTGGGCTGCAGTAAAGTGTTCAGCTCTTAACAGACCTTCACCATTAAAACACAACAGTTTCGGGAATTTACTTTCCTCTGCAAAAAAAAAAAAAATAGTCCTTTGATATGCAATATTGAGGCAACTAGCATGCTGGTGACACATTTCTTTAACGATATGGATACATATGTGTGTGTGTGTGTGTGTGTGTGTGTGTGTGTGTGTGAAACCAAACCTGTTTTTAATGATAAATGCATCGTCGTTGTATCCCACCACGGTGCCAGAATGGTTTAGCCTTGTTGTACATCTTGGGTCATCAAAGATGCCGCTTCGGTATGACTTCCACGGACCGGCGTCCACCCCCACGGAAACCGGCAGAATATTTAGTGCGGACCGCAGAGAATCATCACCAGAAAATCTCGTGTAGTTACTGAGCTTTGCAACGATGCAGTCCTTCACTTTATCAAAGTAACACACTTCATCCTGTGAGTAAAATTACAAGCGTGAATTTTATCTTCAGTTAAAATACAGTATTGCTTCCAGGGCGGTCAAGGGCACCTGCTGGTTATAAATACGCCAAATTTGATCTATCAATTTCTACTCTCAAGTGTTAATCTATGTTTGGTAATATCACATGATAAAACAGTCATTGTCATGCATTCAAGACAAAAACAAAATCTGCGTAATTAAAAATATACTAACATCAGCTCTTTTGGGCTCGGGTGGGGTTCGAAAATATTTTCTAAATTAGTTCCTTTTTACAATATATTTTCTTTAAAAGGCTAAAATAAAATGTCCGTGTACGTAGCAAAGTTGATAGGTTTGACCACAAGCTTCAGAGCATCCAGAGTATATCAACATTTAAGCTGTGAGTTGTCCTTCAAAGCTTTTCATAACAGTACAACCTTAATGCAAAGAGCCTAGACCCAGGTATCTATCCTTGATGAAGGAAAAAAAGACACAACAGCCGACGCTTAAAATTACTGGTCATCGTCACGCACTTTGACGTGGAAACAATATGATTCTGGTTAATACCTTGGCAGTGTAAGGGTAACATTTCTCCTCTACGATACCTCCTGCCCACATAATATATTTATAACCATAGTAGTGGATGCCTCCCTCACAACCTTGGTTCCCTGTGGAAAAAAAAACAACAAAAAAACCAAAAAACGTTTGATTTCTTCCTGGTCAGAAAATACAAACGGTATAGCCGGGGATTGTAGCATCAACAGCTTTCTCCATGGACTCGCTAACAATGCAACCAGGAAAGCGGATGACTTTTACCATACGTCTGATAATCAAAATGGAAGGAAGGATGGGAAAAATTTAATTTAAAAGGCGGATGAAAATTGTGACACCGAGCACTTTCTGGTAATTTGTTATGGGGAAAAAAATATAAGTTGATGCCTCGGCTTAAGGTCGATCAGAGTTAGCTTTATGTAAAACTAGTATATGCAAATATATGTCATTACAATTACCCATCATACCAGGCTTGCTTTGCCTGACACAGTTATAGCATGTGCTGTACAAACACTGAAGTTGTACTAGAAAAGTTGCTTTGCATAAAACCTAGACGAATATTGCGGAACAGGACCCCATTATTCGTTCCATGTCAAAAAGGCTGATGAGAATTCAGCAAAACAACAGCCTGAACAAAATGTATGTCATGAATGTGTTCAGAGACATGCCTCTTTCTTGGAATAATATTCAAATAATACTCTGGTCTGTATTTTTACTCTGCATAAGACGTTGACACCATTAAGAAATTGTATTGTAATTGTAATTAACTTTTCCTTCCTTCGTTAACTTGGCAAGATGACTTGGTCACAAAAGAAGAGCCCATTACAATAATTGTTTTGTTTCACACCCTGAAAGAAAGAAAGAAAGAAAGAAAGAAAGAAAGAAAGAAAGAAAGAAAGAAAGAAAGAAAGAAAGAAAGAAAGAAAGAAAGAAAGAAAGAAAGAAAGAAAGAGCAATTAAATTCAAATAAAACACAGGCGCATTATGGTTTTCTATGTTAAGTATGGTTGGTGAACTTTCATCACCACGAAAAAATATATCTAAACCATTCTTCAAGCTTGATGCCATTTTTCTTAATGGCGTTTAGTAATTGTATGTCCCTTTACTAATGGATACCAAGCATTGTTAAGGAAACAGATTTAATTTTAACCTGTTAATGCCATTATAGAATCATTGATGGATGTAAAATTCAATAATTCTGGCACTTTACTTTGTCAAATTGATTTCGTGAACCAATGACATACCGGTACCCTACCTACCTATTCTAGTTCAAGTTGCATTTTGGGGCCATGTATGGCACGTAAATCTAAGCATGAAGAATTTGGAAATTGACTTAGTGCATTAGCGAGTTTAAGTTACGGGTAGTCGCATCCCGTCGTAAGATATACAGAATACACGTCTGATACGAGTTGTCGTATTTTGCGACACAAGGTGCATATTTTGATATATTCAATCCATTTCAATGTTAATGCAGGGCCTTGCAGGGATAATGGTGACAGGGTGCTGCACATTTTCTGGACGAACTGTTCATGGTTTCAACAGTATTTCATCAGTGTTCTAGTGGTATGTTATAAGTAGAATGAAAATACAGTTTCACCGGCGGATGGGGGATGTCAGGGGATTCGATCCACCCACCCACCCCTGTGGTCAAAAAATAATTTGAAAAACAAAATAAAAATAGGAAGATAAAATTGTTAAATATGGAGAAACATAGGGAGGTGCTTTGAAGTGGCTTTCTGTATTTTGTGTATTTAAGAATATCACCCTATGGAAGTAACAGGAAAAACAAGGTCCAGATCTTCAAAATACTATAAAACTTAACAGTGTTCCTGAATAATTTGTTCTTTTCTGCATTAGGTGTAAACTTGTAAGACTGCAAAGCTAATTTGTATATCCCAAAAGTTAAATTTCCAAAATTTAAGACACATTCCCATGTAAGCGTAATAGGGATAATTTGGAGGACAATTTTTATGTTCATGGTATTTGGAACAAAAGAGCATCCTTTTTAGAACTTCAGACTGGATTTTACTGAAAAATAGCTAAATTTAAAATACGTTTCCTCCCATATCTAGATCTTTTATGTCGGCATTTTTATTGAAGTAGCACAATATTTCTCTGATCTGTATGTGCACCAACTGTTAGAGCAAGACTACGCATTTTCAACCCTCTATACTTTCATCAAGCTACACGATTTTTTTAAAGCAGCAAAAATGTAGATGTACACATCTGTATCTCGATGCCTTAGGTTACTTTATTAGGAATTCGAATTTTGACTTTCAGAACTCTGACTGGGAGTATATACAGTATTAGTAAAATTATTAGATCTTTGTGGTTCCTTTCTGGTTTGGTTGTATTTGTTATATACGGTTTAGCTTTCAATACATAATTTAATGACAGAAGCAGTACTAGGAATCACACAGATATAATGAACTTTTTTCCAGTCTTATAGATGATATTTGTATCCACTGTCATCTCAAGTTTAAGAAACAGAGCTCGCAAAAATGCAGACTTACTACACAGGTTTGAATGTTGTGAACGCAAAAAATATGTGATGAACCAGCTTGAACGAAATAACTGCAGTCGTTATGTTGTCGCAGTCACATTAAATGTGTTCACCGTAATGAGTTGGGACAGACTAGGGACAGTAGAAATTTGGAAGGACTGACCCTGCCATCCTGTAAAAAGTTTGGAACTTTTCTAAACCTATATGAAATACCCTAAAAGGAAATATGAAAGCTAGCGGGAGAGCCCAGTTTAGTGAATTTTATGTGTCCCAGATATCAAATTGTCGATATGAAAATGGAGTCTGAAATACCAGGAAAACGCGTCTGAGAGAGTCGATTTTTCAAAAATTTCCACGGGAGGCACTACCCCCCCCCCCCCCGATCCCCCGCTGTGAGCCTCATGCCTTCGGCACATGCAATTCGAACCCTCCCTTTTAGAAAGTCTTTATCCGCCCCTGAGTTTAAAGATATTCCATTTAAAAATTAGTCAACTAATCAACATCATATCAGGTACTCTTCCATGATGAGGGGAGTGTGTAAAATGTAAATGTTAAACATCCAGGTAACAAAAAGGTGACTCACAGGATACATTATTACGTGGAACATAGTCATGCCAGTTTGGTAGTCATTCATACACTCGTTCATTCTTGAAGTTACAACCAGATATTAAGGTTACTTGGTCACTCAAAAGAAGATGATAACGTGCACAATGTTCTGTCAAACGACATCTGTGCCTCGTCACAGCCCCAACTGCTCTGACAGTTTTTACCTATATATGTATGTATATGTATATATATATATATATATATATATATATATATATATATATATATATATATATATATATATATATATATATATATATATATATATATATATATATATATATATATATATATATATATATGCAAAACAGCCGATATCAAATATTTTTACATCGGCTGGTGAAAATCTGCTGGAGGATAAATGTAACAAATACCTAAATCATGTGACTGAAGTCTGATACTTCAGACGTAAATAGTCATGGTTGTGCAGTTTTTGTGGCATATGCTTAATGTATCTTTCACAATTATTTTGTTTTGGACCGCGGAAAGGCCGGGTCTCGGATCAGCAACCCTCGACACCAACGACTTAGCCGAAAATTGGAAACGCAGATGTCGACTGTATTAAAACCTCACTCCAAAAACACAAAGATTCAATGGAGGTAGGTTTTCCTGAATATCATAATAGTAATGCCCAGTTCATTGAATTTAACCCATAACAATAGGATGTATTCAGATTTAAATGCGGTCCTACACTAACACCTATTGAGCAAGAGAGGGAGCCACCCACATCAGGGCAGATCCATGTATTTGGCATGGTGAAAAGTACTTTCTCAATAAAATAAACAACACGAACGCAAAAAATCTTAAGAAAGTGTATTAATATATATTTAGAACATAAAGGATGATTAAATTGACCAGAAATTGGCCCTCTTTTGGTTTGAAAGGTGCTATTTATGGATGTTATTGTAGCAGGTAATAGAAATCTGCCCTGATCATGGCGAACGCATCAGTCTGTTGCCGGGCAACTCAGGAAGTGAGCAGAATCGCAATTAAATATGAATGTCTCCTATCACTGTATTGTATTCGGAAACTGTACAAATGTAAGTCCATCAACGTCAAAGGAGCACCGAAGAAATATACCGTATTCATCATAATAGTTGCACGCCGTGCTACTGCAAAAATTTGCCAGATCTTGCAGTGTTTTCGCGGGACTATGGGATAGGTCCTTTTCTTGATTGAAGGTTTTGAAGACTGTACAGTTCATTTAGGTGTTAGATAAACATTAAAATACTGCAGTGACATTCAATTTTTCATTTGGAAGTATCATCTTTGCTAAATTACAGAAAAAATCTTGATTTTGAATCTAGACCACTTGGATTAAAAGTGGGGGGGGGGGGGCGTGCTACTTTTAGGGTGAATACGGTATATATGACCACGGAATGGGCTGGTTTCGAACCAGCAACCTTCAGCACCATTATAACAGGAAAATACAAATCTTGTTCGTTTTTATGAGCAGCAATTCCAAATTAGTTTGTTTATATAAACCGTTTGAGAAGGAAGGATATATACATATATATATATATATATATATATATATATATATATATATATATATATGCAAGATCAAGCTCAAAAATCCTAATAAAGATGACAGTAATTACACATACAGAGATCACAGTCAATCAGCTGCTGTTCCGACATGTCCACCTGCTGTCCGGTTTGGATGCTGTGCAAGGACTCGATGTTAGCCACCGCCGCAAAGGCCCAGCTGGCCCCACAGGACCCCTGGTCGGGACAAATAAAAAGTCTGTTGCTACACGTATCAGTCAAGTTTTTATACTTATTGTTATGCGCTTTAAATTCCGTCATTATTTTATGTATATGCGAGCTACAGTTACTGTCTGCTTACAAACATATTAAGATTTGAAACTTCACGGCAGCTTCCCTGTAGAAACAGTGGCTCGGATGTTATCAGTGTCCGATTACTGAAGGAAGCTGCACCTGTTATTTCTAAATCCATCACAAAATTGTTTAATATATCCTTATCAAATCACAAATTTCCAACTACTTGGAAGAGGGCACATGTGGTTCCTGTCCTTAAGACACTGGGAATCCTTGTCTTTGTAGTGACTATAGGCCTATTTCTCTGTTAAGTTGCGTTAGTAAAGTATTTGAGCGAGTAATATTCAAACATGTTTTTAACCAGTGTAGAGAGAATACTGTTATATCTGATTGTCAATCTGGATTCATGCCGAGTGACAGTACTGTCAACCAGCTTATCTATCTATATCACACTTTCTGCGAAACTATTGATTTACAACGAGACGTTAGGGTGGTCTTTTGCGATATTACAAAAGCATTTGACCGTGTTTACCACCCGGGTCTCCTACATAAACTTAAAAAGGCTGGGATCCGTGGCTCTCTTTTACTGTGGCTCTAGGACTACTTGGAAGGTCGAATGCAATGTGTTGTCTTGCGGGGTGCCATGTCTCCCTGGAGAAACATTGGGGCAGGTGTCCCTCAGGGATCTGTATTGGGCCCTATGTTATATTTGATCTGCATTAATGACAAAGCTAATGTAGTAAACTGATCAATAAGATTGTTTGCTGATGACACCACCATTTATATTCAGGTAGAAGACGCCGCCTCTGCGACCGATACTCTTAACCTGGATTTACAGCAAATGGAGAGTCGGTCGCATAGGTGGCTGGTCTCGCTCAATCCATCAAAGACAAAAAGTATGATAACATCTAAAAAGAGTATACCCTTGAAGTATCCCGATCTATTTTTTTTAGCGAAACATTACAGAACGAAAACGAACACAAGCACTTAGGTCTGATTATAAGGTCCGACCTGACTTGGTCAAGCCATGTCAATAGTTTGGTCACCACAGGAACGAAAGTGGTTAACATAATGAAACATTTACAATATCTGTTAAGCAGAAAGTCCTTAGAAATCATATAACTCTGTTTTATTCGCCCTATTTTGGAGTATCGTTCTGTTGTTTAGGATGGCTGTTTCTTGCAGGTGTCCCAACAGCTCGAAAATGTTCAACTGAGTGCAGCGCGTGTAATAACAGGAGCTACAATGTGCACAAGCCACCTTTAAATTAATGAAGAAGCAGGCCTCGTGAAATTATCACAAAGAAGAAAGAAAAGTAAACTGATCTTGTTTTATAAAATAATGCACGGTTATGCACCGCAACACCTACGGAATTTAGTTCCAGGCACTGTGTTTGAACGTAATAAATATAACGTCCGATCGGGCCATAATCTTTCTTATATTCGCCCACGCACAAATGTATTTAATAACTCAATCTTTCCTTCCGTGACTAGACTATGGAACGAACTGCCTCAGACTACATGTAATGCTCAATTGGTTGATGAATTTAAAAACAAACTCGACCGTATTAGTAATGTTGACAAACCAAACAAATATATAATATAGGTGATCGTCAATTTGTCATAATTGACGATGCAATGTAGCGGTTTGCACCACGATCTTAAAAAAAAGGACTGGTTAACTCCCCAGAGTGTGCCTGTGGTACTGCAAAGGAAGATGCCTTCCACCATTGGTGCGAATGTTCCAGATTCAGATTGCACCGAGCAAAAATTACTAAGTACCGTTATTAGCTTAGCGCCGTTTACAATTCACACTATACTATATGGTTCTAAAAACTGTACCTTTATTCAAAATCAAACAATTTTCGAGACCGTTCAAGAATATATTAGAGACACATTCAGACTCAGGCCGTAACTTAAGCAGCGCATAGTTATTCATATCACACTACGGACATTAAACCCTAAAGTATCTGTCTCTTGAGACTATACACAATTATGAGCAAATTTAAGCTTAAATATGACCCCAGACTCTTTTTACTGTCTGTGGTATACTGTCCTGGTCCAAATCTTTAACTCGTGTGGTATTACCACTCTATCTGTTATGTCATGTGTTGTTTATACGTCTTATTGAACATTGTCTTAATTGTTGTGCAACGTCTTAATTTTCTGTTGCAAGAGGGATTAATATAGGGCATTGCCCTGTTTCCCACTTGTATTTCGTCGAAATAAAATATGTTTAAACCAAACAGAAGAAACGGTTAAGTGTTAGATGACCTAAGTTAAGTTGTATCCGTGACTTTTAACACAAAACATACTGTTTAAAATATACCGCTAAAAAAAAAAAAAGTTTCATTTTTCATTTAAAAATACGTTTAAATTGATGTAGAAAAATCGATATCGGTCAAAAGGTTTACCAATATTTGCTTTCTTACTTTTTAAGTTATTTTACTTGCTGATTTACATGTACTTACTTGGTTTTTGACGGAAGTTACGTGACCCCAAGTCCTCCAATCTATAGAACTGGGAAGTGGCCTGTGAGGAATCTGAAGCTTTTGGAATACCTGCTTTGGTCCATCTTGTGGGACCTTCATCAACATAATATCTCTAAATTCATCTTCAGTCTGAAAATGTACAACAGACATGCAATAATTGCATCAATAATTTACTATCGTATATTCACAGTATGGCCTGATTGTGATTCAGAAAGTCAATCATGGTTGACTTAATAAAGGTAAAACATAGCAAGACCAAGCAACAATTGTCCTTTGCATATGGTTTAAAGGTCGCCACACAAAATATTCCGATACTTTACATATATATGTTAAAATTCTGTTTTGATTTTTACCGTTACCGCGAAAACCGAAACCTGCTTGGCTCCAATAATGAACCTGCAGAGCATCATTTCTCTGACCCTTTTGTAGTACTCACCCAGTCTGTAAATTGGTTGACACCTTTCCAATATGTGAATTCCCCTGCGTCAGCTCTCTTGTTGTGTTCTGTAATTTCGGCCAAATTTTTCACAAAAATGCTTTGACTGAAGTAGAGTAAAACAAAATATTGAACAAAGCTAATTCACACTTGCTGCCTAGTGTTTGAATCGCATCATATAAAGGTAAATTGACCGTACGAAAAAGGCCGAACTCCAGAATCGATTTCCCACGCCACCGTCATTTTTCAGAATATCTTTGTCCTTGAGACCCAGGACACAGATAGTTAAGGTCACCCACATCACCTATACATGGATATCATAGAATACATCTATATACTTCACGTAGTAGACTTAAAGATAAGATGTAAAAACGTATTAAACACACAGATATATATATATATATATATATATATATATATATATATATATATGTGTGTGTGTGTGTGTGTGTGTGTATGTGCGTGTGTATGTGTGTGTGTGTGTGTGATATTTTGATCAATATTAACATAAATGACAGCGTTCTGATGTACGTCATAGCTCTGGAGTCAACTGCCTTTACCGTCACAAAACCGAAGCCAGCTTCACAGTTTGGATACGCACTAAGTCATGGTTAAGATCTGCTCTTCCACACTGGCTTGATCTTAATCTTTCTTTCCTTCTTTTACCTGATAGTGAAACGAATTCCAGATATAGTGAATGAAACTATCCGACAATGTCTCCTTGAATTGAAGTGCTGTATACATATTTTAAGTCAGCAACTTTCTATATCATTATCACTGATGTAACCTTCACAATCATGTTTTGTTTACTTGGAAGGGGTTAAAAAACAACGACCTTTTGACAAGAAATATCTAATAGCATTGGTTATCTCTTGCAGTGCCAAGTTTTGGATCGAATCAACCGCTTAACTAATTAGTCGCCGAGGAAAGCTGGTGACCCGGACCGTTATATTTTCTCGACTGTCGCCATGCTACTACTTGAATTGATAAGTATTTTCACATGGAATATGAATCTAGCATCCTTGATGTAACTGAGAGCAGTTCGTGTTAAGCAGTTCGACTCAAGTCGCAGTTGGCACTGAAAGAGTGATGGTACTGCAAGCATACACGTTACATGAACTATAAAACTCAGCGATTTTATTTTCTGATTTTCATTTATGGACCACTTCTCTTAATCGGTGCTTCTCTTACCGATACTCATATTCATCCAGACTGGCGTATAGTTTACCGTAGGCTTGTTTGAATGCGTCCCATTGATCGACTGGTGCCGACAAAGCTGATGTGATGCAAATCAGCAACAGTAAGAATGTCATCTGTGAGCAAAGGGCAGAAATAATGGTATGTACCCAAATAATCTCACTCAACCCCAAAACTAGGCTGCCACCTCAAGAGTTTCACCTTGAAATAATGAGAAAAAACACGCTGTTATAATAAATCGACATAGTTACAAATCGTCAGACTTAGGTGAAAATTTTAGAATATTGTACCTGAATATATTAACTACAATGGGATCTCCCAGTTAAGACCACCTAAGGGACTGAAAATGTAGTCTTAATGGTGATATGATTTAATTAAGGATAAACAAAAATGGGTGTGTAAATTGGTGGTATTAATACAGAAATTGTCTCTTACTAAGGTGGTCTTAATTGGAGATTCTACTGTAAATTCCGAATCACGAAGCATTCTTATGAGTCAATCATGCCACCCCCATACGAGAAGTTCCATGGGTATGGAAAGGTGCGGAGCGACCAGGTTTCACTGCGTAAGTAGTTTTGATTTGACTCCATAAAGCTGAGCATGGGTATCTTTAAAGCATGGTGTATTGTAGCTTTGCAGCGTGACCCTGTTCCCCGGACATAAGTGATGCGGTAAATAAGTGGGTGAGATTCCGCGTAGGAATCTGAAGAGGATCAGGCGCATGGACATGATGGAGCCAACTGAGTCTTGGATCACATGAATATTGAGGCCAATCATAAATTTATGTCTTCTTGGGCCTTCATACGTTTCCTTCATCACCCTGAGAAATATTAACATAATTCTGCGAAGATAGCTTCTACTTAATTTGAAGCGTTTTGAATGTGCATCAATATGCTAAACCAAAAAAAAAATTATATTCAAATTTTTGGTTTATGGAAATCGATATTTGTACTGTAAAACCTTCATTTATTTCTTGGGACAGAATTGTTACATACACAATATCTCCAAACAGTGACAAGCATATCAAGTGACATCTTTGCAAGAGCCTGAATCATTTGTACTCTCACGAAAATAAATTACAGTGCAAAACCTGGCATTTTTATTTTTATTATACATTTTCATTGGAACATGTTTGTACATGGGGACTACGTTCAGTGGGAGGCTGTCCTTCCACGGGGCACTGTTACAAGATAAAGTGTACAATAAAACGAAGAAAGATATGTGGTAAAAATGCAGTGAGATAAATATGAACACTGAATAACTATTTCGCATTAAATCATTTCATAAATTGAATTAAAGCAAAGTATAGTAAAGTAAAAGTAAGCATACAAAGTCAAGTAAATGTACAAATGAAATAAACTTCTCAAACAGTTCTGAAAACACATGTATAACATCACCTCTCCATAATATCTCAAAGGAGATACTCGTGCCAAGGCATGTAGCTAAGACAGTGTGCCAGTTGAGTAAAACACAGGTACCTTGATTTTCTCTGCAGGCACCGTAAGTATCACAGATAGAACAATCCATTCAGACAAAATGTTCTGTACTAGAAACCTACTGCCTGTGGTACTGAGCATGCAAGGGTATAACGTCTCGCACTGTACTAGAAAGTAACCACACCATCCCACACCTGTTTCTAATTTAGGTGTGTGCAACGGTTTCCTAAATTTGTATATTTGATGAAGTTTAGTGTAATTGAAAACTGCATTTGGTACTTCATTTAACGGACGCAGCAATTGTGACAGACAACACGAATTTTGATGGAATAGTTAAGCAAAACTTTACACAACAAAAATTATTTAGCTTGTCTCTATAAATTTTCAATTATCTTATACGCATGTCTTTTTTTCTAAGGAACATATATACATTGAAACACAAAAAAAATCCCTTTTGACAGACAGGGCATCCACACTACATCTTGTTAAAGGGACCTTGGCTCAAGGACACAATTTAGTATGGCCCAAAATTACATCCGGATGACGAATGAAATGCAAAGAGCATATATCAAAATCAGAATGGACAATGGATCTGCCACAGAAACGGTTAATTCCGTGGGTAACCAAAACGTACAAATTTTGTTGTATACGTGTACTTCACCGTGCAGCATTAAAGACTGTTGTTACGAAATGAAATAAACAAGACGCAGGAAAGCGCTAACTGTTCATAAGTGTAGAAGATGAATTATTTTGTGCGACCAAGAAAGGGAGAAAAAACTTTGAGTGGTTTACCTTCCCAACTTCAAATGTTTCGTTTTTTGCGACCTTCATGCGGAAATAGCCATCTATTTGTTTGTTCAACGGGGTTCATGTCTAATCTATGCGAAACATTTCGGTGCTTTCTCGTTAAATTGTGAAAAATTATAGGCCCATATGGATAGTTTCCGGGGATGGTTTTTAATTAACGCCCAGAATTCGAAGAGCATCGTCTTTGCAGAAAACTTGGTTTTCCCATGCATGGAGAAACACGTTGCATAATGTAAGCGCGGAACGACCTCATTTATCACAACGATGTTTTTCGAAGCTTGACACTTATAATCAAATCTTAAATTAAGCACTTGTTATTTATCAAATTTTAATCTCATCAATAATGGAATTTGTAACTGGGCCGCTTGATAATTGTCAAAAACCTTGTATGATCCTGTACTATGCAACTAGGGAATTAAAATTTAAAGTCTTTCCATCTTGGAATTAAGCCAAAAGTTTAAAATACCTTTTGTAGACGGTGACTCAAAAGTTATTAATACCAACTTGAAAGGGTTTAGACAAATGAATCCCGTAACTCATTCTTACCTTCGACTGCCTCCCTCCTTGGAGTCAATGATTACTGCAAATCTTTGAAGCATTGTTGGTATTGACCGTTCAGTTACACTCCCTACATTAATGGCTCTTAAATTCAGTTGTCATGTCGTGGATGGGGGAGGATAGTAAACTAGTCAAATATTCATGCCGTGCAAAAAAATCTATCAGATTCAAACGCGCTGAGCTTCATTGGCATTCTTTCTTCAAAAACCCTTGCAAAAATATGATTGCACCATTCCGGTGTCATTGGTGCGACATGTGCTAGCTAGATCTTTGTCTTCAACAAAGACCAGTTTCAAGTGAACAGGTGAACGTTTTGGAACATGATGCGAGTTCTGATCTTTTTTTATATTCTGAAACAAGCTAGAGGTCTGACTCCTTGGTATTCTGTATGTAATAATCGGCATAGACATAAAGGAGGGGGGTATAGTGGATCTCATAAAAGCAAAGAACAGTCTTCATTGGCTAAACCCTTTTGATCAGTGAGGAGAACGCAATTTTGAGACATCCTGCATATTTACATGGTAACAGTAATGCAAAATTAAAGAGGGGGCATTCTTGAAATTGTCCTTTTGTTTGTTTTGTCGTGTGTACGTCAGATATGGCTGCTCGGAATTCACGTCCAGTTTCAGCAAACCTGATGAAACAGCGCCATGTGAAATCTTCTTTCTACAGGTTAAGTGACACCCATATTGATTCATACGGAACAAGTTTCCCCGCAGCCTTTTTTTGTTTTCCATGAAATTGCACCAATTCTTGTTTTTCTTTTTGGTAGATATACCTGTAACAACTTATACTAATTCACATATGACCTTAGGGATCAAGGTCACGATTATTTGGCCACATGTATTCGTGACATAGGATGACCTTGACATCACATTTAACTATATTCAGTGGAGTAGGGTGAAATTTTGCTGAACAGAGAAGGCACCAACAAAACTTTTCCTGTCCTGCCTCTGTGACCTCAAGGTAAAGACCAAGCACTTTTGCGTGTCTTTTTCGCAACGTGATTTTCTCATACAACATGAACCTCGTCAGATATGGTCAAGGTCATTTAGCCTCCTAAATTCCTGCCCGACATATGTGAAAAAAACACATTGTGTCCATAATCCTATTAGTTTTGCATGGTTTTCCATCAAGATTGTGTTGTTTAATGGGTAATCACTTCCATCGTACTTATAAAATACAAAGGAGATTGACGGAATGGGCCATGGTGAACCTCATTTCGGCGCCTAAATTGATGATCGACGGACGTGAAAACATATTTCAGCCATAGCCCATAACTAAATTCTTTTTGCATACATATTGACCAATGGCTTCTTGAAATTGGTGTTCTACCGATGCAACAGTCTTGATTTGTATGTGAACAAAACTGTTTCATGACAAGGCCGGTTAGCAATAGAAAATCTTCATGAGCACATATGAAAGTACTTTTCCACAATAGAAACTCTTGCTCACCAAATTTATAAACGATTATGACAAACAAATCCTCAAATCTAAAAAAAAATGTGTTTGTACATCACCTTAGGGAACATTTGTAGTGCAAGTCTAAATATGTAGAAATAGAAACCTCATGGTGGCAGCAGGTACAACAAAAACATGAACTTTTTCAGAAAAAAAAATGCTTTTCAGTCATTTTATCAAGCATAAATTTTGCGTTATTTTCGCGTAGAATACTATCGGATTGTAATGATATCATTCCAGGACGAGGCACACTAATTGGCCATAAAATCAAAGCACTTTTGCATGTCCTTGCTGAATGAAAAAAAAAATCGGAAAGTTTAATGAATTACCTTGATGTTTTGGCTACACCTAGAGATCCACTGGCGTGTGCAGTTAGACCCGTGCACCTCAGTTTTAAACAAATACTTTATCTTTTTTAACCCCTCAATCCTAATTTTCGTGTTTTGCAGTACAATTTCATTGAATACTCCCATTCTGTCTGCAAAACATTCGAATGAAAAAATATAGAAACAATGTCCTGAGGGTGCACCTTTTTTGCAAGAGGAACGTCTTTCTAATTGGTTAAACATCAAGTATATGTAGTGAAAGGAACATGGAAACTCTCCCTTTTTTCAGGAGAACAAGAGGTCAATGACCAACATGTGGCTGGATGTATCGCTGGTTCCCATGCCATGCCTTTATAAAGCCGAACACGTGTGAGTCGCGTGAACTAGTGCTAAATGATTTTATAGCTTGAGTGAAAGTAAATGTAAAGTTCAAAATAACAGTAGAATATGTATGATTTCAAAGACATCTTTCAAACAAGGATTGAAATATGGTGGTAGTTAACGTTATAACATTATATCTCGAGACTTTACTCTTTCACGTGCATCCATAACGTTAATATATATAGGCCTTCACGTACTTGAAATGACAGTTGGGTCTCACTGAAGAAGGTTACAACAGTTAACCGAAATATTTGAGGATATTTATAATATAAAAGCAAGAGAAAAAGTTTTAAAAAATCTTATCATTTATATCACATTAGAATAGTTTTAACATTTCATTTCAAACATATTTCACACAGGTTCTGTGTTTGTACTTGAATGTTTGGGTCTGTGACACTTAATCTCATCAAATTCATCCAAGGATGGGGTTTGTAATTATTAATGAACTGATTTTTGTAAAGAGACACACAGTGCTTTGTGATATAACCAGACATTGCATAGGCCTACCTGTCTCCCACGTGAACCCAAAATGAAAACTGCTTTGCACTTTTTCAGTTGCGATGTTTTCATACACATGCATGGCCATTCTACCTTTAAATAAAATTGTCAAACCTGCATGAAATAAACAGACATAAAGAACAAACAAACCAACATCCCCACTGATCTGCTGAGGGAAGGGTGAGTAACGGTGTATCGGGTGAGGCCGTGGACATAGGGTGTCAAATAATCCCAATAAGAACAGGTACGTACAGTCACGAGGGTGTGGGTAGAGGCGTGCAGAAAAAGGGTAAAACGGCAGGCCCGAAAACAGTGCCTGAAGCTGCAACAGTGTAGGGATGAGCGCACAGAAAAAACTCAGGGAAATGTTTCAGTCATCTGTACCTCTATAAGTAAATATTTAAAACTAGAAAAGAAGATTTGCTTCACAGCAAATCTGCCCAGATGCTTTTAAAATGAGAACAGTTTCAAACGCCATACTTTGCCATCGTTCAACATAATCTAAATTTTGTGTACTAGCCTAATTTGCATTAAGAAAAATACGACAACTTTTGTTCCTGGTTCATTGGATGTGGCCATGTCACAAACTCATAAACTGAAGTTGAATGACACCAATATCTATAATAGTTTTGAAGCTATTCAACATTTTAATTTTATTTTGCCTATTTTGCATAGATTAAAATTGTACAATTTTGGATCATGGTTCATTGGATGTGGCCATGTTACAAACTTATAATTTGAAGTTGGAATGGCACCTCTATCTATATCAGTTGTGAACCTATTCAAGATTTAAATCCTACAAAATCACCTAATTTGCATAAATTAAGATCCTACAACTTTGGTTCATGGCTCATTGGATGCTGCTTTGCCACAAACCTATAAATTGAAGTTGAAATGGCATCCCTGTTTCTAGCAGTTTTGGAGATATTCAACTTTTAATTTTTTCAATGCCCCTAATTAGCATAAATTGAAATTCTACAACTTCCATTTACTGTCCACTATGTTGGAAGGTGGCACCAACCTCTATGTGCACATTGAAATTTTGTGTCTATCTGCAATGATTTGGAAAACATGGAGCTTTTAAAAATGTTATTACCCCTAATTTGCATAATTTTAACATCATAACTATTCGAAATGAGACGCAAAATTTCAATGGTTAGGTCAGTCACCATGGCAAGTTCGGTGGTTTTCAGAATAACAGTGTTCGAGAAAAACTGCAGACCAACTTGGTTGTAAAATAGAAAGAAAGAACGACAGAAAGAAAGAAAAAGAAAGAAGGAAAGAAAGAAAAAAGGAGAAAAGAATTCTTGAAAACCCAAAATGTCTGGGTTGGCACCCAGACATAATTTCTTCATGTCTCAAACCTACATGTGTAAGTTAGAACTTTGTGTCTTTCTGCAATAGTTTGGAAGATATAGAGCTTTTAAAATTTTAATTGCCCCTAATTTGCATAATTTTAAACATCATGACTATTCCAAGCCAGGTTCTTAATTTCACCGGTAGGTCGGTCATCATGGCAAGTTTGGTGGTTTTCAAAATAATAGGGTCCGACAATAACTCCTGACAAATCTGGCAGTGAAGAAGAAAGGAAGAAATAGAAAAGAAGATTTGCTTCACAGCTAATCTGTCTGGGTGCCTTCAAAATGAAAACAGTTTGAAATGCTACCCTTGCCATCGTTCAACATAATCTAAATTTTGTGTATTAGCCTAATTTGGATAATTTAAAATGCTACAACTTTGGTTCTTGGTTTATTGGATATGGCTCTGTCACCAATGCAGAAACTGAAGTTTGAATGACACCACTATCTACAGTAGTTTGAAGCTATTCAAGATTTTAATTTCTTGTATTTGCCTAATTTGCGTAAATTAAAAGCCCACAACTTTGGTTCATGGTTCATTGGATGTGGTTATGTCACAAACCTGCAAATTGAAGTAGCAATGGTATCTCTATGTATAATAGTTTTGAAGGTATTCAAGATTTAGATTTTGTGTATTCGCCTTATTCACATGAACTAAAATCCTACAACTTTGGTTCATGGTTCATTGGATGCACCTATGTCACAAACATATAGAGCGAAGTGGACATGGCACCTCTATCTATGGCAGTTTTGAAGCTATTCAAGATTTAAGTTTTGTGTATTCACCTAATTGGAATAAATTAAAATTCTACAACTTTAGTTGATGGTCCTTCAGATGTGGCTATGTCACAACCCTATAAATTTAAGTTGGAATGGCACCTCTATAAATAATAGTTTTGAAGTTAGACAAATGTAGATTTTGTGTATTCCCCTAATTTCCATATATTAAATTTTTACAGTTTTGTTCCATTGGATGCGTCTATGTTACAAACTTTTAAATTGATGTTGGGATGGCACCTGTATCTATAATAGTTTTGAAGTTTTTTCAAAAGATTTAAGGACAGGTAAGACACCAAAAATAAATCCCACTTTAGTCAATCCTAGCTCAAAATGTATTTGCTTTAGAATAACATATCATATATGTGTGTACTCGTCATACTCCAAAGAATTTATATGTTCCGTATTTGGGTGTCTGTGATGTTAATTGTTGAATAAACAATTGAAAGTTGACCGCAAAGCATCCACCCCATAAATGTCGATATAAGTCACTAATTATTTGTGATAAAATCATAATTACACTTGGATTTTAATCCTGACATATTGGCAACAAAAAACGATCCAGCGATATTTTATATTTGGTTTCGTTTTTCTGTTATCCATCCTCAAAGTTTGACGTTTCAATTTTCCCTTTGATTTTCAAGATGTTCATTTTCTTCATTTCATAGAAAAAGAACGAAGCAAAATTTAGAAAATCGCTGAATCGTTTTTGCAGTTCAGACATTAAAGAATCAAAAGCCGTTAACCGGATTAAATTTCGCCCAGTCGTTTTCTTGGAATAACCATTCTTAGGTGGGGCTCTCGTCCAATTATCCTTTCTGAGAAAACAAGCTTCAAAGGCCTTAGATGTTGATCATTTGCCTCTGAAACAATACCATTTGATCAAGTTGAGTTGATATTTGTACAAAACGTCGCAAACATCGTTCCTGAACATTTGGGGAGGTTGTCAATCAATTCTTGGCCAATCACATGAATAAAAGAGCCTTTGAAGTACGGAAAACATTATTCAGCGATCTGTCAAACGGCGATAGCGACAGTCTGGTTTCAAAGTGTGACGTCATGGAGGCGGCCCTTCCGGCCCCGTGACCTCTAGCCTGGCAACGAAAGTTGTGTTGCCTTGCCTTGCTTCGGCGGGGCGGCCTGCGGCCGCTCGTGTTCAGTGCACGGATGGCGGGTTTGGTCTTCCGCCCCCTACCTCTTCACCCCGTTTTTAGGGATTGTGTTTTATTGTATATACTCGTCTCGTATCTGTATACTTTATGTAGTTAGCTTGTTAGACTTGTCTTTACACTTTACTTAGTTAGCTTGTCATTAGTTTGTAGTTATTTTCTCAATGAGTTTCATTTCTCTTTCCAACCTGAGCTTTGTAACGCTAGTTTGTGTGTTTTCTCTTGTGTTCACGTTTATGCTTATTTCAATGTGTTTATTCGTACTTTTATTTCCTCATCCCTGGGTTCCGATAAAGTATTATTATGTGCGTGGGTATCGTTGATTAGGGTGTAATTTTTTTCGCCCGCCTGTCTTTGGTTTGAAGGACCACTGGGGTAATCCATCGCGGCACGGCCTTTGAAGTTTGAAGGGACATCGTCAGACGATTCCCGCTCCTCTTGAACATTTAAAGTCTCCCTTCATTAGAACGCAAAAGAAGCAAGATAAATATAAAGTAAACCACTAAGGCTATGATATGTTACCATGTTTGCATCTTTGCCCTGCCCACAAACATACTTTCGGCATGCTGCCTTTATTTCGCATTGCCGCCCTGACACCACTGTCTTTGTGCCATGGGCCGTTGCTACCTGCAGCCACGTGACAGGCTGTTAAGTATGATTGACGGGTGGCATTGTTCCGTTTGGCGGCTGAAAACCAAAAGAATGACACATGGACGTTCCGATGTCCACATGCCTGTGTGGTTTTTGGCGTTTTTCTTATATTTCTACTTTAGTTAAAAGCTCGAAACTTTGACAACTAATAGAAAGGACATTCATCTTGTAAAAACCGTTAAAATTTTAAAATCGGCCATGCAAAGGTTTTTGGTGTCTGAAGTGTCCTTAAATTGTGTGTATTCACCTTATTTACATAAATTAAAATTGTACAACTTTGGTTTATGGTTCATTGGATGCGGTTATGTCACAAAGCTTTAAGTTGAACTTAATATGACACCTCTATCTACAAAACTTTTGAATCTACTCAAGATTTAAATTTTGCATATTCACCTAACTTGCATAAATTAAAATCCTACAACTTTGGTTCATGGTTCATTGGATGTGGCTTTGCCACAAACTTATGAATTGAAGAATGGCATCTCTGTCTACGATAGTTTTGGAAATATTCAACTTTTAAATCTTTCAATGCCCTAATTAGCATAATTTGAAATTCCACAACTTTCATTTACTATCCATTGTGCTGACAGGTGTCACAAACCTACACATGCACATTGAAATTGGGTGTCTATCTGCAATAGTTTGGAAGATATGGAGCTTTTGAAATTTTAATTTCCCCTCATTTGAATAATTTTAAACATCATGACTATTCCAAACGATAAGCACAATTTCCTTTGTAGGTCCGACACCGTGGGAGTACATATGGTATTTGAAAATTTGCTGTTAAAGTACACTTACATACAAATTCATG
Organism: Hermodice carunculata; assembly: GCA_964020975.1. Lineage (NCBI taxonomy): Eukaryota > Metazoa > Annelida > Polychaeta > Eunicida > Amphinomidae > Hermodice > Hermodice carunculata. The sequence goes on along the minus strand of OZ026617.1, from coordinate 16,838,081 downwards.
AAGCTGTACGAGAGAGTTTGTGATATAGTATCCTAGACTAAGAACCAGTTTTATTTGAATTATCAAAAATATCAAAAGACCGTTAGAGAAAAAAAGTAGTGACAGAGTAGGCCTATAGTCTGGATGACAACCTAGATGTCATTTTATCTCTGAATTTATGACTCGTCAGTGATCTCAACAACAACCAGAGTCTGTTACCATATTGATCATTAAAATAAATGAATGAATGAACGTACCCTGATAAAAATAGCCAGTGAAATCAATGAAGTTAATTGGGTTTATCTTGTGGATTTTTCTTGTCGACGTTGTTGTCCGTTTCCAAACGGCCCTTGCATTGCCCTCGTAGCTGCCTTCTGATTTACCTGCTAAACAGACGTTCTGGTTGGTATCTCCCCCTTCAACCACACTCCCACCCCACCCCACCCCCGACCAGCTAGAGTAACGCTCCAAGAAAGTCTGCTCTGGAGGCAACCTTCTGATTTCAAGGTTAGATTAGCTCTCATATTGGCTTGGCGAATTTTTGTAAGTAAGAGTCAGAAAGCCGTACTCAATGAAGTATGTTGTCCTACATTACGATATGAAGGGCAATTGTTTCATATAAGGATTATTTACGTATTATTTGTTGGAGCCGTGTTTGGGGGGGGGGGGGTAACAATAATCCATATTTTTACCCTAATAATCCAATGATCCCCAAGATATTAACCCTTATTCTAAATCTGTAGCTTTTCAATAATCCACAAATATTTTATGCTGGGGAAATAATCCAATAATCTTTAATATTATGAGCAAATAATCCCTTTATAAGGGCCCAATAATCCAATGAGACTAAAACCCTAACAGGGCTCCATTTGGAAAGAAAAAAAACTTGACCGTCAGTTTACTTGAAGTTCGGCAGTGTGGCTTTTGTCAATAGCAAATGAGGTCTGCCAATACAATGGCAACAAGCTCTTGCTTGTGGTTAGTGAAAAAAAGGCCCCGGGACACGTATATGGTGCTCATAATTAATCACGTATGTTTTACCGGGGCCATTCAGACGGATGGTCCCATGATAAGCTACTGTTGCCTAATACAGTGGAACCTCTTTTAAAAGAGAGCCGAACAAAATATTTTCACCTCCTTTGAAGTGTTTCCGATACCATAAATTTCTTCTGTATGCTATTTTTTCCTGAAAAAGCGTCATTCAGTAGAGATACCTCGATCGTAAAATAGCAAATTACCAAATCTAGTTACATCCGTTGGTATTACCAGCATTTCGTTTGAGGTGATCAGGCTGATGAAGTTTCATTTATGTCCTTACCCACATGCTTATAAAGTGTCAATCTTGTCTGACGTCACACTGTTTGAATCTCGCAAGTGTTTCCACGTACACCAAAACTTTCGGTCAGTAAAAAGGACCAAACTCCAAATTACACTGATGCTATCATCCAACCAACTATACATGCCGGTAGTGACTAACCCTGTTGTCTGCCTGTAGATTTGTGATCAAAAGATAGAAAATACAAAAAATGAAAGCTGAATCTTAGCTTTAAAAAGCACTTTCACACATTTATTATACAAGAGGACTGTGACAGTCCTGTGCTCAGCTGACCATACCGGCACAGACTGAAGTGGTCCTGTGAACTACGATATCAAGGTCACTTCTGTTTCAGACCATTATCACTATTGCAAACATGTACATATCCCCTTGCCGATCGTGAAAAATACAGAGAAATCGCAGCACATCTGTTGAACAAATTAAGGTCTAGATGTCTCCAGAAGTGTTCCTATGCAATTTCGAAGCAATTGGCGGAGCAGTTTCTGTGAAAGAGATTTTTTAACATTTTGCCAAAAAATCCATAACAAAATTCATCAAAAATCCATAACTCGCTGGACCATGACCATTTGAACAAATTTGGTAGGGACCCACCAAAGACACATCGCCACAAAGTTTCAAGTGAATGCGCTTGATGGTATTGGAGAAGAAGTAAAAACTGTGAATTTCCATTGCAATCCCAATTCACTTACATGGTAATCAATAGAACACATGCATCAACTGACAAGCACCTGATTTTTAAAAAATGTTAAAAATAAGGCATCAAGAGTATCTTCACCTCGTGAACAAACTTGTTTACATCCCCTTCAAGCTACATTTCTTCCAACTTTCAGAACAATCTGAGTGATGGTCTTGGAGATGTTGAAAATGACATCAACGCAAAAAAAAACGTAAAAAGATACCGATAAATGGCAGAGCTACTTGTTGAACAAATTAACGTATAGGGGTCCCAAAACGTGTCCCTATGTAATTTCGAAGCTGGTCGGTTTCGGAGAATAAGATATTTTAAGATTTGCCCCCCCCCCCCAAACAAACAAACAAGCAAAAAACAAAACAACCCCTGCCCCCCTCCCCCCGAAAAAAGATAAAAAATCCAAAAATCACTGGACCGTGTCTATTGGAAACAACTTGATAGAGACCCACCCATGGTACATTGCCACCAGGTGGGAAGTGAATCTGGCGGACAGTTGAGGGAGAAGGAGTCGAAAATGTTAATTAGCATAATAATTACCATTGACTTACATAGTAATCAATAGCAAAAGGGCATTTACCGATAAGTCCCCGACTTGAAAAAAAAAACGTTAAAAATCAGAAATCCACGGCAGTGCCACCTGATGAACACGTTTGTTTCACCCTTTCACAAGGAACATATCTGCTAGGTTTCTGCTTAATCTAAGTGACGGTTCTGGAGAAGAAGTCGAAAATAGCAATACACACAAAAAATAGTAAAACAAAATTTAAAATGCAGCGCTACCTGGTGAACAAATTAAAAGCTGAAGGTCCCTAGGAGTTGTTCCTGTGTGATATCAAAGCAATTGGGTGAGCAGTTTCGGAGAAGATGTTTTAAGATCTGCCAAAAAAAAAAAAACATTTTTTTTTTAAATCAAAAGATCACTTCAGCATGACTATTTGTACAAACGTGAGAAGAGACCCATCCAAGGTACATTGACACCAAGTTTGAAGTCAATCTGGCTGACGGTTTCAGAGGAAAAGTCGAAAATGTGAATTAGCATTAGAATGCCCATTGACTTGTACAGTAATCAATAGGAAAGGTGATTTACCGATGAGTACCCGAATTGAAAAAAACAACTTCAAGAATCCTCAGCAGTGCCACCTAGTAAACAAATTTGTTTGACCCTCTCACAAGGAATATATCCACGTAGTTTCAGCTTAATCTAATAGACGGTTCTGAAGAAGACGTCAAACATACAGAAAACACACAAAAGTCATAAACAAGAAACCCATGGTCCTAATGCTCTGCTGACAGCCATCACCAAAAAATCATTTTCTGAAATGTATTCAATCTAAGAACTTGAAAAATTAATCAAGATTAGCCATATTATGCAATATCAAACTTCCACATGATACACATTTGTGGTACATCTGGTATCATTCGCCTTATTCTTTATTAGGGTATTGAATAAAATGTTCCATTCTTAAGTGCTTAATGACCTTAAAAAGCTCAATGTCAAACAATCATTGGGTCATGGTGACCAGTAACGTAGGTCACAAAGTACAGTTTTATAAAAAGTGTAGCCAAGTGCAATTTTGATGTAGAGGCTCAATTCTCCTTGCCACTGATGTCCAAACCATCCCTTACCATTACAAAATCACCTCTTCCAACTTTACGGGTCTCGTGACCTTACAAAAATAGGTCAAGGTTACTGATCTTACATAATATATTAGCATTGGACATGATCTATATACTCTATAACTTTGGCTTATCTAATTAAATTATTCTTGGAGACATGCAATTTTGTATCTTTCAAGATATTTGAACGCATAATTTCCGTCAAATTATAGGTCGCGATACTGTTATCATAACCAACTATGATTTTGACCTCTTCTACAATCCCATTGACTTTCATGAAGATCCATCAAAAATTAAAGATACTGGACTGGTCACAAGCTTTTCACATTTTCAACTGTGTATTCCATAATACTTTAGGTGGCGCCACCAACATAGATGTCGATAAAGATTTTTATACACTTTATAACTTCTAAACGTTACATGGGCCCAACTAAAAAATTGTGGGGTTAAGAGCATTCACGATCACCCCTATATTCAAATTGGCCATTTGACCTTGACCTTCAACTCGAATAAAAAAAATTGCTAAGTTCAATATATGCGCCCTACATCCCACTTTCCATGCATGGTCTGTTTGTTCAAATCAGTTAAACTTTTCCAATTATTGAAGAAAAACAATAAATTTGGACAAGCACCAAACTTCCTAATTATTGGGTCACTGTGACCCCAAAAGTAGGTGACGAAGTACAGTTTTATATATTATGTAATCAAATGCAATTTTGATCTAGAGGCTCAATTCTCTTTGGCATTGATGTCCAGGCTACACCTTGCCATTACAAAATCAACTGTTTCAACTTTACAGGCAGGGTGACCTCACACAAAAATAGGTCAAGGTCACTGATATTACATAATTTCTAGCATTGGACATGGTCTGTATATCCTCTAAATTTGGCAAGTCAAATGCAATTTCTTTTCCAGACATAGAATTTTATATTTTAAAACATATTTTGGCTCCTAATTTAAGTCAAATTACCAGTGACACCACCATTATCATCTAGCAACTAAGACTTTGACCTCCCCACAATCCCACCAAATTATGTGAAGATCTGCTAAAAATTAAAGATGATAGAGTGTTCCAAAGAATTTTTCACCTTTTGACCCCTATATTACATAATATTGTAGATGGCGCCACCAAGATTTCCATACACGCTAGAAGTCCTGTATTGGGCTAACATGAAAACTGTGGATAGTATTGCGCGTACGAGCAAAAGATTACGGGCGGACGACATGAGCAGTTGCATAAGGTCTGGGACCTTAGGACAGAACAGCTAAAAATAGAAAAAATTGCAGCGCCACCTGTTGAAATAAATGAAGAATTAGTCGTCCTAAGAGTGTTCCTGTGTAATATTAAAACAATTGGGTGAGCGGTTTCGGAGATTTTTTCAAGATTTGCCCAAAAAAGAAAAAAAAATCATGAAAAAAATCCAAAAATCACTAGAGCGTGACCATTTGAACAAACTTGGCAAAGACCCGCCCAAGGCAGAACGAGGCAGACTCGAGCTTGCAACCTTTGGCACCAGTCGCCCAGCTGAAATGGGAAACGCACATATCCACTCGACCAAATCCCCAATCTCAAAAAGAATGGTTCAATGGAGGTAAGACTATATGTGAGTGCCATATCAACACGGTTATGAAGTACATGTACTCAATCGGCAATTATTTCCAGAATCGGGGACTTAGATACACCAACATTAAGGAAATACCGAAAATATATATTTTATGTTTGTATATATTGCCACCAAGTTTGAAGTGAATCTGGCTGACGATTTCATACAAGTCGAAAATGTGAATTGTGGACGGACGGACGACCGAGCCTGCTAAAAGCTCAGCTCACTCACAAGTCAACTGGGCTAAAAATGACAGTTAATAAAAAGAATCACGTTTTGCACACCAGCATCAACATACCAATGCCCATTGAGGATGCTATACACATAATGCCTGACTGCCCGCCCGGCCTTGTGTCTATCCATACGTCCGCCTATTTTGATAGAGATACTTTATTGCATAAATGCCCGATTGGGCCAATGCATACATGAGCGCCATCTGTAGGCAATGCAAATAATCAGTCATACATATCAGTTTGTCACGACATCTAGTGGTCAAAGTGTAAATGAAGCCACTTGGTTTAGCACCAACATGTAAGTTTTACATACAAACTACAAGCAATTTAAAATTTATAACTATACATACGAGATCTAGAGATGGACGGAATGTACCCTACAAAATACTGTCAACTACATAACAACATGTGAACTACATAATAAAAAGTACCAACTGGGCAATTAAAATTTATCTGATTGACTAGTTTTGTCCAGATGGTCATTGCTACACAATGTTATATGTGGGTGTGGAATGTCTGGGATTTGCACATTGGAGCGGATTAAAGGGCAGGAGGATACAAGGTTTCCTTTCGTGCTTCGAAGGCTTGGTAGCAGAATTTTGCTGTCTCTTTAATTAAATTATCCTCTGCATTCATGAGATAGAACATTTTTTGTTCCGCATTCATTGATGCAAAATGTGAACAAGTTTTATTTACTGTATCAAATAAATGCTTTCTGTTTTGGGTGTACAAAGTGCAGTGCAATAAAAAATGTTCCTCATCCTCAATGACTTTACATACTTTACATGTTCTTTCAGTGACAGGTAATTTGGGCAGGCAGTATCTTCCCAATTCAATGGCCAGTTGGTGGCTGCTGACCCTGAAGCTTACAAGGGCTGATCTATGATTTTTATCTTTTATTATATCAAGGAATTTTTCATATTGGAGATGCTCTTTGAAAGTGGCATATGTTCTTAATTTTTCACTGATATATATAGATTTTGCCCAGTAATTACTGTAGGAGTTTTTGAAAGCTTTGTACATGTTACATGGGTTTTTGTCAGTTATATTTGTTGCTGCTCTAGATGGGAAACTACCGACCACCATGAAATTTTATCTTTATTACACCGATTTGTATATTCAAGTACAGAGTTTTGTGGGGCTTCCAAGATATGCTCCTTGAATTTAAAAATTCTTTTCACAATATCCAACCCAAGAGGAAGGATGCCAAGTTCCCCTCTCACTGCCATGGAGGTGCTATTTTTGTGGACCCCTAAAACAAATTTACTGAAGCTTAGAAGTACTTTCTCTCCAGTGAATTTTTCCCAGTTTTTGAAAGTTTTTTCAAGAGTTTTTGAGTGAAGAGAGCTTCCCCATAGTTCACTGCCATATAATATAATTGGCTTTATGAGCACATGAAATAGCTTTATGGCAATTCTGGGCATAAGGTTATTTACTTGTATGGTTTTTTTCAAAGAAAAGCATGCTTTCATTGCTTTGGTCTTAAGGTTATGGATAGCAGTAGTAAAGGTACCAGAGTTACAGAACTCGATACCAAGGTATTTGTAAAGTTTTACACATTGGATTGTTTGATCACCATAGAAAAATTGCTCTCTCTGAAGCTTTCCTGTTTTGTTGAAAATAATTATCTTAGTTTTAAACAGATTAACTTCTAGTTTCCACTCTGTACAGTAGACTTGTAGATTGTTTAGACAGGTCTGTAGCCCTTCTCTAGACTTTGAAAGTAGCACCATATCATCTGCATACATTAAACAGTGAATATCAACATTACCTAATTTTAATGGGTCAGTGACTCCTTTTGCTAGAGCTTCGGGGAGATCATTTACATATAAATTGAAGAGAGTCGGGCTTAATGTTTCTCCCTGTCTCACACCTTGATGAATATTGAATGCTGGGGTTAGACCTTCAGTGGTTCTTACACAACTAGTGGCTTTGTTATACATTTGTTTAACAGAGTGACAAAAATTGCCACTGATACCTAATTTCAGCATTTTGTAAAATAGACCGTGCCACCACACTTTGTCAAATGCTTTCTTAAGATCTACAAAACATGCGAACAGTTGACCACCCTTTGATTTTGTGTATATATCAATTAAGCTTTTTGATACAAACATATGGTCTGAGGTTCTTGCTTGCTTGCGGAGTCCAATTTGTTCTTTAGTAATGATATTATTATCATTCACAAATTTCGTAAGTCTGTTGTTCAGTACACAACTGTATACTTTTGCCAAATTGCTACAAATGGTAATCCCCCTGTAATTTTCAGGGTTATGGATATCACCAGATTTATATATGGTTGTGATCATGCCTTGGCCCCATCTCTCCGGATAGTCAGCATTTATAAGGATTTTATTAAATATTACTGTCAAAGGCTTACAAAATAATTTCATGCCCGATTTAAGCATTTCGTTCAGAATACCATCTAGACCTGCCGCTTTATTAGGCTTTAAAAGCTTTATTACTATTTGAACCTCTGGCACTTTAATTCTCATATTGAGCTCATTAAATAGAGTTTGATGTTCCAGTTGTTGAAGTTTCTCTGTTATATCTTGCTCGAATGGTTGATCCCTGTCAGGATTTGCACTGAATAACTTTTGAAAGTAAGTATACCATGTTTTAGGTTCAACCATATCCATTTTGTTTGAATGTGTTTGGATGTCTTTTAGTTCTTTCACTATTTTCCAGTACTCTGAGGGATTCTTCTCATGAAAGAATTCAATTTTCCTTAATAATGCCATTTTAAATTCATGCTTAGTCTGTTTTAGTGTACGTTTGTACCTTTTCTTAGTTTGGAACAGCATATTTCTAATGTCTCCATTTAGGGGTTGTTCTTCTACCAGTCTAGCTAATTTTTTACACTCCTGTTTTAATTCTAAACAAGAATTATCAAACCATTTTTGTCGAACAACTTTAGTCTTCTTTTTTTAGTAGTTTTCTTTTGCGAAGAGACCTGTCAGCTGCTGAGTATATTATCTTGGCAAATTTGTCAAGCATGATTTCAGAAGACACATTTGACTTATTTTCATTGGATATTATATTATCAAGTTCAAGCTGAATGTCAGGGTTTAACAGTGCCTCTCTAAATTTTTGGGGTGATTCCTTGTCCCATTTGTACTGATTTGTTGGTTTTCTTAACTGAATAGTGTTATCAGTTGGGGGGCAATAGTTTGCTACTATTGAGAAAGATATAGGGGAGTGATCTGAAAGAGTTTCATGCCATTCAAGGACCTTGAAGTAGGTTATGCTTCTGAGTATTGAATGATGGGCTAGACCATAGTCGACTGTGCTGCTGTCGTTATATTGGTGGCAGGTTAACTTCCCAAAGCTGTCGCCAAAGGATCGGCCATTCAAAATTCTTAAACCAGTTGTTTTACACATCTCTAGTAATGATTTTCCATATCCATTACATATTTTGTCCTGATTCAGTCTTTTCTTAATATTTGTATCAGGAATATAATCACCAGGAAGTGGGATATGCCCAGAGTTGTCATCATCATTAATGTAGTCCAGGTCTTGCCCAGTTCGTGCATTGCAGTCCCCTGCAAGAATGATTTTACCTCTTTGTGAGAAATATGCGATATCATGTTCAAGTTTTTCAAAAGTGTCTCGGGTTTCTCTCATGCTGTAGGATGAGTACTGTGGACTGATATATAAAATTGCAAGGTAGATGTCATTTTGTATTGTGAAATATGACTTGCACAATTTCAACCATATTACATCATGAGACAGGTTAGGAGACTTTACACATGATATTCCTTTGGAAATTTCATGTTTTACCATTGCTACAACACCTCCAGAGTATTTTTTTGCAGTGTTGAGTTTTGGACGATTGACTTGAGATACAGTTTTGTATCCTTCAAGACATATTGGTGTTGAATCATTACCATGGGTCTCAGTGAGACCGATTATGTCAAATTTTGTAAGGTTCATTGCTTCCTGTGCCTCCAATTTGTTGCCTATTGTTCCATTAGTATAACCCTGTATATTCCACACACAATGATATGATGTTTGCAATCATGATTATCTAGGTCAAAGGGTGGTTACCTATGATGTAACAATTATATGGGCTTTTGGGGAGCATCTTTCTCAAATCATGGAGGAATAAACTAGTTTATTCCTCCATGCTCAAATGAAAATCCATGCCAAAAAAAGTCACGTTACTGTTTGCAGATCTTTGCATTCCGGGCTGTGGTTCTTTGCAGGTAAACGTGGGTTTCGTGATTTCTCAGAACTACTATCTTTTTGTGACACCTTCAGAGTGGTACCCACTATACCGAAATGGATTTCGTCACTGTTGGGTAATGTTAATGCTTTGGGCACACAAATTAATAACATGCATGGCGTCCGGTCAAAATTTGGGACAATTGCAGTTCACAGAGAGTTGACCGGTCGCCGGACCGTTCTCAGGTACCTGCAGTAGCGGGAAGTGGGCGTACCTAGCTGTACTAGACGTTCGTGTAAGTAATGACGTGTTAGTATGAACAGAGAGATAACAGAAATATATGTGAAAATGATACATTCCAGACAAAATTAACATGACGATGCAGATAGGCTATGTTTCGATGGCATACATGTGCACACCGTATACGTGCCCTATTCATTGTGCCATGCATGGCCCCATTTTGTTCTTTGTTTGCCCAGACCTCTAACCGGGATAGGGCCTAAAATAAAATATGCAATGAAACAACATGGTAACACATTGGCTTTAAAGTATTTTTGTAAATATGAATCGAAGGACATGTCGATCTTCATGCATATATGGAGTCAGTGCATGCTTTTGCCATACGATCGAACCGTTGCTGTCAAGTTACAATGTATATTATGCTGGATACATTCTATGCGTGATTTCAATCAGTGGAGAATTTATGGAGAAGGATTCACATAAGCTTTATTAAGCTTGTTTCCTAATCCATTTTCAAGTGAAATAAAATATGTTTAAACCAAACCAATCAGTGAAGTAGTGTGAGCGAGACTCGCGATCTGTCCGTAGTTCCGTTCACGGTTCAGTGGCTCTGAATTAATAGATGGCAACGTACATTAGGTATATCTTATTATAATTCAAAACGCTTTTGCTTACAAATGATATCACTATGATTCATTCATAAAGATGACCATTACAGTTATCTAAGCGCTCAGCGGACTTAGGTGGCTCTAAGTACATTGTCTTGCGGATTAGTTCTGACATTGGCACAGAACGCGCACGTTTTGAATGGTATTTGAAACTTTTGAGTAATATGCGAAACGTACCTGTCGTGGAGCTACCTAAACTTTACGCTTATGTGCCAACTATTCATGACCTCGAGGACAATTGGCTTAGCATCAAATCCGTTTTCGCCCTGCAAAGTAGTACAGTAGTCTGAAGTTGGAATTGTATCTCGCTCGGGGATTATCTTGGGAGATATTCAAAACTGAAATTGCCATAATTGGCTAATATAATTTGTAATTCTAAAACTTTGGTTCAATAACCGACGTCAGACACACAATGCCTTTTTTTCATCTTGAACCAATATCGCAGCAAAGCGCTTCTTCGTCATTTGACGACCACAAACCATCCCACACTCCCTGTGTTAAGATCATTTCGCCTCAAAGCACTTCCAAAGTCCAGTATATAATATTACATTCTGCTAAAAAAGGCTCATTTTAAGCCCCCTTTAACTTCAATGCCACACACTATGATCACCAAATTCTGATTCCCATGACAACCTTTTGTAATGCACTTGATCAAGCATAAACTAGTGTACCTTGATCACATTGCAGAAAATTACAGGGGTGCATCCAATTCCATATAAAACATCGTGTTTATCAGTCTACATGTGAAACCAATGGAAACGTTCTCTCTGTCACCCTCTCTCTATGAAGCATATATATATATATACATATATAATATCAGGCCCGTCACCAGCTTTTGCAGGAAGAGGGTTCGGATTTAGAAGATACTGACATTGCCAGGGAGCGTAATCGAGCAAGCGGGGGAGGGTTGGCAACCCTCTCAGGTAGGAGCCCTTGGGAAAATAACGACCAAATAAGTGTGTTCTGGCGAGTGTTTAGATCAACCTTTGTCCACAAAGCAATACCATATCTAACTAAAATTAGTTGTTAGATGACTGTACCATTTATTTCATGATATTCATGTAATAGACAAGGGCAAGTGGGCGGTGGAAAGCTCAGTGACCGAAACGGTCTTTCGCTTTGATGGTTCAAAAGATATTTACTGTTCAGAAAATCTTATTACGGTATGTATTTTTAGATTTGTCTAGCTGGATCAACAGATGATTACATATGACAGTGAGTATATTTCTTGTTAAATATGGTCGATTTTGACGAAAAATGGAATCTCATCTTGTCGTGTTTATAAATGTCACTTCAAAAATGTACTTTTCTTTTAGCCAGAGAGTTTAATTTTTTTAGTCCAATCAGTTTCAATCTTGTAAAATCATACGTTTAACTTGTCTACCATAGTCCTATCGTTCAAATGTCGATTTAGTTGTTTGTTACATTGTCGATTTAGTTATTTGGTACATTGAGATTAAACTTCTGTTGTCAAAAGCCCATCACCAAAATTTGCAAGTCCAAATTTTATATCTCTACTTCATTGCAGGATAAAATTGCCAAACTACGTAAAACACTAGTCCATGCCAAACGTACTAATCTTGACATTCCATGATGTTGAGATAGGGCAAAATACATATCTGAAGAAAGAAACTCAAACAGGGAAAGTTACCATTTCTCAGAGGGGTTCAATTTTACACATGATATCAAATATACTCTCTTTTAATGCATCTATTAATTTTTAGACCAAAAATTTATAAACATAAATACTTTCACTAAAAACGCACCTGGAAAAAGGCAACACCCATGGCATATTTTCAACTGCAGGTAAACTGGACTCTTGTCAATTTTAAGAAATCAGTTATCGGCATGTTGATCGCTGTGAACGCACGCTGATTAGATTCCTAGGAGCGAAATCAGTAATGGTGATTTCTAATGACGATCATGATAGCTACTGGGTTTCTGGCTTATAATATGTTTACACATACCCCGTGAAAATGCACATTTAAAGCTCTGAAATGTCAAGATGCAGTTCATATGATGAAGCTGTCAATGACGTACATGTAAGATCATAAAATTGCTACAGGGAAAGTGTTCTACGTGGTAAAAAATACTTTACACAAGCCACCCTAACTGATCTGCAATGCCGTTAGCTGTTGTTGTTGTTGCTTTGTTTTGTGTTGTTTGGTTGGTTGGTTAAGTTGGGGTGGGTTTTTTTTTGTTTTTGTTTGTTTTTTTGTTGTTTTGTTTTTTGTTTTTGTCTTTCTTTGTTTGTTTTTTACTTTTGGAGAGATGTTGTACTTGTCCAATCACAAAGAATTCTGACCAAGAGTGAAAGTTTTATGGAGGAACATTAACCACACAACGTCGACCTGTCACATAGTTGCGGAGAATAACGGATTTGTTGAAAACAAAAGTGAATTAAGTAGTCCTTGCCTTGATCTAGTACCATGTGACACTTACCTGCTTACCATAAACATTGTCTCCACATTACCAAACATAATTTGAACCATTTTGCATGGAAGGCTGCTGGAAATTCAAAATAAAAGCAAGGAGCAGCATTTTATACATGCATCTAGAAACTGCTTTTGCTCCCAATGAAAATCACGAATAAAAATATGGTCTGTGGAGTAGCCTTAAATGAGGACTGAGTGCATGGTGTGTTTCTTTAGAAAATAGCATTTTGCGTTTCAATTTCACAGATACTCGTCAAGTGAAATGACAGATATACCTCATTGAGGCTGGATTTTGTGTGTGTATGTGTGTATTTTCCCTTTTTTTTCATTTTTTAGGGGGGTGGTGGTTCGAACCCCTCGAATCCCCCTAGTGACAGGCCTGTAATTAGGGCAAAATAAGCTTGAGTTTCTGAGATTTTGGTTCTACAATGAGGAAACAGATTTTACGCATTTGTGTCATACATAATATTAAAACCAGCAAGTCTGTGTGACGAGTACGCGGCTGGTTTTACTTTCATCCAGTAACTGGTTCCCTGTCCGTGTCCAATGGTTATAATTTTACTACACCAGCACCGGGGGGAACCAGACTATCATGGCCTTTGACGTTGGAACTTGGAGTATATGGGCAACTTTATCCTCCAGTTAGTATTCTCCAGGTTTTTGTTGTTGTTGTTTTTGTTGTTGTTGTTTTTTGTTTTTGTTTTTGTTTGTTTGTTTGTTTGTTTTTTGGGGGGATGGGTGGGTGGGTGGGGTTTTTATTCTGTTTTTGTTTGTTTGTTTGTTTTGTTTTTGTATGTGTGTGTGTGTGTGTGTGTGTGTGTGTGTTTGATAACTAAGCTACACTTACAGGATAAAGTTTAATTCCCTTTACCTTGTCATGGGACAAGCCAGCTGATAAGTGTTGCTTGCATCCTCTAAAGTTAACTTCATTTGGTATTTAATGCATCACTCAATCAGTTCAAGTTTGGTTCATGGCTTCATTGTGTCTACCTAAGGAAGCCATTGGAAAGTAAAGACTTTTCTTGGGTTCACTTCCCTCGAGGCTTGCAACTTGATATCTATACGGTTTCAAAATACAAGAACCCACCCCCTCAATAGGCTGTTTATGAGACACCAGGAGAAGTACTGTGCTCCCATGTCTGACAGAACCACACTGCACGAAGTGCGACGAGGTTTATTCGGTGTTTGGCTGTTTGCTGACGATTTTCATGTGATATTGATGGAAACATTGCACTGATCTTCTATTTTTTTTTCTTGTAGTCACATCATTATCAAGGCTACATTACTGGATCTATATTCATTACGCCATGAGAATCATTACCATGGTAACTAGGCATTGCATCCTGCTGGGGTTGGTGTTTTTGTCTCTTTTGTGTGGTGCAGAATGTTCCAAGATCCTTATGTTACCAGTGGACCATCACAGCCACATAAACTTCTTCTCTGTAGTGGGCAAAGCATTATCAGATGCCGGTCATGACGTCAGGATCTTCACCGTCGAAAAACATAAAAAATTTATTGAAAAGAAGGGACTGAAAGGGTTCTTTCATCAACCTATAAAATCTCAAAGTTTTCAGGATACAGACTCTTTCAAACAAGGTATGCGGGCTATTTCTGCAGGAGGGTTGGCACCATTTCATCAGATAAAGATGTTCAGGACTCTGATAACAAAGGTTTTAGAGCAGTTCGAAGAAATTATGGCGAACAAAGAACTTTTATCGATGGTTGAAAATTACAGCTTCGACTTAGCCTTTGTGGACGGACTTAATTTTGCACGATTAAACTACATAATACCATATCGATATGGAATTCCGTACATAACATTGACGGCAGTACATGATCCTTGGTCAGCTCGTGTTCCGTCCATGCCGTCTTATGAACCAGTCCTGCTGTTGCCATTTGCTGACAAAATGTCCTTCTTTCAAAGAATGGCTAATCTGATCGGTTACTGTGTTTTAAGCTCGATTTTGACTGGAGAAGTGCTTTTTGGCTCTCATTTGATCCAGACCTATTCGCCAAATAAACCAGTCGCTACTTTTTCAGAGCTATTCAAACAGTCAGAGTTGATCATGGTAAACATGGATATTTATGGTTTGGACTATCCAAGAGCATCAATGCCCCATTATATATTCATTGGAGGACTCGGGACTGAAGAAGCGAAGCCTTTGTCGGCTGAGATAGATTCTTTTGTGCGCAAGGCAGAAAATGGAGTCATTGTTGTGTCATTCGGTTCTGCCATCAAAGATTTACCCACAGAGACAACAGCGAAACTTTTCAAGGCTTTTCTTCAAGTGAAACAGCGGGTTGTTGTGCGACTTGATGGAACGTTGCCGCAAAGCCCACCGAACGTGCTCGTCTTGAAATGGATTCCACAAAATGATCTCCTGGGACATCCTAAGACAAAGCTTTTTATCACTCATGGTGGAAATAATGGTCAATTGGAAGCTCTTTATCATGGTGTACCTATGATTGTGATTCCGTTCAATGGTGATCAACTGTACAGTGGTGAGCGAGCTGTCGCCAAAAGTTTTGGCAAAGCTTTGTCTTTGAAATCTCTCTCTACCGAAGAGCTCGTTGACACCATTAATGAAGTAACTGAAAATGAAAAATACTCTTTGACCATCAAAAAAGCATCAGAAATTTTCAAGTCTCTCCCAGATCCACAAGGGCGCATTGTGTACTGGACAGAACACGTGATCAAATACGGTGGATCACACTTGAAACCTTATGCTCTAGAGATGCCAGGATATCAATTCTTCATGCTTGATGTACTGTTTTTTGTTTTATTTCTTGTCATTATAATTAGTATTTTTATTTATTTCCTACTTGTAACAATTTTCCGGAAGTGTTGCAGGCGAAAACATAATGAAAAAGGAAAACAGAAAACGTCCTAGACCCATTTCACCCCCCCCCCCTCCTTTCTTTCTTTTTTTTTTTTTTTTTTTTTTTTTGCAATTTAAAGCCTTCGGCTTTTATCGCCGACCATATAGTGCGAGACAAAATAGTCACATAAAAGTAGAAATGATAAGAGTATTTGGTCACGTATACATGTATGTCTTAGTTACTGGGGATGGGGAAATGGGCTATCTATGTGAGATGTCTGGATTGGCAACACAGCATCTGGAACCATTCAAACATTTTAATTCTTACAACTATAAAAATCTGATATCTCTTTCAAATTCTGTGGTATATCATTCTATATTTTTGGCGTAAGAAATTTCAATGAATGAGTTCCAAATGTGATGGTCTTTACTCTAAGAATATCGACATGTAGGGTCTGACGTGTATTGTAAGTAGGTTCCCGCTTTGAGAGCAAGTTTTCTTAATATTTTTGGGAAATCCTATTGTAATTTTGTTTCGTTTGCTGTTTGAATTCTGTCAGTTTACAGGCTCATCAGCCCAGGGCGTTCTGTTATTTTGAATGGGGCGAGATATTGTCGTGGTACACAAAACATAGGCCTCTTTCAAGCAATTTTTCAGTGTTGTTATTTTAACACGAGAAAAAGTGGTTTTCAATGCAGCAATATCTGAAATGTGATCTGACATACATTTTCAACATTGCCAGCATTGAAGGTGTATCTACAATACGTTTAAAATGCAGGAGTAAATTCATTTGAGTGGACACTTTTTGCAACGGAAAGAGACGTTGATCCAAAGACAAGTTTTTATCAAACGCTACTCCGAGTAGTTTCACGTTTTCACTGGTCTTAATACTTTTATTTTGGACACAAATATTAATGGAGAAGTCTGGAGTATGTAACTTCCAAAGAACATCAAATGAAATTTGGTAGGATTAGCTTGCAGAAATTATTAAAACCAAATCACGGTCGGAGCAGCTGCTGACGACAAAGTTTCTTTTATCTTTTCCAGAGAGTCTGCTATGGCCCTCAAGGTATTGTCATCCGCAAAATTGGATAAAATGCCTTCGGTTTTAAAACGAAACAAGTAATTTACAAAGAAGTTGAACAATCTGGGTCCAAGGATTGATCCTTGCGGCGGAACCTTTTTAGGAGTTTCCAATCATAGTAAACTGATTTTTTACCCGTTGCAAGCGACTTATAAGACAGCTCTCGGGATAAATTTGATCGCATTCTTTCAAAACCATATGCATGCAGTTTAGCACGTAACATGGGGTGGGAAATACATAAAATCTCCTTGACAAAGCCATCAGGGCCACTCCAGTACATTGTTACTGTCCAAAGCATTTTTCCACAATTCTGTTAAATGAACTTAAACAGACTGACAACTGTTTTATGCCGAATGCTGTTGATATGTAGATATATGACAGAAAACAATGTCCACCAAAATATCTCAAAATGAACAATTTTATCCCGACCCAGTTGAATGCTAACCTTTAAAATTTCACATGTACAGTGTTATTATAAACATTTATGCGCAGATCATAATGAGAACATTTTCCTTAAATTATCACAAGTTACCATTTATCATAACGGGACAGTGTTCAAACAGCCAGATTGCAGTGTTGATGGTATAAATACATTGTCCATAAATTGTGAAACCATCTCAAAATTACAAGTTATCGTCCAGTACAGTGGCATCCATATTTTACTTTGCTGATCAGATCCTACTTGATGTCAGCAGAAATTAAATTCCAGATGGTTTGAATATATTTTATTTAAAAAAAAAAAAAAAAAAAACAATTGGCCGACAGGCTCACCAGCCTGTGTAAAGGCCTCTTGTAACCATTAAAATTTCACATGTACGGTGTTAGATTTGTGTCAAATCCAGTTGAGAAAGAGTTTGCACTACCTGATCATCATACACCGTGTTCTTAATTTTGGCTTGCATAGACTAATTGAGACAAAATATTCATACTTTTGTTTTTAACAATTTAAATGAATTATAAGATTTATAAGTGTTCTTTGTGAGCTCAGACCTGACTTCAAAATTGCCAGTTTTCAGTGAAGAGGGAAACCCCTGTAAAAACATTAGGAAATACAGCTGTAGTCAAGAAATCTTGCAATTTTAACTGCTGTACCATATTCTGGTGAGCATGTGATCTAGCATGATACAAAATCTAACTTATGTTGCCTTGTGAATTTTAATGTAGACAATACCAGGTGAATGTGTATTGCGTTGGTGTAGTCAATAAAGTTAATAACATTGTACGGTTTGCTGATGAACAGAGATAAAGTCAAATCTAATGATGATTAAAGAGCAATGATCCTGTACATGGCTAAATGCACACAGTACATGTTGTAAAATTGCTTTATTTTTTGCGTGTTTTAATTTTCATGGTTTTTGTATTTTTGACATTTCACTCTGGTTTTAGTTTCACCATTTTTGACACAATTCCTATTCAAACAATGTTAAAATACTATTTCATTGTTTTTATTTTCACAGCTTGTGCAATCAGCTGAATAAGCCGAAATAACAATATAGTGATATTAAGCAATTTACAGTGATCCACGACTAGTTTACAGTATCTCCTGTATATAGTTCTCTTATTTGGACCTGCATATGGTCAAGACATGACCTCAATCTTAATACTTTAAATTTTGCTGCTTACATATTTTGATTTTGGTACTTTGGTGTTTTGCTATTGCAATGTACACAGCTTATTTTGCTAAAACTGTGAATTTCTAAAAACTGTCAACATGAACTGAACCAAGATCAACCAGGATCAAGGGGATACGGCATCCACAAAGTTACCCTACTTTCAAACTTTTTTTCCTTTTCCGTTTATTTAATGCCATGGACATCATATGAAATCACAACCTTAGATTTTGACCTTCAAATTAAAAGCATGACAACCAGTGGATCCTTCTATTGAATTTAAAGCCACATGCAGTACCATTTCCCACATTATAATTTAAATAATATTTTTAAACCAAAGCTTGGTGCCAGCAACCCACTATGTGATTGAAGCCAAATCTCCCTGGGGGTGTACTCAATGGGAGTCCCTCAGGCAAAGGTACCTGTGGGAGACCACTTTTGTGTGCCACTAGGGGAGCACTCAAAAACGGGTGCAAAACTTCCTGGCAGTACCATAATGGTGTGACAAAAGCAGTCTGACACAGAAGTCATCACTACAGCCCTTCAACACATCTTTATTGGTAAATTCAATTCAGGTCAGTCTGAATATTCACATAGGTGTCGACCACTATCCAGCATACATCTGTGCGGCCTGTCCTGACCGGAACCACACTTCACCGATTTCATACAATGAAATTTTGTTTTTCTCCTCAGGTTTTCCATCAATTATGATGTCTATTAGTTCAAACATTTTAGTCCAAACCCAAGGCTCAAAATATTTTTACTTGTGTTTATACTACATATGACAATGCATGTACATAGCCTAATGTACTAGGAGTACTTTACAAATGACACTTGCCTATATATCATAAAGTTATCAAATATGTACAAAAAGTTGGGAACGATCTCTTGACCAATTTCTGGATTTTCTCCTTCTGAACAGCATCCACATAATTATGAGCTACATGTCATGAAACTGGAGTCAATATTCCTTGTAATGACAAATCAGATATTTTTCCCATTTTGATACACAGCTCATAAAGTTATTTCATCTATATCCCATTTGATTCATCCTGCCTACATATGACAACAGTACCTGTATCATTACATTTACATCAGAGCCCTCTACTTGTACCTCATGCACATGCTGTACTTTATTTTTCAATTTCCTACCCCATGGCCTCAAGATGAAACAGATTCTATTCTACTCTACATAACAGTAAATAACTGTTTCAATTTCTGAATGACCAATTAATGCAAATGAGAATGTTTGAGTTATTTCCATATATAGTCATGATTTATTTCTTTCATGTGAAGTTGCTTCTACAATGTGGAATATAAAATAGGCAAACTGTAATAACAAAGTATAAATTTAATGTGCACCAATACAAATTGACACATGCTCTGGTCAGTTGTTTTGCATTGTCCAGCAAGCAATGCTCTGGCTGTCCCTGCAGCAGCTGCAGCATGACTTACTAGAGAGATGTTGTACATGATCATGTTGGAGACAACTGTTTAAAGGCAGAAGAGCTCCATACCCCTGGTAGATGAAAGCCTACTTGTGTACAATGGGGGGGGGGGGGGGTGTCCATATTAAGCTTTTATCTATTTCATGATATGTGACTATACATATACTACACCAAGAACAGTAGGTTACTTACTATTCCCATATGATAGACAAAATAACTAACTGTGACTGTTACTTGGTATTCTGATCACTTATTAAATGCTTTTCCGTTTGACGGTTTATCCATGTTAAAGGGGACTGTATGCTGTGCATAAACATTCAGGTAGTTGTTCACAGTTTTAATAGACCATTTTCAACATACGACTATGTTGCGTCTATAAATAGTTCTCTTGTTACATGGAATGCCAATATGAGATTTGCATGTAATTTAACCATCTGGATCCCAGGTCAACAGCTTTCCCTGGCACATCCTGAGTGCATGTGTCCAGAGTGTGTTGATGAAAGCTGCTGACCTGGATAACTGTTTTATCTATGGCATTAGAGACATCCTGCTATTTGCAGTTAAAGGTCTTTGTTTGAAGAATATGAAAGTGGGATCATTATCATAATTTGTAACTTATTGTATTGATAAGCTAGTAAAGGGTCCAGATAACGTTTTTGCCAAAAGCACCCTCAGAGCAAGGATAAAAAAGCTAAAGCACACATTTCCAAATATCATCATAATACTGTCACACTACAATTGATTTACTCAACAACAAAGCAGACAGCTTGTCATTTTTCAGTCACTTTCCTTTTGCCTTCCAAATGTCTTGCCTTCTGAACATACACTTACAACTTTGTTCTGATGCTCCCTGCAAAATGTGTCAAAAAAGGTCAGAATAACAAGTCAAAGACAGAGTACTTTGCCTTGAAGTGCCTACAAAACTTGTGTTGCTAAGTGAATGTGTCATACATATGAGGGTTTTTCTCATGAGGTTTCACTGTGGCAGCCTTGCTCAGCACTGTGATTAAATGGAATGACTTTTTATGGTCTCAGATTCATTGAGCAAGACATGTATATACATATACATGTGTCCGATAGCTCTATTAAAACATGCCACAGGATTCCAAGGTCTCAGTTTTTTCACTCTTGTTATGGCGTTAGTACAAGTATTTTGGTCCAACTCTCTAGTAGCAGCAGCTGGTTGACAGAATCAGCTTAATGCATCAATTTGGCCTTGTATTGTTTCCAGCTGGAAAATAATGATAATAATGCATGGGTATCACTGTGTGAATGACTATGTTTGTAAAACAAAAGCTTATTAAGCACATATGGAGTACCAGCTACATGTCTTGTAAGTATCAGAGTGTTCATCTAGCTTTAGGATGCACTTTTGTGTCATACTCATATTTCAGCTAAATAGATCCAAGCCTTCTTAATATATTCCAGTAATAAACATAAATACAATGTAGTGGAACAACCGGAAGTCATAATGTCTAAATTAAAAAGGTATTAAAGTTAAATGCAAATAAAACAAGCTACAAGTTATCAGGGAAACTTTTGTCATAGGGTGTGTGCCCCATACTATTTATTGGACTACAGCATGTACAAGTCTAATCACACTATAACATTTACATATATGAGGAAAAAATGAGGACTGTGACAGTCCTGTGCTGAGCTGATGTTACATGTACAAACTGAAGTGGTCCTGTGAACTTAAGAATGATATCACTGTCACCTTTGTTTATGACCATCATCACTGTTGCAAACATGAACATATCCCCTTGTCAATTTTGACAATTTGTTAAAATCAGACAATGAGAGTACCACCATGTAGTGAACACAAATACATGAAGATCAAGTCCATGTACATTCCAATAAGACTGAGGAAAATCCAACAGTTTAGGAGGAAAAGTTAAGAAAAGGTGAAAACACAAAAAAATTCTTTAAAAGAAAAATTAAAAAATAATCAGTGCCACCTGTGGAACAAATTAAGATCAAGAGGTCCCCAAAAGTGTCCTTATGCTATTGGCTGGGCAGTTTTGGAGAAGAAGATTTGTTAAGATTTTGTAAAAAAAATGGACAAAAAAATCATAAAAACTCAAAAAATCACTAAAGCATGACCATTTGAACCCTAAAGCCATGCCAAGGGGGCATGAATGTCTCACCACCATTACTCAACAATTAAGAAATGAGGGTCGATTTTGTGTGTGTTATGGCATAATGATGCGCGTGATTGAAGCTGACATCATGGGTGTTTGAAGCTGGCATCGGGCCAGGCGCACGCCAGTGTGCCTCGCCCGATGCCAGCTTCAATCACCCGCGTCATTATGCCATAACACACACAAAAGTGACCCTCATTGCTTATATTTACATTTCCCTCTTGTTTTTCTGCTCAATTACATGAAATTTAGAAATGTAATACATAAAATTAAGAGAAACGTCCAGAAACTGATTTACCCAACATAGTCAAGTGCAGATTTCCAAAAACGCAAGTGGGCGTGGCTTATTGGAATGTGGGCGGGACACTTGTGTTATGGTCCCATAACACACATGGCTACTGTGTTATGGTCTCATAACACACCAGGCTCTCTCCTATACTTGCAATGTTAAAAGTTAGATTGAATGTAAATATTGTACATGTAATTGCATGGCATAATACATTAATGGTACTCAATAAGGCTGTAAAATCATTGAAATGAATCTCAATGTATATAGTGAGAATATACTACTTTTGGATGCAAAGTGGCCAATGAGTTAAATAAATGTGATCATACATGTAGGACTCAAAACTTGAGAGAGCTTCAATGTGTATCAATGAGAATCACATATACACATAAACATGCTCATCTCTTAAACAGGAACAATATGTGACAGAATGGTATGATTTATCATCTGCAACAATGTGCAGATACCTGCAAAGCAGAGCAAGTTCCGAGTTACCACACTTAATGGTCTGCACTTCTTTGACTGGATTTTATTTATAATAAGGGAAACAAAGCTATACTGTGACACCCCCTTCCCAACTGAGACACCAATCAGGAAGTTCATCATTATCACCTAGACCAGGAGTATCCCTGGTCCCTAGTGTACTGAAGCGTGTTACCATAGTAACCATACTCAGCCAAAAAGAAACTGAGTCACTTTTCCAATGCTAAAACAGTGACCTTGTCAAAGAAGGGCAGACCCCAGTGGAGTAGACAAGATACGGAGCTTGGGTCTGCTTTGGAGGCAAAATGTGCAGAGGACATAGTTGCATATAAAGAACCAACAAGAGGCCCATGGGCCAATGCTCTGCTGGCACTGTGTGTATATTGCACCTACATCTTCATTTTGAAGTTGCAAGTCCCCAAGTGGCTTCTGAACATATAAAGCTTATGTAAATTTAGCGTATAATATGTCTACCAGATGGCACTTCTCTACATGTACTCATAGCTTATTTGTACAATTTCTGTGATGGATATTGTTGCATGTACCAAGGCAATGAGTGAATCCTTAACTTTATGCCCTCAAAGACCTTGGGACAGAAGATCAAGGTCATCCATATTACGCAGTGCTAGAACCTCCCCTTGGTGTGCTGGTGGCCCAAAAGTTTCTGTTGAGCCACCTTCAATTGTTAATCTTGAAAAATCTGGGCCACAAGTCATCAATTTGTTACAAAATGAGGTGGCCCAGCAAGCTTTTTGGTGGCATTTGGCCACTGGCCACTGGCTATTTCTAGCACTCTTACATAATACAAGAAGCCCATTGGCCTGGTGCTGTGCTGACAATGCCATTGATGTCCAAGGTACACCCTGCCATTACAAAATCACCTCTTTCAACTCTACAGGCATGGTGACCTCACAAAAATAGATCAAGGTCACTGATATTACATACCATTCTGTGCTTTGGACATGGTCTATATATCCTATAAATTTGGCAAGCCTAATCCAATTACTTTTCCAGATATAAAATTTTATATCTTAATACACATTTTGGCTTATAATTTATGTCAAATCATAGGTGACACCACTAGGACCATTAACAATTTAGACTTTGACTTCCCCCCTACAATCCCAGAAAATTTGGTGAAGATCTGCCAAAAAGTATAGATGCTAGAGTGTTCCCAAGATTTTTACATTTCAGCCCTATATTACATAATATTATAGGTGGCGCTGGCCACCAATATCGAAAAGGACCTAGATATTCATATACCCTATAAGTCCTGGAAGTTATATTGTGCTAGCTTGAAGACTGTGGACAGTATGTAATGAGCAAAAGTTTATGGATGGACGGACAGACATGAGCAGTCACATAAGCTCTGCGACCTTTGGTCAGCAGAGCTAAATTTATCTGTAGTGACCATCACTATAAATCATTTATCCAAGCATGAAAACCCTATCTAGTGTAGTTAGTGAAATAATTACCCATCGAAGTTTTTTTCGCTGATGGACGTCTCAGTTGAAACTAAGTTTCCTGCATTCAGTTTTGGGTACCAATGGAGTGATTTACGGACAGACTGATGTTCAGGAAGTGAGTGCTTAGTCTCCCCAACAGCTTATGCTGGTGAGACAAAAACTGGTAGACACCCACCCAAGGTACACTCCCAACATGTTTGAAGTGAATCTGGTTAATCGTTGTGGAAGTCAAAAAGATGACTTACCAATGCAATCCCCATTACTTGCATTGATATCAATGGGAATATGTGCGTCACCTGATAAATACCCAAATTAAAAAACTTGTTAAAATTCAGATATGGGGAATATCTTCACCCAATGAACAGTTTGTTTGACTCTTCCCCAAGCTACATTTCAGAAGCATCTGAGAGACAGTTTTGGAAAAGTTGAAAGTAGCAATTTAAAACACACAAAAATTGGTAAAAAAAGGGAAAAAAAACTATGCAGCTCCACCTGAACATATAAATGGTCTTCAGAAGTGTCCCTATGCAATTTCTAAGCAATTGGCTTCCTGGTTTCAGAGATGAAGATTTTTTAAAGATTTTGCCAGAAAATGAACAAAAAAAATTCATAAAAATTCCAAAAATCATTAGAGCATGACCATTTGAACATAATTGATTGACATCCACCCAAGGTACATTCCCACCATGTTTGAAATGAATCTGGTTGACCATTTTGGAGAAATCAGAAGTGTGATTTATCACAGCAATCCCCATTACTTGCATTGATAACAATGGGAATGTATGCATTATCCAATAAGTAACCAAATTTAAAAATTTTGTTAAAATGTGCCTTTGCAATTTCAAAGCAATTGGCTAAGTAGTTTTGGAGAATAAGATTTTTTTAAATTTTGCCAAAAAGTGAACAAAAAAACCATATAAATTACAAAATTCATAAGCACATAACCATTGGAACAAAATTGGACAACACCCACCCAAGGTACATCTCCATCAAGTTTGCAGTGAATCCATTCCATGGTTTCACTGAAGAAGTCAAAATTTAAATAAATGTGATTTACAATAATTGATTGCAATCTATATTGACTTGCATCGTAGTCAATGGGAACATATGCATTAACTAATAAGTGCCCAAATTGAAAAAATTTGTTAAAATTCAGAGATGCAAATATCTTCACCTAGTGAACAGCTTTGTTGGACCCTTCCACAAGCTCTAATTCCACTGAGTTTCACAAGAATATAAGAGACTGTTTTGGAGCAGATGTTGAAAATAGTGAAAATACACAAAAATGTGTTAAAAAATAGACAAATAAATTGCAGTGCTACCTGGTGACCAAAGACGGGTCTAAGGGTCCCTGGAAGTATCCCTATGCAATTTTGATGCAATTGGCTTAGCGGTTTCGGATAAGATTTCTTCAGATATTTTGCTTCAAAAATGAAAGAAAAAAACAATCATAAATTCCAAAAATTAACAGACCATGACCATTTGAACAAAATTGGTACAACCCACCCAAGGTACATCCCCATCCCCACCATGTTTCAAGTGAATCCAGCTGACAATTGTTGAGAACTTAATAGTGTGAATTGAGGGACAGATCCGGACAACATATCAAGGACCATAAGATAAGCTCAGCTGACTGACAAGTCAGCTAAGCTCAAAAGAGTCTAAAAATACAAATGTTTTGTTAGAAACATTCACAGCTGTAAACAATATTTTATTTTAAGAGGTCTGTTAAATCATAGGTCCTCCAGGATCTATGGTGTACTGAGTAACTACATGTAGACTTTAGATCTGGAAATGGTTCACCAAAGATTTACCTCAATATGTACATACCTGATTGTAAAATTTGTATAGTTCTTCTCGACTGAACTCAATCTTTATTTTCTCTTTTTCCTGTAATATGACAATAAAAAACAACACAACTGTACATGTACCTGTCATAAAAAGATTTCTTGTGTTGCAAATTCATTAACACCATACATTGTACTTATTTTAAATTTATTTCACACAAAAACAAGCCTATGGGGCATATACATGTACACATACAAAACTTGCATCAAACATTTATAACTTAACGTTCTGACTTGCCAAGTACTTTATTTTTCATGAAAAGTAAAGGAGTTGAATTGTTATAGCACTTTGTGAAGAAAATTTGCCTTGTTGAGGACACAATATACACTTTAGTCACAATTTTATCGTGTGGTATTGCGTCTCATTTGTTGGATGCACTTGTCAAACATCACTATTTTCCGTCATAGCTTGACCACCGGGGTCTGTGACGTCACTGAAGGGAGCTTCTAAACCAACTCCGATTGTAAACATTGACTCGCAGCAGTGCATGTCAGTGTGCTTATGGCTTACTGGATTAAAAAGGGGATGCAAACAAGAAATTGGTCCCGCTGGTCCAGTCTGAACTCATCCCCCATATTGAACCGATGTTGGACGGAGCCACGGGCTACGACAAAACCGGTCTTTGCCGGTGCAACTGGGACTGATCGAGTCTGTGCTCTCTCAGAACACTGTGCTATCTTTTCCATGTTGTTGTACCTCTAATGAAAAACCACCTGTTTTGAGAGACCCCATTTTGACCCGCCGTAGGGACAGTCTCTCAAAAAAAGGTACCACTGTAGACAGTTTTCTGACAAAGAATTGAGTAAGAATGTTGAAGAGATGAGAACAAGGAAACGACAACCTTGACACTCTTTGTGTTTATATAAACTCTCCTCTTAGGGATAGACAGTACTTTTTTCCCTGCATTCAACATTACAGCAAGGTCATCTGGCAGACTCTTAAAATCTGCTGAGCGTGATTAGAAGACCATTCATGAAAACATGAAGTCATTGCCAATGTCATGAAATCAGGGTTTACTGCTGTTACACTGTTCTTGTTTTTTTTTTTATACTAGAAAGTTGAGTCGTTTCAGACTGTGCCTGATGATTATAAAGCTGGCCAGTTATATTCTATCTAATTTGGCTACAACAATGACCAGTGATTTGGGGGGGGGGGGGGGGGGGAGTTAAGTCTGTCCCTGTATAACTTTACAGCTAGTTTAACACTACAACAATCAAAAAAAGTTTAAAGGCTTGAAATTTCCTTCACTGGAATCTCACTGCAAGGCAAACCTGTGAACTGTTATGAAATCCATTACTTCTGCCTCAGTCTTGCACAAATCATGGCCCATTATCAAATCCTGACTTCTGATCTCACATCAAATAAGACATCATGGTAAAATTACAGCAATAAGCCTTTAACATGTTTAAGTCTAATGCATACATTACCATGTAAATTTTGAAGGCTGTTCAATACAATCACAGCTGCTATCTGATGGGAAGGAAATGTGAGTAAGGTCAGTTGTGGGAGTGATCAGCCTTATTTGGTCTACACACAAGTACATGTATATATACATCCAGTGTGCATATCAATTCTTTGCAAAAGGAGCAATGAGAAACTGTCATTTTTCTTTTCTGAAATGCCGGGTAATGCTGGCATGCACTGAACCCCTAAAGGCTTATTATTTCATAATTGGATTTTGGCATAAGCTGGTGTTGGTCGGTGTTTGTACAGTAGTCCCTGTCTTGAGAGTCCATCTCAAGGGCAGGCCCAAAAGTGGCCTCTCACTAGAGGTACAACATGGAAAAAATAACAACAGGGATCTGCCAAAAGTGGCCTTTCAAGACAGGTGGTCTCTCATTGGAGTTGTCTCTCGAGGCAGGGACTACTGTACCACTGTGTAGCACCAGTAACTACCATGTATCACCTGCAACTGCTCTGAGAAGCTTAAGGGCACGGAACACTTTTAGAGCAGTTCAAACAGAAAACACCACTTTGCTCCAAACATGTCCTTTATGCACTACACTTCTTATTTGAGATCATATAAACTATACATTTGGGTTAAGCTATTAAAAATCATGATATACCTGCAAGTATTAAGGAATTGAATTTTACTTGCTTAATTAAAAAAACTTTAATTTTATTTGTTTTTGCAGAAAAAGAAAAATTGCATATTAAACACCAAAAAATGGGAAACACTATTTTCTTATGGGAAATAAGAGTACACTTCTAGCAGCAAAACTGTATTTTAAATTTTGGATAAGGGATTTAGTTCAAAAGTGATAGGATATTTAATTAATATTAAATTTTTGAAATTAAAAAAAAAAACCAACTAAACAGCCATGAGGCCATGAAATTATAACTAAGCCCTTTTTCAAAAATTTAAAATATGGTTTTTCAGAGCATTATGTGTTGCCTCATTTGACACTATAACTCAATCTGATTTTTACTTTTTTAAATGCTATTTTAAACATTATGCAAAATTTAAGAATTTTAATTAAAATTTAATTACATCAACAGTGATTCTAAAATTATATACTCAGTACAAGAATCAAACTTGATGTTGTGTTTTCTTTCAGAAAATATAGGGTATCAGATGGTAACCAAAGACAGATTTTAAACATTTGCACATGAGCATCATAAAGTGTACCACACCCTTAAATGTGTGTTTTACAGGTGAATTTAAATAAATTATTACCAGTACAATTAAGAAACCACCAACTTGACTCAGATCTCCTTATCAGATTAAGCAGGCTAAGCATATATGCATGTGAACGAAATAGGAAAGAGCAAAAATGCTGTTTACATCCTAGTTGGCCTTTGAAGTGGTTGGGATGGGATAAGATTTGAGCAATCTCGAACCATGGTGAATGCACTATGTAAACCACCATGAATATAACATGCAAGACATAATTGATAAGTCAATACATTTGGACTGTAGCACTGTCTATGTCCTACCTCTGTTGCCTCATTGTCCACCCCAAGTTCAAACATAGCATTGGGCTCCTTCAGTTTAGTTGTGTTGGACTGTGCCATTTGAAGGTTTAATCTCCAGTTAACATCTTGTAACTGAAAACCAAAAAAATGTAAACTCATGTCAACATAATATGCCACTCAGCCTAAACCACAACAGTGGGCTTAAAGTGATTATGACATTGGAACACCTGTCCCCTTTTTATCCAGGCAGTTACTTTCAATGCTATTTGTAGTCCAGTAGAATGCATGCTCATTGGGGGGAGGGGGGAGGGTCTTACAGAGTAAAATATATGTTTATAAAACACTACATGTGTGCAATATGGACAATAGTAATTCCATATGTATATAGGTTAGACAGGGTCAGGTTAGCTTACGGAGAGTAAAGAGTTCGGACTGCGGAATAGAGTATTGACTACGAGGAAGTGGTTCTGGGCAAAAAGACACAAATACAATAATGGCCTTCCCAGAAGGCTTAACCCTGCTCAGGGATCTGATAAGATATCAATGTTAAACTTTTTCCCATTAAAAAATGCATGTACAGTCACGGTTCCCACTTAAAGGACTAATCAAAATATCCTGACTTTTTCCTGACTTTCTCCTGACTTCACTGCATTTTTTCCTGACCAACAGTGCAATATTTTTATTGAATTTAATGGCCTCCCTACTCCCCTTCGACAGGGATGAGGGTTTACCATAGCATTGGAAGCCCATCAGGATCATTGAAGCCCATCAGGATACATTCTTCCAATAAGAAAATACTAGAAAGCAAAATCTCTTCTGCATATATATCTCCCATGTTAACAAGATATCAAATCAAAAACACTTAGCACAAAGGAATGAAAAAAAAATCACTTGATAATTTAAAATCAAACCCTCATTCCTGCCATAGCCATCCATTCCTCCCTTTTATTTAACAATATTATAAACTAATGATTTTCACTGCTATCAAGTGAAAAAGCAATACAAATATTATCATGCTAACAGTTTTGTCTTTTAAATGGTCACTCATACATTCATCAAAACAAATTTGGTTAATGTATGATTAGAAAAGAGCAGGTCAAACACTTGCTTTACTTCTAATTTTCCTAAAGTTTGGCTTTTTGGCCCATGTTTCCAAGTAGGTAGGACCCTTTACAAAGCCTGCATTTGAACTGCTGTTTGTTCTTAGGCTCTTCCTGTAACCATTTACAAAAGTCTGGGTTTTGGAGCCAACTAGGGTTGAAGTAGGTCTGTTTGTTCATGGTTATTGTGCTGAGGCCTATTATGCTAAAATACTAGTATCTAGAAGCCACTACAAACCCATCACCACCTGAAAATACATGCATATCATTAGATGTAAAATTCTAAATCCTAATGATATTATCATTATAAGCTTTTGTGATTGTCAAATGACATAATGGCGTTATCAGCAGGACATATATCTCTGAAAAAAAGGTTAGTTCCAAGGAAAAATCTCAATGCATCGCAGTCGCTGAAAAGAAAGTGTTAGCTCTGGAGGCAAGGTGCTCTAATTCCTTTCAATCTTCTGTCAAAAATGTAATTTCCGTTCATTTCTCTGTACATATTTAGATATAATACCAATCTCACCTGTTTAATGAATTTGTAATTTTGGAAAATGTTCACAACTGCACAATGAGGAAATCACCATTTCTTGAATCATGTTTCCAACAGAAGATTGCCATAGCCATGTTGTGTCACCTACTGACCAATGTACCTAAAATTTCCTGACTTTTTCCTGACTTTTGACAAATTTTCCATTTTTCCTGACCATTTTTGCAATTTCCTGACTTTTTCCTGATCCTGAAAAAAAATAAAAAATTCCTGACTTTTTCCTGACCAGTGGGAACCCTGACAGTAGTCCCTCTTTTGGGAGACCACCTGTCCTTTGAGACCATTTTTACTGTGCATAAGCACCTCTTTTGGGAGATCAGCTGCAGAATGTGACCAGTGACCACCCAAAATGACCTCAAAGGACCACTTTTCCATCCAGAAATTCCCAATTTCAGATAAGTAAAACCCAACTATATTCTACAAGATGGGAAAAATAATTTATCAAAACCAGTCGACAAATATCCAAAATATTTTTATAATACCAGTAAGAGAGAAAACACATGACTGCAAGATGTAATGGGGTCTAATATGTGTCCATCAATCATGTTTGAATCTAACAAATGGATGGTATTAACTCAAAGTAATGGTTAGTTGCTGGGCAGGTGGTGCAAGAGTCAAACCTCTTTTGGGAGACCACCTGCTTCATGTGACCTCTTCTTGAATGGCAATAGGGGTGGTCTCTCAAAAGAAGGACCACTGTAGCATATTCTGAAATGGTCGCCTGTCAAAAATATCATCTGCCTCTTCATGTATGACAAATGATATCTGTGATTCCTTTGTTCTAACCTGCACACTAATATATAACCTCTCTCATCATTAGGTTGCATCCATGATGACGGCAGTCTTCTCTGCCTTAATGGATTGTCTCCTGACATCTCAATTTCCACACGTGGTTCTTAGTTATCATTTTATATTTATCTTGAGAATTCCATGTACACTGAGGTTTTTTTTTTTTTGGTCAAATAAACTAATTGTGAGTCAGAGTCGGAGTCTGATTAGTCAATAACATTCATTGGCAGACTCTTGGTGTGTTACATGGGCAGTGTGCCGAGGCAAGCTGTTGACTCAATCCCCAGGGTGTTAAAAACTTAATGTAGTAAAACACTGAACCCCACTGACCTGTTTTGGTGCCAAAGTCCTCGTCCGAAGTTTTTCCACCACTCCCCTCGCTGCTGATGTCCATGCTTCAACAACAGCTTGAACCTGTAATAATACCAGTTTCTTGTCATGAGCCTAGTTGAAGTTGCAAATTTTGCCTGTGAAAAAAAAAGTGATGATGTTTCCCAGAAAATTTATTTCATTCTATGATGTACTGTCCTGTCATCCTCTTATGAAAAGGCTATAAAGGTTTTTGATAGTCAAGAATAACAAGTTTTATATATATATATATATATATATATATATATATATATATATATATATATATATATATATATATATATATATATATATATATATATATATATATATATATATATATATGGTCACCTTACCACCGATAAAAAAGTATGGTGGTTCATCAAATGCATTGTTAAAATGTGACCGACAGGGGTCTGCCTTCCAAGAAAGCGTGCTTTGTCAGCAAGCCCTTGTTTTACCATTTCCAGTATGTATGTACATGTGCATTAAGTGACACATATCTCAAGCAATATACAGATTGTGCAAAAAAAAAAAAAAAAAAACGAAAAAAATACTGGTAGAATAGTTTCGTAATGTGATAAGGCCAAATAAAGCTCTTTCAGATTCAAACTCAACATAAGGTACACAACAGGAGTTGCCACCTTGTGGTCAAGATCATAACTAAAACAAGTGTTCACTGTTTCTTTGAAGCTCCTAATTCTAAGCAAGACTTCGAAGATAAACTATTTTTTAAGAAATAAAATTGGTACATGTACCAATTTTCTCTTAATCATTATACACACACAATCTAATTAACAATTTGAGCATTTTGTCTTGTTAAGCTCCATACTGAGAGGTGCTACCCTCTCATATATACAATTAAAAGCAAAACTGTAAAGTTCCATGAGCTTTTCTGTCTTATGACCACCTCTGAAATCATAATATTGAACAAAACTTTGAAGATGCTCCCCATATGCATACCTGTAAACTGTTCTGAATTGCCTTGAGGGAAAATGTTCCATTTCTTTTGATTTCATGCACCTTTTCCTGGGTATCTTAACTGAAAACATTTGGGTGTTGACACCTGTGAGCACCATTTTAGAGAAAATGGTCACAGTACAATCAGCCAACGAACACAGGTACAAGTGACTAATTGGTAAAGAATTTACATGTACTTCAAATGACATGTAAAAAAAAAAAAAAAAAAGCAAAAAAAAAGCATACAGAGAACATTGGTTTAGATAATTCAAAGGTCATCAATGGAAAGGAGAGAAAATTCTTCAAAGTAAGCAAAATAATTAACTTCTTTTCTAATCTATAACCAATCCAAACACTTATACTTTGCAAAAACTTTTTAAGTAATACCTTGTCATCTTCCAGTTCAAGCTGCGATAATTGTTGTGATAATACTGCAGGCTTGGCTGTGTGGTAGGCAGCCTGAAAATAAAGATTATGGGGATGTCACTGCACAGGAAACAAATTCCCATCAACAAGACAAATGGTAAAGCTTTCTATATCTTATGATTCATTTCCAGTTCTTTTTTCTAATGCATCACATCAAAGAGTTTTGAAGAGCAATTAAAACAAGAGGGCTGTGTGAACAGCCCGTGCCTCAGCTGATCTTGACATTCATCACACTTGCAGCTCTATGAACTTGGGAAAGGATCAAGAACACCATGTTCTGAGTAAGTCTGACCTTTATAGAAGAACACTTACATGTGCAACATCAAAGTTCAAGTAGTTCTCAAGTTATAATGAAGAGTAAAATTCATGTATGTTGCACTGTGACCCCACAAACGAGGTCAAGGTGATTCATGTATTGTCTCAGCATGACCTTCACACAGAATAATTAACATGTGTAGCTAACTCAAAACAGATCTCAAGTTATCAAGTAAACAGTAAATTTCGTGTCAGTTGTCCTGTGAATTAGCATTAGAATGCCCATTGACTTACATAGTAATCAATAGGAAAGCTGCATCGAACGATAAGTACCCGAATTGAAAATCCTTAAAAATCAGGAATCCAAAGCAGTGCCACCTAGTAAACAACTGTTTGACCCTTCCACAACAACATATCCATCACATCTCAGCTTAATCTGAGGGACTGTTCTGACAACGATTGAAAAATAGCAAAACCATACAAAAAATTCCTAAAAAAATTGCAGCGCCACCTGGTGAACAAATTGGGAACTAGGTGTCCCCGGGAGTGTCTATGTACGATATCAAAGCAATTGGGTACGCAGTTTTGGAGAAGAAGATTTTTTAAGATTTGTCCAAAAAAAAAGAACAAAAAAAAAATCATTAAAAATCCAAAAATCACTGGAGCATGAACATTTGAACAAAATTGGTAGAAACCCACCCAAGGTACATCCCCACCAAGTTTGAAGTTAATCTGGATGACGGTTTTGGAGAAGAAGTAGAAAATGTGAATTAGAATTAGAATGCCCATTGACTTCCATAGTAATCAATAGGAAAGCTGCATTGACCGACAAGTACCCAAATTGAAAAAACCGTTAAAAATCAGGACTCCGCAGCATTCCCACATAGTGAACAAATATGTTTGACCCTTCTATAAGGA
Organism: Hermodice carunculata; assembly: GCA_964020975.1. NCBI lineage: Eukaryota > Metazoa > Annelida > Polychaeta > Eunicida > Amphinomidae > Hermodice > Hermodice carunculata. The sequence goes on along the minus strand of OZ026617.1, from coordinate 16,803,668 downwards.
ACATATCCACCATGTTTCAGCTTAATCTGAGTGACGGTTCTGGAGAAGAAGTCGAAAATAGCTACAACACACAAAAATTCATGAAAAATTAGGAAAAAATTGCAGTGCCACCTGGTGAACAAATTAAGAACTAGGAGTCCCAGGGAGTGTTCCTGTGTGACATCAAAGCAATTGGGTGAGCGGTTTGGGCGAAGAAGATTTTTTAAGATTTACCCAAAAAAGAACAAAAAAATTCATTAAAAATCCAAAAATAACTGGACCACGACCATTTGAAGAAACTTGGTAGAGACCCACCCAAGGCACATTTCCACCAAGTTTGAAGTGAATCTGGCTGACGGTTTTTGAGAAGAAGTCGAAAATGTGAATTGTGGACGACGGACGGACGACGGACCCTCAAAAAAACTCAGCTGACTGACAAGTCAGCTGAGGTAAAAATTAAACCCCACTAAAACTTACACAAATGTGGAAGTTGGAATAACAGAGAATCTGATGGGGTGTATTTCCAGGAAAAATATCTGATAACTGATTATCATGATTATTCCTAAACAATAAATATATATTTCCATCCTCAGCAATTTCAAACAATAGATCATACTAGTGCTGGGGTACTGCTGCTTGAATCAGTCGCTGCACTATTAGGAACATTGTCTGGTCACATCAATTTTTCAAACTCAGTTTCAACCTGTGAGTCAAAGAAATGGAACCCCAGGGTTCAGGTAGCACCAGCCTGGATCAATTTGCTTCAATTTCCATTGACTATTGAGTGCTTTGTTCAAAATGTTTGGAAATGTGGCCCATGGTCCACATATTTGTTATTACTTGAAACAATAATTGTGACCAATCATCTAAGTGACCATGTCAGTTTCACTTTCTAGTGGAGAACGGGCAAACCATGGGTTAAACCTGTTGAGTCACCTTCACAGCCCAGGTTGAAAAAAAAAATAATGCAGTCCCAGCCCTACACACTGCTGGGCAGGCCTACAGGGTCTTTTTCATATGCTACCAGCATGAGCTTTTGAACAATTCACATGCAACATTTGTAACAACTTTGGGCAAACTGAAAGTAAAAGTGAAGGAGCTCTAAATTTTCACTTCTCCAAATTCGTAATTTTTTTGAAATTCCCAAGTTGCCTCAATGTAACGCTCTGTACTCTACACTTCTGTTGTTGCTTGAAATTCTACACACACCTGATGCAAGAAAAATTCACAAGCTTCAATAACTAGGTCTAGGTCTTGGCTGTTCAGGTCCAGTGCCACTTGAAGTTTCTCCTCCTCTTCATCTGAAAAGGTTCTTTCATCCTGAAAAACAGCACATGCCACTTGTTTTTATTGTTGCAAGGTACATGTATGATCAAGGCCTTTCTTATATCTTAAAAGAAAGAAACTACAGCAGGTCGATGCTTCAGTACCTCCTCCTCTCCCCACCCAACACACAGTAAGTTGACAATGCGAACTAGTCCTAGCCCAGGGTTCTCCACAGGCTAGTTCAGCAAGGTAACCCACACTACTATACTTTGGAGATTCCCTGCTATAATCTCTATCCCCTTCTGGCTCCTGCTAAACACATTCTTCATTC